>OZ007591.1:378083873-378683873 GCA_963931845.1 Maratus michaelseni
AATTTCATCGATCCGTAACCCGATCCAAACCCGACAAAATAAATTCCTTCGTGTCAAAACCAGATCCAAGGCAGAATATTCAAGTTAACCCGAAACCCGACCCGAACCCGATACAAACATCTGTCGAACCGTAACCTGATCCGAACTTGAAAAATTAAATTTCGTACTCTCGCAACGCGATCCGAAACGAAAATTTTAACTTAACCAAAAAATCGATTTGAACCTGAAAATTTAATTCAACTCCAAACCTAGCCTAAACCTGAAAATTAAAGTTAACTCGAAACGCAACCCGACCGGAACCCGATAAATAAATCTATCGAACCGTGACTCGATCCGAACCCGACAAATTAAATTTCGTAGTCACGCAACCCGCCGATCCGAAACTGTAAATTTAAATTAACTCTAAAACCGATTTGAACCTGAAAATTTAATTTAACCCGAAACCTAACACAAACCTGAAAAATAAATTTAACTCGAAACACAAAGACGAAACGTAAACCCGAGTCGAAACTATAAATTAAATTTAACCTGAAACCCGAACCCATCAAAAATTTCATCGAACCGTATCACGATCTGAACCCGACAAAATAAATTCCTTCTTCTCACAACACGATCCAAACCAGAAAATTCGAATTAACCCGACCCGAACCCGACAAAAAAATCTATCGAACCGTAAACACATCCCAACAAGACATAATAAATTCTTCCGTGTCGCAAACCGACCCATACTTGAAAATAATAGTTAACCCGACACTCAACCCGAACCAGGAAAAAAATTCCATCGAACCGTAACTGGATCCAAACCCGACAAAATAAATTTCTTCGTCTCGCAACATGACCCGATCCAAACCAGAAAATTCAAGTAACCCGAAACCCGACCCGAACACGATAAAAATATCTATCGAACCGTAACCCAATCCGAACCGGACAAAATAAATTCCTTCGTGTCAAAACCAGATCCAAGGCAGAAAATTCAAGTAACCCGAAACCCGACCCGAACCCGATAAAAATATTTATCGAACCGTAACCGGATCCGAACCCGACAAAAAAATCCATCGAACAATAACTCGATCCGAAACAGACAAAATAAATACCTTAATTTCACAACCCGATCAAAACCAGAAAATTCAAGTAATCCGAAACCAGACCCGAACCCGATAAATAATCTATCTAACCGTAACCCAATCCGAACCGGACAAAACGAATTCATTCGTGTCAAAACCCGATCCAAACCAGAAAATTCAAGTAACCCGAAACCCGACCTGAACCCGATAAAAAAATCTATCGACCGTTACATGATCCGAACCCGACAAAATAAATTTCGTCGTCACGCAACCCGAACCGAAACTGAAAATTTAAATTAACCCTAAAACCGATTTGAACCTGAAAATTTAATTTAACCCGAAACCTAACCCAAACCTGAAAAATAAAGTTAACTCGAAACACAAAGTCGAAACATAAACCCGTGTCGAAACTAAAAATTGAATTTAATCTGAAACCCGAACCCATCAAAAATTTCATCGAACCGTATCACGATCTGAACCCGACAAAATAAATTCCTTCGTCTCACAACACGATCCAAACCAGAAAAATCGAATTAACCCGACCCGAACCCGACAAAAAAATCTATCGAACCGTAAACACATCCCAACAAGATATAATAAATTCTTCCGTGTCGCAAACCGACCCATACTTGAAAATAATAGTTAACCCGACACTCAACCCGAACCAGGAAAAAAAATTCCATCGAACCGTAACTGGATCCAAACCCAACAAAATAAATTTCTTCGTCTCGCAACATGACCCGATCCAAACCAGAAAATTCAAGTAACCCGAAACCCGACCCGAACACGATAAAAATAGCTATCGAACCGTAACCCAATCCGAACCGGACAAAATAAATTCCTTCGTGTCAAAACCAGATCCAAGGCAGAAAATTCAAGTAACCCGAAACCCGACCCGAACCCGATAAAAATATTTATCGAACCGTAACCGGATCCGAACCCGACAAAAGAATCCATCGAACAATAACTCGATCCGAAACAGACAAAATAAATACCTTAGTTTCACAACCCGATCAAAACCAGAAAATTCAAGTAATCCGAAACCAGACCCGAACCCGATAAATAATCTATCTAACCGTAACCCAATCCGAACCGGACAAAATGAATTCATTCGTGTCAAAACCCGATCCAAACCAGAAAATTCAAGTAACCCGAAACCCGACCTGAACCCGATAAAAAAATCTATCGACCGTGACATGATGCGAACCCGACAAAATGAATTTCGTCGTCACGCAACCCGAACCGAAACTGAAAATTTAAATTAACCCTAAAACCGATTTGAACCTGAAAATTTAATTTAACCCGAAACCTAACCCAAACCTGAAAAATAAAATTAACTCGAAACACAAAGTCGAAACGTAAACCCGTGTCGAAACTAAAAATTGAATTTAATCTGAAACCGGAACCCATCAAAAATTTCATCGAACCGTATCACGATCTGAACCCGACAAAATAAATTCCTTCGTCTCGCAACATGACCCGAACCTGAAAATTGAAGTTAACCTGACCCGAACCCGATAAAAAAATCTAGCAAACCGTAAACAGATCCGAACCCGACATAATAAATTCTTCCGTGTCGCAAACAGACCCATACCTGAAAATAATAGTTAACCCGAAACTCAACCCGAACCAGGAAAAAAATTCCATCGAACCGTAACTTGATCCCAACCCGACAAAATAAATTTCTTCGTCTCGAAACATGACCCGAACCTGACCCGATCCAAACCAGAAAATTCAAGTAACCCGAAACCCGACCAGAACCCGATAAAAATATCTATCGAACCATGACCTGATGCGAACCAGACAAAAAAATCCATCGAACCATAACCAGATCCGAACCGGACAAAATAAATTCCTTCGTTTCACAACCCGATCCAAACCAGAAAATTTAAGTAACCCGAAACCCGACCCGAACCCGATAAAAAAATCTGTCGAACCGAAACCCAATCCGAACCGGACAAAATCAATTCTTTCGTGTCAAAACCCGATCCAAACCAAAAAATTCAAGTAACCCGAAACTCGACCCGAACCCGATAAAAAAATCTATCGACCCGTGACATGATCCGAACCCGACAAAATAAATTTCGTCGTTACGCAGCCCGAACCGAAACTGAAATTTTAAATTAACCCTAAAACCGATTTGAACCTGAAAATTTAATTTAACCCGAAACCTAACCCAAACCTGAAAAATAAAGTTAACTCGAAACACAATGTCGAAACGTAAACCCGTGTCGAAACTAAAAATTGAATTTAATCTGAAACCCGAACCCATTCAAAATTTCATCGAACCTTATCCCGATCCGAACCCGACAAAATAAATTCCTTCGTCTCACAACATGATCCAAAACAGAAAATTCAAGTTAACTCGACCCGAACCCGATAAAAAAATCTATCAAACCATAACCCAATCCGAACCGGACAAAATAAACTTCTTCGTGTCACAATCCGATCCAAGCCAGAAAATTCAAGCTAAACCGAACCTCGACCCGAACCCGATAAAATAAATTTCGTTGTCACGCAACCCGAACCGAAACTGAAAATTTAAGTTAACCCTCAAACCGATTTGGACGTGAAAATTTAATTTAACCCGAAACCTAACCCAAACCTGAAAAATAAAGTGAACTCGAAACACAAAGTCTAAACGCACACCTGACAAGAAACTGAAAATTGAATTTAACCCGAAACCCGAATCCGTCAAAAATTTCATCGATCCGTAACCCGATCCAAACCCGACAAAATAAATTCCTTCGTGTCAAAACCAGATCCAAGGCAGAATATTCAAGTTAACCCGAAACCCGACCCGAACCCGATACAAACATCTGTCGAACCGTAACCTGATCCGAACTTGAAAAATTAAATTTCGTACTCTCGCAACGCGATCCGAAACGAAAATTTTAACTTAACCAAAAAATCGATTTGAACCTGAAAATTTAATTCAACTCCAAACCTAGCCTAAACCTGAAAATTAAAGTTAACTCGAAACGCAACCCGACCGGAACCCGATAAATAAATCTATCGAACCGTGACTCGATCCTAACCCGACAAATTAAATTTCGTAGTCACGCAACCCGCCGATCCGAAACTGTAAATTTAAATTAACTCTAAAACCGATTTGAACCTGAAAATTTAATTTAACCCGAAACCTAACACAAACCTGAAAAATAAATTTAACTCGAAACACAAAGACGAAACGTAAACCCGAGTCGAAACTATAAATTAAATTTAACCTGAAACCCGAACCCATCAAAAATTTCATCGAACCGTATCACGATCTGAACCCGACAAAATAAATTCCTTCTTCTCACAACACGATCCAAACCAGAAAATTCGAATTAACCCGACCCGAACCCGACAAAAAAATCTATCGAACCGTAAACACATCCCAACAAGACATAATAAATTCTTCCGTGTCGCAAACCGACCCATACTTGAAAATAATAGTTAACCCGACACTCAACCCGAACCAGGAAAAAAATTCCATCGAACCGTAACTGGATCCAAACCCGACAAAATAAATTTATTCGTCTCGCAACATGACCCGATCCAAACCAGAAAATTCAAGTAACCCGAAACCCGACCCGAACACGATAAAAATATCTATCGAACCGTAACCCAATCCGAACCGGACAAAATAAATTCCTTCGTGTCAAAACCAGATCCAAGGCAGAAAATTCAAGTAACCCGAAACCCGACCCGAACCCGATAAAAATATTTATCGAACCGTAACCGGATCCGAACCCGACAAAAAAATCCATCGAACAATAACTCGATCCGAAACAGACAAAATAAATACCTTAATTTCACAACCCGATCAAAACCAGAAAATTCAAGTAATCCGAAACCAGACCCGAACCCGATAAATAATCTATCTAACCGTAACCCAATCCGAACCGGACAAAACGAATTCATTCGTGTCAAAACCCGATCCAAACCAGAAAATTCAAGTAACCCGAAACCCGACCTGAACCCGATAAAAAAATCTATCGACCGTTACATGATCCGAACCCGACAAAATAAATTTCGTCGTCACGCAACCCGAACCGAAACTGAAAATTTAAATTAACCCTAAAACCGATTTGAACCTGAAAATTTAATTTAACCCGAAACCTAACCCAAACCTGAAAAATAAAGTTAACTCGAAACACAAAGTCGAAACATAAACCCGTGTCGAAACTAAAAATTGAATTTAATCTGAAACCCGAACCCATCAAAAATTTCATCGAACCGTATCACGATCTGAACCCGACAAAATAAATTCCTTCGTCTCACAACACGATCCAAACCAGAAAAATCGAATTAACCCGACCCGAACCCGACAAAAAAATCTATCGAACCGTAAACACATCCCAACAAGATATAATAAATTCTTCCGTGTCGCAAACCGACCCATACTTGAAAATAATAGTTAACCCGACACTCAACCCGAACCAGGAAAAAAAATTCCATCGAACCGTAACTGGATCCAAACCCAACAAAATAAATTTCTTCGTCTCGCAACATGACCCGATCCAAACCAGAAAATTCAAGTAACCCGAAACCCGACCCGAACACGATAAAAATAGCTATCGAACCGTAACCCAATCCGAACCGGACAAAATAAATTCCTTCGTGTCAAAACCAGATCCAAGGCAGAAAATTCAAGTAACCCGAAACCCGACCCGAACCCGATAAAAATATTTATCGAACCGTAACCGGATCCGAACCCGACAAAAAAATCCATCGAACAATAACTCGATCCGAAACAGACAAAATAAATACCTTAGTTTCACAACCCGATCAAAACCAGAAAATTCAAGTAATCCGAAACCAGACCCGAACCCGATAAATAATCTATCTAACCGTAACCCAATCCGAACCGGACAAAATGAATTCATTCGTGTCAAAACCCGATCCAAACCAGAAAATTCAAGTAACCCGAAACCCGACCTGAACCCGATAAAAAAATCTATCGACCGTGACATGATGCGAACCCGACAAAATGAATTTCGTCGTCACGCAACCCGAACCGAAACTGAAAATTTAAATTAACCCTAAAACCGATTTGAACCTGAAAATTTAATTTAACCCGAAACCTAACCCAAACCTGAAAAATAAAATTAACTCGAAACACAAAGTCGAAACGTAAACCCGTGTCGAAACTAAAAATTGAATTTAATCTGAAACCCGAACCCATCAAAAATTTCATCGAACCGTATCACGATCTGAACCCGACAAAATAAATTCCTTCGTCTCGCAACATGACCCGAACCTGAAAATTGAAGTTAACCTGACCCGAACCCGATAAAAAAATCTAGCAAACCGTAAACAGATCCGAACCCGACATAATAAATTCTTCCGTGTCGCAAACAGACCCATACCTGAAAATAATAGTTAACCCGAAACTCAACCCGAACCAGGAAAAAAATTCCATCGAACCGTAACTTGATCCCAACCTGACAAAATAAATTTCTTCGTCTCGAAACATGACCCGAACCTGACCCGATCCAAACCAGAAAATTCAAGTAACCCGAAACCCGACCAGAACCCGATAAAAATATCTATCGAACCATGACCTGATCCGAACCAGACAAAAAAATCCATCGAACCATAACCAGATCCGAACCGGACAAAATAAATTCCTTCGTTTCACAACCCGATCCAAACCAGAAAATTTAAGTAACCCGAAACCCGACCCGAACCCGATAAAAAATCTGTCGAACCGTAACCCAATCCGAACAGCACAAAATCAATTCTTTCGTGTCAAAACCCGATCCAAACCAAAAAATTCAAGTAACCCGACACTCGACACGAACCCGATAGAAAAATCTATCGACCCGTTACATGATCCGAACCCGACAAAAAAAAATTTCGTCGTCACGCAGCCCGAACCGAAACTGAAAATTTAAATTAACCCTAAAACCGATTTGAACCTGAAAATTTAATTTAACCCGAAACCTAACCCAAACCTGAAAAATAAAGTTAACTCGAAACACAAAGTCGAAACGTAAACCCGTGTCGAAACTAAAAATTGAATTTAATCTGACACCCGAACCCATCCAAAATTTCATCGAACCGTATCCCGATCCGAACCCGACAAAATAAATTCCTTCGTCTCACAACATGATCCAAAACAGAAAATTCAAGTTAACTCGACCCGAACCCGATAAAAAAATCTATCAAACCATAACCCAATCCGAACCTTGACAAAATAAACTTCTTCGTGTCACAATCCGATCCAAGCCAGAAAATTCAAGCTAAACCGAACCTCGACCCGAACCCGATAAAATAAATTTCGTTGTCACGCAACCCGAACCGAAACTGAAAATTTAAGTTAACCCTCAAACCGATTTGGACGTGAAAATTTAATTTAACCCGAAACCTAACCCAAACCTGAAAATTAAAGTGAACTCGTAACACAAAGTCTAAACGCACACCTGACCCGAAACTGAAAATTGAATTTAACCCGAAACCCGAATCCGTCAAAAATTTCATCGATCCGTAACCCGATCCAAACCCGACAAAATAAATTCCTTCGTGTCAAAACTAGATCAAAGGCATAATATTCAAGTTAACCCGAAATCCGACCCGAACCCGATACAAAAATTTATCGAACCGTAACCTGATCCGAACCCGAAAAATTAAATTTCGTACTCTCGCAACGCGATCCGAAACGAAAATTTTAACTTAACCAAGAAATCGATTTGAACCTGAAAATTTAATTTAACTCCAAACCTAACCCAAATCTGAAAATTAAAGTTAACTCGAAACGCAACCCCACCAGAAACAGAAATTTGGAGTTAACCCGAAACCCGACCCAAACCCGACGAAAAAATCTATCGAACCATAACCCGATCCGAACCAGACAAAATAAATTCCTTCGTTTCACAACCCAATTCAAACCAGAAAATTCAAGTTAACCCGAAACCCGACCGGAACCCGATAAATAAATCTGTCGAACCGTGACTCGATCAGAACCCGACAAATTAAATTTCGTAGTCACGCAACCCGCCGATCCGAATCTGAAAATTTAAATTAACTCTCAAACCGATTTGAACCTGAAATTTTAATTTAACCCGAAACCTAACCCAAACCTGAAAAATAAAGTTAACTCGAAACACAAAGACGAAACGTAAATCCGAGTCGAAACTAAAAATTAAATTTAACCTGAAACCCGAACCCATCAAACATTTCATCGAACCGTAAACCGATCTGAACCAGACAAAATAATTTCCTTCGTCTCACAACACTATTCAAACTGGAAAATTCAAGTTAACCCGACCCGAACCCGATAAAAAAAATCTATCGAACCGTAAACAGATCCCAACAAGACATAATAAATTCTTTCGTGTCGCAAACCGACCCATACTTGAAAATAATAGTTAATCCGAAACTCAACCCGAACCAGGAAAAAAATTCCATCGAACCGTAACTCGATCCAAACCCGACAAAATAAATTCCTTCGTCTCGCAACATGACCCGAAACTGAAAATTGAAGTTAACATGACCCGAACCCGATAAAAAAATCTATCGAACCGTAAACAAATCCGAACCCGACATAATAAATTCTTCCGTGTCGCAAACAGACACACACCTGAAAATAATAGTTAACCCGAAATTCAACCCGAACCAGGAAAAAATTCCATCGAACCGTAACTCAATCCCAACCCGACAAAATAAATTTCTTCGTCTCGCAACATGACCCGAACCTGACCCGATCCAAACCAGAAAATTCAAGTAACCCGAAACCCGACCCGAACACGATAAAAATATCTATCGAACCGTAACCCAATCCGTACCGGACAAAATAAATTCCTTCGTGTCAAAACCTGATCCAAGGCAGAAAATTCAAGTAACCCGAAACCCGACCCAAACCCGATAAAAATATTTATCGAACCGTAACCGGATCCGAACCCGACAAAAAAATCCATCGAACAATAACCCGATCCGAAACAGACAAAATAAATACCTTAGTTTCACAACCCGATCAAAACCAGAAAATTCAAGTAATCCGAAACCAGACCCGAACCCGATAAATAATCTATCTAACCGTAACCCAATCCGAACCGGACAAAATGAATTCATTCGTGTCAAAACCCGATCCAAACCAGAAAATTCAAGTAACCCGAAACCCGATTTGAACCTGAAAATTTAATTAAACTCGAAACCTAACCCAAACCTGAAAATTAAAGTTAACTCGAAACGCAACCCGACCAGAAACAGAAAATTGGAGTTAACCCGAAACCCGACCCAAACCAGACAAAAAAATCTATCGAACCATACCCCGATCCGAACCAGACAAAATAAATTCCTTCGTTTCACAACCCAATCCAAACCAGAAAATTCAAGTTAATCCGAAACCCGACCGGAACCCGATAAATAAATCTATCGAACCGTGAATCGATCCGAACCCGACAAATTAAATTTCGTAGTCACGCAACCCGCCGATCCGAAACTGTAAATTTAAATTAACTCTAAAAACGATTTGAACCTGAAAATTTAATTTAACCCGAAACCTAACACAAACCTGAAAAATAAATTTAACTCGAAACACAAAGACGAAACGTAAACCCGAGTCGAAACTGTAAATTAAATTTAACCTGAAACCCGAACCCATCAAAAATTTCATCGAACCGTATCACGATCTGAACCCGACAAAATAAATTCCTTCGTCTCACAACACGATCCAAACCAGAAAATTCGAATTAACCCGACCCGAACCCGACAAAATAATCTATCGAACCGTAAACACATCCCAACAAGACATAATAAATTCTTCCGTGTCGCAAACCGACCCATACTTGAAAATAATAGTTAACCCGAAACTCAACCCGAACCAGGAAAAAAATTCCATCGAACCGTAACTGGATCCAAACCCGACAAAATAAATTCCTTCGTCTCGCAACATGACCCGAACCTGAAAATTGAAGTTAACCCGACCCGAACCCGATAAAAAAATCTATCAAACCGTAAACAGATCCGAACCCGACATAATAAATTCTTCCGTGTCGCAAACAGACCCATACCTGAAAATAATAGTTAACCCGAAACTCAACCCGAACCAGGAAAAAAATTCCATCGAACCGTAACTCGATCCCAACCCGACAAAATAAATTTCTTCGTCTCGAAACATGACCCGAACCTGACCCGATCCAAACCAGAAAATTCAAGTAACCCGAAACACGACCAGAACCCGATAAAAATATCTATCGAACCATGACCTGATCCGAACCAGACAAAAAAATCCATCGAACCATAACCAGATCCGAACCGGACAAAATAAATTCCTTCGTTTCACAACCCGATCCAAACCAGAAAATTTAAGTAACCCGAAACCCGACCCGAACCCGATAAAAAAATCTGTCGAACCGAAACCCAATCCGAACCGGACAAAATCAATTCTTTCGTGTCAAAACCCGATCCAAACCAAAAAATTCAAGTAACCCGAAACTCGACCCGAACCCGATAAAAAAATCTATCGACCCGTGACATGATCCGAACCCGACAAAATAAATTTCGTCGTTACGCAGCCCGAACCGAAACTGAAATTTTAAATTAACCCTAAAACCGATTTGAACCTGAAAATTTAATTTAACCCGAAACCTAACCCAAACCTGAAAAATAAAGTTAACTCGAAACACAATGTCGAAACGTAAACCCGTGTCGAAACTAAAAATTGAATTTAATCTGAAACCCGAACCCATTCAAAATTTCATCGAACCTTATCCCGATCCGAACCCGACAAAATAAATTCCTTCGTCTCACAACATGATCCAAAACAGAAAATTCAAGTTAACTCGACCCGAACCCGATAAAAAAAATCTATCAAACCATAACCCAATCCGAACCGGACAAAATAAACTTCTTCGTGTCACAATCCGATCCAAGCCAGAAAATTCAAGCTAAACCGAACCTCGACCCGAACCCGATAAAATAAATTTCGTTGTCACGCAACCCGAACCGAAACTGAAAATTTAAGTTAACCCTCAAACCGATTTGGACGTGAAAATTTAATTTAACCCGAAACCTAACCCAAACCTGAAAAATAAAGTGAACTCGAAACACAAAGTCTAAACGCACACCTGACAGGAAACTGAAAATTGAATTTAACCCGAAACCCGAATCCGTCAAAAATTTCATCGATCCGTATCCCGATCCAAACCCGACAAAATAAATTCCTTCGTGTCAAAACCAGATCCAAGGCAGAATATTCAAGTTAACCCGAAACCCGACCCGAACCCGATACAAACATCTGTCGAACCGTAACCTGATCCGAACTTGAAAAATTAAATTTCGTACTCTCGCAACGCGATCCGAAACGAAAATTTTAACTTAACCAAAAAATCGATTTGAACCTGAAAATTTAATTCAACTCCAAACCTAACCTAAACCTGAAAATTAAAGTTAACTCGAAACACAACCCGACCGGAACCCGATAAATAAATCTATCGAACCGTGACTCGATCCGAACCCGACAAATTAAATTTCGTAGTCACGCAACCCGCCGATCCGAAACTGTAAATTTAAATTAACTCTAAAACCGATTTGAACCTGAAAATTTAATTTAACCCGAAACCTAACACAAACCTGAAAAATAAATTTAACTCGAAACACAAAGACGAAACGTAAACCCGAGTCGAAACTATAAATTAAATTTAACCTGAAACCCGAACCCATCAAAAATTTCATCGAACCGTATCACGATCTGAACCCGACAAAATAAATTCCTTCTTCTCACAACACGATCCAAACCAGAAAATTCGAATTAACCCGACCCGAACCCGACAAAGAAATCTATCGAACCGTAAACACATCCCAACAAGACATAATAAATTCTTCCGTGTCGCAAACCGACCCATACTTAAAAATAATAGTTAACCCGACACTCAACCCGAACCAGGAAAAAAATTCCATCGAACCGTAACTGGATCCAAACCCGACAAAATAAATTTCTTCGTCTCGCCACATGACCCGATCCAAACCAGAAAATTCAAGTAACCCGAAACCCGACCCGAACACGATAAAAATATCTATCGAACCGTAACCCAATCCGAACCGGACAAAATAAATTCCTTCGTGTCAAAACCAGATCCCAGGCAGAAAATTCAAGTAACCCGAAACCCGACCCGAACCCGATAAAAATATTTATCGAACCGTAACCGGATCCGAACCCGACAAAAAAATCCATCGAACAATAACTCGATCCGAAACAGACAAAATAAATACCTTAATTTCACAACCCGATCAAAACCAGAAAATTCAAGTAATCCGAAACCAGACCCGAACCCGATAAATAATCTATCTAACCGTAACCCAATCCGAACCGGACAAAACAAATTCATTCGTGTCAAAACCCGATCCAAACCAGAAAATTCAAGTAACCCGAAACCCGACCTGAACCCGATAAAAAAATCTATCGACCGTTACATGATCCGAACCCGACAAAATAAATTTCGTCGTCACGCAACCCGAACCGAAACTGAAAATTTAAATTAACCCTAAAACCGATTTGAACCTGAAAATTTAATTTAACCCGAAACCTAACCCAAACCTGAAAAATAAAGTTAACTCGAAACACAAAGTCGAAACATAAACCCGTGTCGAAACTAAAAATTGAATTTAATCTGAAACCCGAACCCATCAAAAATTTCATCGAACCGTATCACGATCTGAACCCGACAAAATAAATTCCTTCGTCTCACAACACGATCCAAACCAGAAAATTCGAATTAACCCGACCCGAACCCGACAAAAAAATCTATCGAACCGTAAACACATCCCAACAAGATATAATAAATTCTTCCGTGTCGCAAACCGACCCATACTTGAAAATAATAGTTAACCCGACACTCAACCCGAACCAGGAAAAAAATTCCATCGAACCGTAACTGGATCCAAACCCAACAAAATAAATTTCTTCGTCTCGCAACATGACCCGATCCAAACCAGAAAATTCAAGTAACCCGAAACCCGACCCGAACACGATAAAAATAGCTATCGAACCGTAACCCAATCCGAACCGGACAAAATAAATTCCTTCGTGTCAAAACCAGATCCAAGGCAGAAAATTCAAGTAACCCGAAACCCGACCCGAACCCGATAAAAATATTTATCGAACCGTAACCGGATCCGAACCCGACAAAAAAATCCATCGAACAATAACTCGATCCGAAACAGACAAAATAAATACCTTAGTTTCACAACCCGATCAAAACCAGAAAATTCAAGTAATCCGAAACCAGACCCGAACCCGATAAATAATCTATCTAACCGTAACCCAATCCGAACCGGACAAAATGAATTCATTCGTGTCAAAACCCGATCCAAACCAGAAAATTCAAGTAACCCGAAACCCGACCTGAACCCGATAAAAAAATCTATCGACCGTGACATGATGCGAACCCGACAAAATAAATTTCGTCGTTACGCAGCCCGAACCGAAACTGAAATTTTAAATTAACCCTAAAACCGATTTGAACCTGAAAATTTAATTTAACCCGAAACCTAACCCAAACCTGAAAAATAAAGTTAACTCGAAACACAATGTCGAAACGTAAACCCGTGTCGAAACTAAAAATTGAATTTAATCTGAAACCCGAACCCATTCAAAATTTCATCGAACCTTATCCCGATCCGAACCCGACAAAATAAATTCCTTCGTCTCACAACATGATCCAAAACAGAAAATTCAAGTTAACTCGACCCGAACCCGATAAAAAAATCTATCAAACCATAACCCAATCCGAACCGGACAAAATAAACTTCTTCGTGTCACAATCCGATCCAAGCCAGAAAATTCAAGCTAAACCGAACCTCGACCCGAACCCGATAAAATAAATTTCGTTGTCACGCAACCCGAACCGAAACTGAAAATTTAAGTTAACCCTCAAACCGATTTGGACGTGAAAATTTAATTTAACCCGAAACCTAACCCAAACCTGAAAAATAAAGTGAACTCGAAACACAAAGTCTAAACGCACACCTGACAGGAAACTGAAAATTGAATTTAACCCGAAACACGAATCCGTCAAAAATTTCATCGATCCGTAACCCGATCCAAACCCGACAAAATAAATTCCTTCGTGTAAAAACCAGATCCAAGGCAGAATATTCAAGTTAACCCGAAACCCGACCCGAACCCGATACAAACATCTGTCGAACCGTAACCTGATCCGAACTTGAAAAATTAAATTTCATACTCTCGCAACGCGATCCGAAACGAAAATTTTAACTTAACCAAAAAATCGATTTGAACCTGAAAATTTAATTCAACTCCAAACCTAACCTAAACCTGAAAATTAAAGTTAACTCGAAACACAACCCGACCGGAACCCGATAAATAAATCTACCGAACCGTGACTCGATCCGAACCCGACAAATTAAATTTCGTAGTCACGCAACCCGCCGATCCGAAACTGTAAATTTAAATTAACTCTAAAACCGATTTGAACCTGAAAATTTAATTTAACCCGAAACCTAACACAAACCTGAAAAATAAATTTAACTCGAAACACAAAGTCGAAACGTAAACCCGTGTCGAAACTAAAAATTGAATTTAATCTGAAACCCGAACCCATCAAAAATTTCATCGAACCGTATCACGATCTGAACCCGACAAAATAAATTCCTTCGTCTCACAACACGATCCAAACCAGAAAATTCGAATTAACCCGACCCGAACCCGACAAAAAAATCTATCGAACCGTAAACACATCCCAACAAGATATAATAAATTCTTCCGTGTCGCAAACCGACCCATACTTGAAAATAATAGTTAACCCGACACTCAACCCGAACCAGGAAAAAAATTCCATCGAACCGTAACTGGATCCAAACCCAACAAAATAAATTTCTTCGTCTCGCAACATGACCCGATCCAAACCAGAAAATTCAAGTAACCCGAAACCCGACCCGAACACGATAAAAATAGCTATCGAACCGTAACCCAATCCGAACCGGACAAAATAAATTCCTTCGTGTCAAAACCAGATCCAAGGCAGAAAATTCAAGTAACCCGAAACCCGACCCGAACCCGATAAAAATATTTATCGAACCGTAACCGGATCCGAACCCGACAAAAAAATCCATCGAACAATAACTCGATCCGAAACAGACAAAATAAATACCTTAGTTTCACAACCCGATCAAAACCAGAAAATTCAAGTAATCCGAAACCAGACCCGAACCCGATAAATAATCTATCTAACCGAAACCCAATCCGAACCGGACAAAATGAATTCATTCGTGTCAAAACCCGATCCAAACCAGAAAATTCAAGTAACCCGAAACCCGACCTGAACCCGATAAAAAAATCTATCGACCGTGACATGATGCAAACCCGACAAAATGAATTTCGTCGTCACGCAACCCGAACCGAAACTGAAAATTTAAATTAACCCTAAAACCGATTTGAACCTGAAAATTTAATTTAACCCGAAACCTAACCCAAACCTGAAAAATAAAATTAACTCGAAACACAAAGTCGAATGGTAAACCCGTGTCGAAACTAAAAATTGAATTTAATCTGAAACCCGAACCCATCAAAAATTTCATCGAACCGTATCACGATCTGAACCCGACAAAATAAATTCCTTCGTCTCGCAACATGACCCGAACCTGAAAATTGAAGTTAACCTGACCCGAACCCGATAAAAAAATCTAGCAAACCGTAAACAGATCCGAACCCGACATAATAAATTCTTCCGTGTCGCAAACAGACCCATACCTGAAAATAATAGTTAACCCGAAACTCAACCCGAACCAGGAAAAAAATTCCATCGAACCGTAACTTGATCCCAACCCGACAAAATAAATTTCTTCGTCTCGAAACATGACCCGAACCTGACCCGATCCAAACCAGAAAATTCAAGTAACCCGAAACCCGACCAGAACCCGATAAAAATATCTATCGAATCATGACCTGATCCGAACCAGACAAAAAAATCCATCGAACCATAACCAGATCCGAACCGGACAAAATAAATTCCTTCGTTTCACAACCCGATCCAAACCAGAAAATTTAAGTAACCCGAAACCCGACCCGAACCCGATAAAAAATCTGTCGAACCGTAACCCAATCCGAACCGCACAAAATCAATTCTTTCGTGTCAAAACCCGATCCAAACCAAAAAATTCAAGTAACCCGACACTCGACACGAACCCGATAAAAAAATCTATCGACCCGTTACATGATCCGAACCCGACAAAAAAAAATTTCGTCGTCACGCAGCCCGAACCGAAACTGAAAATTTAAATTAACCCTAAAACCGATTTGAACCTGAAAATTTAATTTAACCCGAAACCTAACCCAAACCTGAAAAATAAAGTTAACTCGAAACACAAAGTCGAAACGTAAACCCGTGTCGAAACTAAAAATTGAATTTAATCTGACACCCGAACCCATCCAAAATTTCATCGAACCGTATCCCGATCCGAACCCGACAAAATAAATTCCTTCGTCTCACAACATGATCCAAAACAGAAAATTCAAGTTAACTCGACCCGAACCCGATAAAAAAATCTATCAAACCATAACCCAATCCGAACCTTGACAAAATAAACTTCTTCGTGTCACAATCCGATCCAAGCCAGAAAATTCAAGCTAAACCGAACCTCGACCCGAACCCGATAAAATAAATTTCGTTGTCACGCAACCCGAACCGAAACTGAAAATTTAAGTTAACCCTCAAACCGATTTGGACGTGAAAATTTAATTTAACCCGAAACCTAACCCAAACCTGAAAATTAAAGTGAACTCGAAACACAAAGTCTAAACGCACATCTGACCCGAAACTGAAAATTGAATTTAACCCGAAACCCGAATCCGTCAAAAATTTCATCGATCCGTAACCCGATCCAAACCCGACAAAATAAATTCCTTCGTGTCAAAACTAGATCAAAGGCATAATATTCAAGTTAACCCGAAATCCGACCCGAACCCGATACAAAAATCTATCGAACCGTAACCTGATCCGAACCCGAAAAATTAAATTTCGTACTCTCGCAACGCGATCCGAAACGAAAATTTTAACTTAACCAAGAAATCGATTTGAACCTGAAAATTTAATTTAACTCCAAACCTAACCCAAATCTGAAAATTAAAGTTAACTCGAAACGCAACCCCACCAGAAACAGAAATTTGGAGTTAACCCGAAACCCGACCCAAACCCGACAAAAAAATCTATCGAACCATAACCCGATCCGAACCAGACAAAATAAATTCCTTCGTTTCACAACCCAATCCAAACCAGAAAATTCAAGTTAACCCGAAACCCGACAGGAACCCGATAAATAAATCTGTCGAACCGTGACTCGATCCGAACCCGACAAATTAAATTTCGTAGTCACGCAACCCGCCGATCCGAAACTGAAAATTTAAATTAACTCTCAAACCGATTTGAACCTGAAATTTTAATTTAACCCGAAACCTAACCCAAACCTGAAAAATAAAGTTAACTCGAATCACAAAGACGAAACGTAAACCCGAGTCGAAACTAAAAATTAAATTTAACCTGAAACCCGAACCCATCAAACATTTCATCGAACCGTAAACCGATCTGAACCAGACAAAATAATTTCCTTCGTCTCACAACACTATTCAAACTGGAAAATTCAAGTTAACCCGACCCGAACCCGATAAAAAAAATCTATCGAACCGTAAACAGATCCCAACAAGACATAATAAATTCTTTCGTGTCGCAAACCGACCCATACTTGAAAATAATAGTTAATCCGAAACTCAACCCGAACCAGGAAAAAAATTCCATCGAACCGTAACTCGATCCAAACCCGACAAAATAAATTCCTTCGTCTCGCAACATGACCCGAAACTGAAAATTGAAGTTAACATGACCCGAACCCGATAAAAAAATCTATCGAACCGTAAACAAATCGGAACCCGACATAATAAATTCTTCCGTGTCGCAAACAGACACACATCTGAAAATAATAGTTAACCCGAAATTCAACCCGAACCAGGAAAAAATTCCATCGAACCGTAACTCAATCCCAACCCGACAAAATAAATTTCTTCGTCTCGCAACATGACCCGAACCTGACCCGATCCAAACCAGAAAATTCAAGTAACCCGAAACCCGACCCGAACACGATAAAAATATCTATCGAACCGTAACCCAATCCGTACCGGACAAAATAAATTCCTTCGTGTCAAAACCAGATCCAAGGCAGAAAATTCAAGTAACCCGAAACCCGACCCAAACCCGATAAAAATATTTATCGAACCGTAACCGGATCCGAACCCGACAAAAAAATCCATCGAACAATAACCCGATCCGAAACAGACAAAATAAATACCTTAGTTTCACAACCCGATCAAAACCAGAAAATTCAAGTAATCCGAAACCAGACCCGAACCCGATAAATAATCTATCTAACCGTAACCCAATCCGAACCGGACAAAATGAATTCATTCGTGTCAAAACCCGATCCAAACCAGAAAATTCAAGTAACCCGAAACCCGATTTGAACCTGAAAATTTAATTAAACTCGAAACCTAACCCAAACCTGAAAATTAAAGTTAACTCGAAACGCAACCCGACCAGAAACAGAAAATTGGAGTTAACCCGAAACCCGACCCAAACCAGACAAAAAAATCTATCGAACCATACCCCGATCCGAACCAGACAAAATAAATTCCTTCGTTTCACAACCCAATCCAAACCAGAAAATTCAAGTTAACCCGAAACCCGACCGGAACCCGATAAATAAATCTATCGAACCGTGAATCGATCCGAACCCGACAAATTAAATTTCGTAGTCACGCAACCCGCCGATCCGAAACTGTAAATTTAAATTAACTCTAAAAACGATTTGAACCTGAAAATTTAATTTAACCCGAAACCTAACACAAACCTGAAAAATAAATTTAACTCGAAACACAAAGACGAAACGTAAACCCGAGTCGAAACTATAAATTAAATTTAACCTGAAACCCGAACCCATCAAAAATTTCATCGAACCGTATCACGATCTGAACCCGACAAAATAAATTCCTTCGTCTCACAACACGATCCAAACCAGAAAATTCGAATTAACCCGACCCGAACCCGACAAAATAATCTATCGAACCGTAAACACATCCCAACAAGACATAATAAATTCTTCCGTGTCGCAAACCGACCCATACTTGAAAATAATAGTTAACCCGAAACTCAACCCGAACCAGGAAAAAAATTCCATCGAACCGTAACTGGATCCAAACCCGACAAAATAAATTCCTTCGTCTCGCAACATGACCCGAACCTGAAAATTGAAGTTAACCCGACCCGAACCCGATAAAAAAATCTATCAAACCGTAAACAGATCCGAACCCGACATAATAAATTCTTCCGTGTCGCAAACAGACCCATACCTGAAAATAATAGTTAACCCGAAACTCAACCCGAACCAGGAAAAAAATTCCATCGAACCGTAACTCGATCCCAACCCGACAAAATAAATTTCTTCGTCTCGAAACATGACCCGAACCTGACCCGATCCAAACCAGAAAATTCAAGTAACCCGAAACCCGACCAGAACCCGATAAAAATATCTATCGAACCATGACCTGATCCGAACCAGACAAAAAAATCCATCGAACCATAACCAGATCCGAACCGGACAAAATAAATTCCTTCGTTTCACAACCCGATACAAACCAGAAAATTTAAGTAACCCGAAACCCGACCCGAACCCGATAAAAAAATCTGTCGAACCGAAACCCAATCCGAACCGGACAAAATCAATTCTTTCGTGTCAAAACCCGATCCAAACCAAAAAATTCAAGTAACCCGAAACTCGACCCGAACCCGATAAAAAAATCTATCGACCCGTGACATGATCCGAACCCGACAAAATAAATTTCGTCGTTACGCAGCCCGAACCGAAACTGAAATTTTAAATTAACCCTAAAACCGATTTGAACCTGAAAATTTAATTTAACCCGAAACCTAACCCAAACCTGAAAAATAAAGTTAACTCGAAACACAATGTCGAAACGTAAACCCGTGTCGAAACTAAAAATTGAATTTAATCTGAAACCCAAACCCTTTCAAAATTTCATCGAACCTTATCCCGATCCGAACCCGACAAAATAAATTCCTTCGTCTCACAACATGATCCAAAACAGAAAATTCAAGTTAACTCGACCCGAACCCGATAAAAAAATCTATCAAACCATAACCCAATCCGAACCGGACAAAATAAACTTCTTCGTGTCACAATCCGATCCAAGCCAGAAAATTCAAGCTAAACCGAACCTCGACCCGAACCCGATAAAATAAATTTCGTTGTCACGCAACCCGAACCGAAACTGAAAATTTAAGTTAACCCTCAAACCGATTTGGACGTGAAAATTTAATTTAACCCGAAACCTAACCCAAACCTGAAAAATAAAGTGAACTCGAAACACAAAGTCTAAACGCACACCTGACAAGAAACTGAAAATTGAATTTAACCCGAAACCCGAATCCGTCAAAAATTTCATCGATCCGTAACCCGATCCAAACCCGACAAAATAAATTCCTTCGTGTCAAAACCAGATCCAAGGCAGAATATTCAAGTTAACCCGAAACCCGACCCGAACCCGATACAAACATCTGTCGAACCGTAACCTGATCCGAACTTGAAAAATTAAATTTCGTACTCTCGCAACGCGATCCGAAACGAAAATTTTAACTTAACCAAAAAATCGATTTGAACCTGAAAATTTAATTCAACTCCAAACCTAACCTAAACCTGAAAATTAAAGTTAACTCGAAACACAACCCGACCGGAACCCGATAAATAAATCTATCGAACCGTGACTCGATCCGAACCCGACAAATTAAATTTCGTAGTCACGCAACCCGCCGATCCGAAACTGTAAATTTAAATTAACTCTAAAACCGATTTGAACCTGAAAATTTAATTTAACCCGAAACCTAACACAAACCTGAAAAATAAATTTAACTCGAAACACAAAGACGAAACGTAAACCCGAGTCGAAACTATAAATTAAATTTAACCTGAAACCCGAACCCATCAAAAATTTCATCGAACCGTATCACGATCTGAACCCGACAAAATAAATTCCTTCTTCTCACAACACGATCCAAACCAGAAAATTCGAATTAACCCGACCCGAACCCGACAAAAAAATCTATCAACCGTAAACACATCCCAACAAGACATAATAAATTCTTCCGTGTCGCAAACCGACCCATACTTGAAAATAATAGTTAACCCGACACTCAACCCGAACCAGGAAAAAAATTCCATCGAACCGTAACTGGATCCAAACCCGACAAAATAAATTTCTTCGTCTCGCCACATGACCCGATCCAAACCAGAAAATTCAAGTAACCCGAAACCCGACCCGAACACGATAAAAATATCTATCGAACCGTAACCCAATCCGAACCGGACAAAATAAATTCCTTCGTGTCAAAACCAGATCCAAGGCAGAAAATTCAAGTAACCCGAAACCCGACCCGAACCCGATAAAAATATTTATCGAACCGTAACCGGATCCGAACCCGACAAAAAAATCCATCGAACAATAACTCGATCCGAAACAGACAAAATAAATACCTTAATTTCACAACCCGATCAAAACCAGAAAATTCAAGTAATCCGAAACCAGACCCGAACCCGATAAATAATCTATCTAACCGTAACCCAATCCGAACCGGACAAAACAAATTCATTCGTGTCAAAACCCGATCCAAACCAGAAAATTCAAGTAACCCGAAACCCGACCTGAACCCGATAAAAAAATCTATCGACCGTTACATGATCCGAACCCGACAAAATAAATTTCGTCGTCACGCAACCCGAACCGAAACTGAAAATTTAAATTAACCCTAAAACCGATTTGAACCTGAAAATTTAATTTAACCCGAAACCTAACCCAAACCTGAAAAATAAAGTTAACTCGAAACACAAAGTCGAAACGTAAACCCGTGTCGAAACTAAAAATTGAATTTAATCTGAAACCCGAACCCATCAAAAATTTCATCGAACCGTATCACGATCTGAACCCGACAAAATAAATTCCTTCGTCTCACAACACGATCCAAACCAGAAAATTCGAATTAACCCGACCCGAACCCGACAAAAAAATCTATCGAACCGTAAACACATCCCAACAAGATATAATAAATTCTTCCGTGTCGCAAACCGACCCATACTTGAAAATAATAGTTAACCCGACACTCAACCCGAACCAGGAAAAAAATTCCATCGAACCGTAACTGGATCCAAACCCAACAAAATAAATTTCTTCGTCTCGCAACATGACCCGATCCAAACCAGAAAATTCAAGTAACCCGAAACCCGACCCGAACACGATAAAAATAGCTATCGAACCGTAACCCAATCCGAACCGGACAAAATAAATTCCTTCGTGTCAAAACCAGATCCAAGGCAGAAAATTCAAGTAACCCGAAACCCGACCCGAACCCGATAAAAATATTTATCGAACCGTAACCGGATCCGAACCCGACAAAAAAATCCATCGAACAATAACTCGATCCGAAACAGACAAAATAAATACCTTAGTTTCACAACCCGATCAAAACCAGAAAATTCAAGTAATCCGAAACCAGACCCGAACCCGATAAATAATCTATCTAACCGTAACCCAATCCGAACCGGACAAAATGAATTCATTCGTGTCAAAACCCGATCCAAACCAGAAAATTCAAGTAACCCGAAACCCGACCTGAACCCGATAAAAAAATCTATCGACCGTGACATGATGCGAACCCGACAAAATGAATTTCGTCGTCACGCAACACGAACCGAAACTGAAAATTTAAATTAACCCTAAAACCGATTTGAACCTGAAAATTTAATTTAACCCGAAACCTAACCCAAACCTGAAAAATAAAATTAACTCGAAACACAAAGTCGAAACGTAAACCCGGGTCGAAACTAAAAATTGAATTTAATCTGAAACCCGAACCCATCAAAAATTTCATCGAACCGTATCACGATCTGAACCCGACAAAATAAATTCCTTCGTCTCGCAACATGACCCGAACCTGAAAATTGAAGTTAACCTGACCCGAACCCGATAAAAAAATCTAGCAAACCGTAAACAGATCCGAACCCGACATAATAAATTCTTCCGTGTCGCAAACAGACCCATACCTGAAAATAATAGTTAACCCGAAACTCAACCCGAACCAGGAAAAAAATTCCATCGAACCGTAACTTGATCCCAACCCGACAAAATAAATTTCTTCGTCTCGAAACATGACCCGAACCTGACCCGATCCAAACCAGAAAATTCAAGTAACCCGAAACCCGACCAGAACCCGATAAAAATATCTATCGAACCATGACCTGATCCGAACCAGACAAAAAAATCCATCGAACCATAACCAGATCCGAACCGGACAAAATAAATTCCTTCGTTTCACAACCCGATCCAAACAAGAAAATTTAAGTAACCCGAAACCCGACCCGAACCCGATAAAAAATTTGTCGAACCGTAACCCAATCCGAACCGCACAAAATCAATTCTTTCGTGTCAAAACCCGATCCAAACCAAAAAATTCAAGTAACCCGACACTCGACACGAACCCGATAAAAAAATCTATCGACCCGTTACATGATCCGAACCCGACAAAAAAAAATTTCGTACTCTCGCAACGCGATCCGAAACGAAAATTTTAACTTAACCAAGAAATCGATTTGAACCTGAAAATTTAATTTAACTCCAAACCTAACCCAAATCTGAAAATTAAAGTTAACTCGAAACGCAACCCCACCAGAAACAGAAATTTGGAGTTAACCCGAAACCCGACCCAAACCCGACAAGAAAATCTATCGAACCATAACCCGATCCGAACCAGACAAAATAAATTCCTTCGTTTCACAACCCAATCCAAACCAGAAAATTCAAGCTAACCCGAAACCCGACCGGAACCCGATAAATAAATCTATCGAACCGTGACTCGATCCGAACCCGACAAATTAAATTTCGTAGTCACGCAACCCGCCGATCCGAAACTGTAAATTTAAATTAACTCTAAAACCGATTTGAACCTGAAAATTTAATTTAACCCGAAACCTAACACAAACCTGAAAAATAAATTTAACTCGAAGCACAAAGACGAAACGTAAACCCGAGTCGAAACTATAAATTAAATTTAACCTGAAACCCGAACCCATCAAAAATTTCATCGAACCGTATCACGATCTGAACCCGACAAAATAAATTCCTTCGTCTCACAACACGATCCAAACCAGAAAATTCGAATTAACCCGACCCGAACCCGACAAAAAAATCTATCGAACCGTAAACACATCCCAACAAGACATAATAAATTCTACCGTGTCGCAAACCGACCCATACTTGAAAATAATAGTTAAACCGAAACTCAACCCCAACCAGGAAAAAAATTCCATCGAACCGTAACTGGATCCAAACCCGACAAAATAAATTCTTTCGTCTCGCAACTTGACCCGAATCTGAAAATTGTAGTTAACCTGACCCGAACCCGATAAAAAAATCTATCGAACCGTAAACAGATCCGAACCCGACATAATAAATTCTTCCGTGTCGCAAACAGACCCATACCTGAAAATAATAGTTAACCCGAAACTCAACTCGAACCAGGAAAAAAATTCCATCGAACCGTAACTCGATCACAACCCGACAAAATAAATTTCTTCGTCTCGAAACATGACCCGAACCTGACCCGATCCAAACCAGAAAATTCAAGTAACCCGTAACCCGACCAGAACCCGATAATAATATCTATCGAACCATGACCTGATCCGAACCAGACAAAAAAATCCATCGAACCGTAACCAGATCCGAACCGGACAAAATAAATTCCTTCGTTTCACAACCCGATCCAAACCAGAAAATTTAAGTAACCCGAAACCCGACCCGAACCCGATAAAAAAATCTGTCGAACCGTAACCCAATCCGAATCGGACAAAATCAATTCTTTCGTGTCAAAACCCGATCCAAACCAAAAAATTCAAGTAACCGGAAACTCGACCCGAACCCGATAAAAAAATCTATCGACCCGTGACATGATCCGAACCCGAAAAAATAAATTTCGTCGTCACGCAGCCCGAACCGAAACTGAAAATTTAAATTAACCCTAAAACCGATTTGAACCTGAAAATTTAATTTAACCCGAAACCTAACCCAAACCTGAAAAATAAAGTTAACTCGAAACACAAAGTCGAAACGTAAACCCGTGTCGAAACTAAAAATTGAATTTAATCTGACACCCAAACCCATCCAAAATTTCATCGAACCGTATCCCGATCCGAACCCGACAAAATAAATTCCTTCGTCTCACAACATGATCCAAAACAGAAAATTCAAGTTAACTCGACCCGAACCCGATAAAAAAATCTATCAAACCATAACCCAATCCGAACCTTGACAAAATAAACTTCTTCGTGTCACAATCCGATCCAAGCCAGAAAATTCAAGCTAAACCGAACCTCGACCCGAACCCGATAAAATAAATTTCGTTGTCACGCAACCCGAACCGAAACTGAAAATTTAAGTTAACCCTCAAACCGATTTGGACGTGAAAATTTAATTTAACCCGAAACCTAACCCAAACCTGAAAATTAAAGTGAACTCGAAACACAAAGTCTAAACGCACACCTGACCCGAAACTGAAAATTGAATTTAACCCGAAACCCGAATCCGTCAAAAATTTCATCGATCCGTAACCCGATCCAAACCCGACAAAATAAATTCCTTCGTGTCAAAACTAGATCAAAGGCATAATATTCAAGTTAACCCGAAATCCGACCCGAACCCGATACAAAAATCTATCAAATCGTAACCTGATCCGAACCCGAAAAATTAAATTTCGTACTCTCGCAACGTGATCCGAAACGAAAATTTTAACTTAACCAAAAAATCGATTTGAACCTGAAAATTTAATTTAACTCCAAACCTAACCCAAATCTGAAAATTAAAGTTAACTCGAAACGCAACCCCACCAGAAAGAGAAATTTGGAGTTAACCCGAAACCCGACCCAAACCCGACAAAAAAATCTATCGAACCATAACCCGATCCGAACCAGACAAAATAAATTCCTTCGTTTCACAACCCAATCCAAACCAGAAAATTCAAGTTAACCCGAAACCCGACCGGAACCCGATAAATAAATCTGTCGAACCGTGACTCGATCCGAACCCGACAAATTAAATTTCGTAGTCACGCAACCCGCCGATCCGAAACTGTAAATTTAAATTAACTCTAAAACCGATTTGAACCTGAAAATTTAATTTAACCCGAAACCTAACACAAACCTGAAAAATAAATTTAACTCGAAACACAAAGTCGAAACGTAAACCCGTGTCGAAACTAAAAATTGAATTTAATCTGAAACCCGAACCCATCAAAAATTTCATCGAACCGTATCACGATCTGAACCCGACAAAATAAATTCCTTCGTCTCACAACACGATCCAAACCAGAAAATTCGAATTAACCCGACCCGAACCCGACAAAAAAATCTATCGAACCGTAAACACATCCCAACAAGATATAATAAATTCTTCCGTGTCGCAAACCGACCCATACTTGAAAATAATAGTTAACCGGACACTCAACCCGAACCAGGAAAAAAATTCCATCGAACCGTAACTGGATCCAAACCCAACAAAATAAATTTCTTCGTCTCGCAACATGACCCGATCCAAACCAGAAAATTCAAGTAACCCGAAACCCGACCCGAACACGATAAAAATAGCTATCGAACCGTAACCCAATCCGAACCGGACAAAATAAATTCCTTCGTGTCAAAACCAGATCCAAGGCAGAAAATTCAAGTAACCCGAAACCCGACCCGAACCCGATAAAAATATTTATCGAACCGTAACCGGATCCGAACCCGACAAAAAAATCCATCGAACAATAACTCGATCCGAAACAGACAAAATAAATACCTTAGTTTCACAACCCGATCAAAACCAGAAAATTCAAGTAATCCGAAACCAGACCCGAACCCGATAAATAATCTATCTAACCGAAACCCAATCCGAACCGGACAAAATGAATTCATTCGTGTCAAAACCCGATCCAAACCAGAAAATTCAAGTAACCCGAAACCCGACCTGAACCCGATAAAAAAATCTATCGACCGTGACATGATGCGAACCCGACAAAATGAATTTCGTCGTCACGCAACCCGAACCGAAACTGAAAATTTAAATTAACCCTAAAACCGATTTGAACCTGAAAATTTAATTTAACCCGAAACCTAACCCAAACCTGAAAAATAAAATTAACTCGAAACACAAAGTCGAATGGTAAACCCGTGTCGAAACTAAAAATTGAATTTAATCTGAAACCCGAACCCATCAAAAATTTCATCGAACCGTATCACGATCTGAACCCGACAAAATAAATTCCTTCGTCTCGCAACATGACCCGAACCTGAAAATTGAAGTTAACCTGACCCGAACCCGATAAAAAAATCTAGCAAACCGTAAACAGATCCGAACCCGACATAATAAATTCTTCCGTGTCGCAAACAGACCCATACCTGAAAATAATAGTTAACCCGAAACTCAACCCGAACCAGGAAAAAAATTCCATCGAACCGTAACTTGATCCCAACCCGACAAAATAAATTTCTTCGTCTCGAAACATGACCCGAACCTGACCCGATCCAAACCAGAAAATTCAAGTAACCCGAAACCCGACCAGAACCCGATAAAAATATCTATCGAATCATGACCTGATCCGAACCAGACAAAAAAATCCATCGAACCATAACCAGATCCGAACCGGACAAAATAAATTCCTTCGTTTCACAACCCGATCCAAACCAGAAAATTTAAGTAACCCGAAACCCGACCCGAACCCGATAAAAAATCTGTCGAACCGTAACCCAATCCGAACCGCACAAAATCAATTCTTTCGTGTCAAAACCCGATCCAAACCAAAAAATTCAAGTAACCCGACACTCGACACGAACCCGATAAAAAAATCTATCGACCCGTTACATGATCCGAACCCGACAAAAAAAAATTTCGTCGTCACGCAGCCCGAACCGAAACTGAAAATTTAAATTAACCCTAAAACCGATTTGAACCTGAAAATTTAATTTAACCCGAAACCTAACCCAAACCTGAAAAATAAAGTTAACTCGAAACACAAAGTCGAAACGTAAACCCGTGTCGAAACTAAAAATTGAATTTAATCTGACACCCGAACCCATCCAAAATTTCATCGAACCGTATCCCGATCCGAACCCGACAAAATAAATTCCTTCGTCTCACAACATGATCCAAAACAGAAAATTCAAGTTAACTCGACCCGAACCCGATAAAAAAATCTATCAAACCATAACCCAATCCGAACCTTGACAAAATAAACTTCTTCGTGTCACAATCCGATCCAAGCCAGAAAATTCAAGCTAAACCGAACCTCGACCCGAACCCGATAAAATAAATTTCGTTGTCACGCAACCCGAACCGAAACTGAAAATTTAAGTTAACCCTCAAACCGATTTGGACGTGAAAATTTAATTTAACCCGAAACCTAACCCAAACCTGAAAATTAAAGTGAACTCGAAACACAAAGTCTAAACGCACATCTGACCCGAAACTGAAAATTGAATTTAACCCGAAACCCGAATCCGTCAAAAATTTCATCGATCCGTAACCCGATCCAAACCCGACAAAATAAATTCCTTCGTGTCAAAACTAGATCAAAGGCATAATATTCAAGTTAACCCGAAATCCGACCCGAACCCGATACAAAAATCTATCGAACCGTAACCTGATCCGAACCCGAAAAATTAAATTTCGTACTCTCGCAACGCGATCCGAAACGAAAATTTTAACTTAACCAAGAAATCGATTTGAACCTGAAAATTTAATTTAACTCCAAACCTAACCCAAATCTGAAAATTAAAGTTAACTCGAAACGCAACCCCACCAGAAACAGAAATTTGGAGTTAACCCGAAACCCGACCCAAACCCGACAAAAAAATCTATCGAACCATAACCCGATCCGAACCAGACAAAATAAATTCCTTCGTTTCACAACCCAATCCAAACCAGAAAATTCAAGTTAACCCGAAACCCGACCGGAACCCGATAAATAAATCTGTCGAACCGTGACTCGATCCGAACCCGACAAATTAAATTTCGTAGTCACGCAACCCGCCGATCCGAAACTGAAAATTTAAATTAACTCTCAAACCGATTTGAACCTGAAATTTTAATTTAACCCGAAACCTAACCCAAACCTGAAAAATAAAGTTAACTCGAATCACAAAGACGAAACGTAAACCCGAGTCGAAACTAAAAATTAAATTTAACCTGAAACCCGAACCCATCAAACATTTCATCGAACCGTAAACCGATCTGAACCAGACAAAATAATTTCCTTCGTCTCACAACACTATTCAAACTGGAAAATTCAAGTTAACCCGACCCGAACCCGATAAAAAAAATCTATCGAACCGTAAACAGATCCCAACAAGACATAATAAATTCTTTCGTGTCGCAAACCGACCCATACTTGAAAATAATAGTTAATCCGAAACTCAACCCGAACCAGGAAAAAAATTCCATCGAACCGTAACTCGATCCAAACCCGACAAAATAAATTCCTTCGTCTCGCAACATGACCCGAAACTGAAAATTGAAGTTAACATGACCCGAACCCGATAAAAAAATCTATCGAACCGTAAACAAATCGGAACCCGACATAATAAATTCTTCCGTGTCGCAAACAGACACACATCTGAAAATAATAGTTAACCCGAAATTCAACCCGAACCAGGAAAAAATTCCATCGAACCGTAACTCAATCCCAACCCGACAAAATAAATTTCTTCGTCTCGCAACATGACCCGAACCTGACCCGATCCAAACCAGAAAATTCAAGTAACCCGAAACCCGACCCGAACACGATAAAAATATCTATCGAACCGTAACCCAATCCGTACCGGACAAAATAAATTCCTTCGTGTCAAAACCAGATCCAAGGCAGAAAATTCAAGTAACCCGAAACCCGACCCAAACCCGATAAAAATATTTATCGAACCGTAACCGGATCCGAACCCGACAAAAAAATCCATCGAACAATAACCCGATCCGAAACAGACAAAATAAATACCTTAGTTTCACATCCCGATCAAAACCAGAAAATTCAAGTAATCCGAAACCAGACCCGAACCCGATAAATAATCTATCTAACCGTAACCTAATCCGAACCGGACAAAATGAATTCATTCGTGTCAAAACCCGATCCAAACCAGAAAATTCAAGTAACCCGAAACCCGATTTGAACCTGAAAATTTAATTAAACTCGAAACCTAACCCAAACCTGAAAATTAAAGTTAACTCGAAACGCAACCCGACCAGAAACAGAAAATTGGAGTTAACCCGAAACCCGACCCAAACCAGACAAAAAAATCTATCGAACCATACCCCGATCCGAACCAGACAAAATAAATTCCTTCGTTTCACAACCCAATCCAAACCAGAAAATTCAAGTTAACCCGAAACCCGACCGGAACCCGATAAATAAATCTATCGAACCGTGAATCGATCCGAACCCGACAAATTAAATTTCGTAGTCACGCAACCCGCCGATCCGAAACTGTAAATTTAAATTAACTCTAAAAACGATTTGAACCTGAAAATTTAATTTAACCCGAAACCTAACACAAACCTGAAAAATAAATTTAACTCGAAACACAAAGACGAAACGTAAACCCGAGTCGAAACTATAAATTAAATTTAACCTGAAACCCGAACCCATCAAAAATTTCATCGAACCGTATCACGATCTGAACCCGACAAAATAAATTCCTTCGTCTCACAACACGATCCAAACCAGAAAATTCGAATTAACCCGACCCGAACCCGACAAAATAATCTATCGAACCGTAAACACATCCCAACAAGACATAATAAATTCTTCCGTGTCGCAAACCGACCCATACTTGAAAATAATAGTTAACCCGAAACTCAACCCGAACCAGGAAAAAAATTCCATCGAACCGTAACTGGATCCAAACCCGACAAAATAAATTCCTTCGTCTCGCAACATGACCCGAACCTGAAAATTGAAGTTAACCCGACCCGAACCCGATAAAAAAATCTATCAAACCGTAAACAGATCCGAACCCGACATAATAAATTCTTCCGTGTCGCAAACAGACCCATACCTGAAAATAATAGTTAACCCGAAACTCAACCCGAACCAGGAAAAAAATTCCATCGAACCGTAACTCGATCCCAACCCGACAAAATAAATTTCTTCGTCTCGAAACATGACCCGAACCTGACCCGATCCAAACCAGAAAATTCAAGTAACCCGAAACCGGACCAGAACCCGATAAAAATATCTATCGAACCATGACCTGATCCGAACCAGACAAAAAAATCCATCGAACCATAACCAGATCCGAACCGGACAAAATAAATTCCTTCGTTTCACAACCCGATACAAACCAGAAAATTTAAGTAACCCGAAACCCGACCCGAACCCGATAAAAAAATCTGTCGAACCGAAACCCAATCCGAACCGGACAAAATCAATTCTTTCGTGTCAAAACCCGATCCAAACCAAAAAATTCAAGTAACCCGAAACTCGACCCGAACCCGATAAAAAAATCTATCGACCCGTGACATGATCCGAACCCGACAAAATAAATTTCGTCGTTACGCAGCCCGAACCGAAACTGAAATTTTAAATTAACCCTAAAACCGATTTGAACCTGAAAATTTAATTTAACCCGAAACCTAACCCAAACCTGAAAAATAAAGTTAACTCGAAACACAATGTCGAAACGTAAACCCGTGTCGAAACTAAAAATTGAATTTAATCTGAAACCCAAACCCATTCAAAATTTCATCGAACCTTATCCCGATCCGAACCCGACAAAATAAATTCCTTCGTCTCACAACATGATCCAAAACAGAAAATTCAAGTTAACTCGACCCGAACCCGATAAAAAAATCTATCAAACCATAACCCAATCCGAACCGGACAAAATAAACTTCTTCGTGTCACAATCCGATCCAAGCCAGAAAATTCAAGCTAAACCGAACCTCGACCCGAACCCGATAAAATAAATTTCGTTGTCACGCAACCCGAACCGAAACTGAAAATTTAAGTTAACCCTCAAACCGATTTGGACGTGAAAATTTAATTTAACCCGAAACCTAACCCAAACCTGAAAAATAAAGTGAACTCGAAACACAAAGTCTAAACGCACACCTGACAAGAAACTGAAAATTGAATTTAACCCGAAACCCGAATCCGTCAAAAATTTCATCGATCCGTAACCCGATCCAAACCCGACAAAATAAATTCCTTCGTGTCAAAACCAGATCCAAGGCAGAATATTCAAGTTAACCCGAAACCCGACCCGAACCCGATACAAACATCTGTCGAACCGTAACCTGATCCGAACTTGAAAAATTAAATTTCGTACTCTCGCAACGCGATCCGAAACGAAAATTTTAACTTAACCAAAAAATCGATTTGAACCTGAAAATTTAATTCAACTCCAAACCTAACCTAAACCTGAAAATTAAAGTTAACTCGAAACACAACCCGACCGGAACCCGATAAATAAATCTATCGAACCGTGACTCGATCCGAACCCGACAAATTAAATTTCGTAGTCACGCAACCCGCCGATCCGAAACTGTAAATTTAAATTAACTCTAAAACCGATTTGAACCTGAAAATTTAATTTAACCCGAAACCTAACACAAACCTGAAAAATAAATTTAACTCGAAACACAAAGACGAAACGTGAACCCGAGTCGAAACTATAAATTAAATTTAACCTGAAACCCGAACCCATCAAAAATTTCATCGAACCGTATCACGATCTGAACCCGACAAAATAAATTCCTTCTTCTCACAACACGATCCAAACCAGAAAATTCGAATTAACCCGACCCGAACCCGACAAAAAAATCTATCGAACCGTAAACACATCCCAACAAGACATAATAAATTCTTCCGTGTCGCAAACCGACCCATACTTGAAAATAATAGTTAACCCGACACTCAACCCGAACCAGGAAAAAAATTCCATCGAACCGTAACTGGATCCAAACCCGACAAAATAAATTTCTTCGTCTCGCCACATGACCCGATCCAAACCAGAAAATTCAAGTAACCCGAAACCCGACCCGAACACGATAAAAATATCTATCGAACCGTAACCCAATCCGAACCGGACAAAATAAATTCCTTCGTGTCAAAACCAGATCCAAGGCAGAAAATTCAAGTAACCCGAAACCCGACCCGAACCCGATAAAAATATTTATCGAACCGTAACCGGATCCGAACCCGACAAAAAAATCCATCGAACAATAACTCGATCCGAAACAGACAAAATAAATACCTTAATTTCACAACCCGATCAAAACCAGAAAATTCAAGTAATCCGAAACCAGACCCGAACCCGATAAATAATCTATCTAACCGTAACCCAATCCGAACCGGACAAAACAAATTCATTCGTGTCAAAACCCGATCCAAACCAGAAAATTCAAGTAACCCGAAACCCGACCTGAACCCGATAAAAAAATCTATCGACCGTTACATGATCCGAACCCGACAAAATAAATTTCGTCGTCACGCAACCCGAACCGAAACTGAAAATTTAAATTAACCCTAAAACCGATTTGAACCTGAAAATTTAATTTAACCCGAAACCTAACCCAAACCTGAAAAATAAAGTTAACTCGAAACACAAAGTCGAAACGTAAACCCGTGTCGAAACTAAAAATTGAATTTAATCTGAAACCCGAACCCATCAAAAATTTCATCGAACCGTATCACGATCTGAACCCGACAAAATAAATTCCTTCGTCTCACAACACGATCCAAACCAGAAAATTCGAATTAACCCGACCCGAACCCGACAAAAAAATCTATCGAACCGTAAACACATCCCAACAAGATATAATAAATTCTTCCGTGTCGCAAACCGACCCATACTTGAAAATAATAGTTAACCCGACACTCAACCCGAACCAGGAAAAAAATTCCATCGAACCGTAACTGGATCCAAACCCAACAAAATAAATTTCTTCGTCTCGCAACATGACCCGATCCAAACCAGAAAATTCAAGTAACCCGAAACCCGACCCGAACACGATAAAAATAGCTATCGAACCGTAACCCAATCCGAACCGGACAAAATAAATTCCTTCGTGTCAAAACCAGATCCAAGGCAGAAAATTCAAGTAACCCGAAACCCGACCCGAACCCGATAAAAATATTTATCGAACCGTAACCGGATCCGAACCCGACAAAAAAATCCATCGAACAATAACTCGATCCGAAACAGACAAAATAAATACCTTAGTTTCACAACCCGATAAAACCAGAAAATTCAAGTAATCCGAAACCAGACCCGAACCCGATAAATAATCTATCTAACCGTAACCCAATCCGAACCGGACAAAATGAATTCATTCGTGTCAAAACCCGATCCAAACCAGAAAATTCAAGTAACCCGAAACCCGACCTGAACCCGATAAAAAAATCTATCGACCGTGACATGATGCGAACCCGACAAAATGAATTTCGTCGTCACGCAACACGAACCGAAACTGAAAATTTAAATTAACCCTAAAACCGATTTGAACCTGAAAATTTAATTTAACCCGAAACCTAACCCAAACCTGAAAAATAAAATTAATTCGAAACACAAAGTCGAAACGTAAACCCGGGTCGAAACTAAAAATTGAATTTAATCTGAAACCCGAACCCATCAAAAATTTCATCGAACCGTATCACGATCTGAACCCGACAAAATAAATTCCTTCGTCTCGCAACATGACCCGAACCTGAAAATTGAAGTTAACCTGACCCGAACCCGATAAAAAAATCTAGCAAACCGTAAACAGATCCGAACCCGACATAATAAATTCTTCCGTGTCGCAAACAGACCCATACCTGAAAATAATAGTTAACCCGAAACTCAACCCGAACCAGGAAAAAAATTCCATCGAACCGTAACTTGATCCCAACCCGACAAAATAAATTTCTTCGTCTCGAAACGTGACCCGAACCTGACCCGATCCAAACCAGAAAATTCAAGTAACCCGAAACCCGACCAGAACCCGATAAAAATATCTATCGAACCATGACCTGATCCGAACCAGACAAAAAAATCCATCGAACCATAACCAGATCCGAACCGGACAAAATAAATTCCTTCGTTTCACAACCCGATCCAAACAAGAAAATTTAAGTAACCCGAAACCCGACCCGAACCCGATAAAAAATCTGTCGAACCGTAACCCAATCCGAACCGCACAAAATCAATTCTTTCGTGTCAAAACCCGATCCAAACCAAAAAATTCAAGTAACCCGACACTCGACACGAACCCGATAAAAAAATCTATCGACCCGTTACATGATCCGAACCCGACAAAAAAAAATTTCGTACTCTCGCAACGCGATCCGAAACGAAAATTTTAACTTAACCAAGAAATCGATTTGAACCTGAAAATTTAATTTAACTCCAAACCTAACCCAAATCGGAAAATTAAAGTTAACTCGAAACGCAACCCCACCAGAAACAGAAATTTGGAGTTAACCCGAAACCCGACCCAAACCCGACAAGAAAATCTATCGAACCATAACCCGATCCGAACCAGACAAAATAAATTCCTTCGTTTCACAACCCAATCCAAACCAGAAAATTCAAGCTAACCCGAAACCCGACCGGAACCCGATAAATAAATCTATCGAACCGTGACTCGATCCGAACCCGACAAATTAAATTTCGTAGTCACGCAACCCGCCGATCAGAAACTGTAAATTTAAATTAACTCTAAAACCGATTTGAACCTGAAAATTTAATTTAACCCGAAACCTAACACAAACCTGAAAAATAAATTTAACTCGAAGCACAAAGACGAAACGTAAACCCGAGTCGAAACTATAAATTAAATTTAACCTGAAACCCGAACCCATCAAAAATTTCATCGAACCGTATCACGATCTGAACCCGACAAAATAAATTCCTTCGTCTCACAACACGATCCAAACCAGAAAATTCGAATTAACCCGACCCGAACCCGACAAAATAATCTATCGAACCGTAAACACATCCCAACAAGACATAATAAATTCTTCCGTGTCGCAAACCGACCCATACTTGAAAATAATAGTTAACCCGAAACTCAACCCGAACCAGGAAAAAAATTCCATCGAACCGTAACTGGATCCAAACCCGACAAAATAAATTCCTTCGTCTCGCAACATGACCCGAACCTGAAAATTGAAGTTAACCCGACCCGAACCCGATAAAAAAATCTATCAAACCGTAAACAGATCCGAACCCGACATAATAAATTCTTCCGTGTCGCAAACAGACCCATACCTGAAAATAATAGTTAACCCGAAACTCAACCCGAACCAGGAAAAAAATTCCATCGAACCGTAACTCGATCCCAACCCGACAAAATAAATTTCTTCGTCTCGAAACATGACCCGAACCTGACCCGATCCAAACCAGAAAATTCAAGTAACCCGAAACCGGACCAGAACCCGATAAAAATATCTATCGAACCATGACCTGATCCGAACCAGACAAAAAAATCCATCGAACCATAACCAGATCCGAACCGGACAAAATAAATTCCTTCGTTTCACAACCCGATACAAACCAGAAAATTTAAGTAACCCGAAACCCGACCCGAACCCGATAAAAAAATCTGTCGAACCGAAACCCAATCCGAACCGGACAAAATCAATTCTTTCGTGTCAAAACCCGATCCAAACCAAAAAATTCAAGTAACCCGAAACTCGACCCGAACCCGATAAAAAAATCTATCGACCCGTGACATGATCCGAACCCGACAAAATAAATTTCGTCGTTACGCAGCCCGAACCGAAACTGAAATTTTAAATTAACCCTAAAACCGATTTGAACCTGAAAATTTAATTTAACCCGAAACCTAACCCAAACCTGAAAAATAAAGTTAACTCGAAACACAATGTCGAAACGTAAACCCGTGTCGAAACTAAAAATTGAATTTAATCTGAAACCCAAACCCATTCAAAATTTCATCGAACCTTATCCCGATCCGAACCCGACAAAATAAATTCCTTCGTCTCACAACATGATCCAAAACAGAAAATTCAAGTTAACTCGACCCGAACCCGATAAAAAAATCTATCAAACCATAACCCAATCCGAACCGGACAAAATAAACTTCTTCGTGTCACAATCCGATCCAAGCCAGAAAATTCAAGCTAAACCGAACCTCGACCCGAACCCGATAAAATAAATTTCGTTGTCACGCAACCCGAACCGAAACTGAAAATTTAAGTTAACCCTCAAACCGATTTGGACGTGAAAATTTAATTTAACCCGAAACCTAACCCAAACCTGAAAAATAAAGTGAACTCGAAACACAAAGTCTAAACGCACACCTGACAAGAAACTGAAAATTGAATTTAACCCGAAACCCGAATCCGTCAAAAATTTCATCGATCCGTAACCCGATCCAAACCCGACAAAATAAATTCCTTCGTGTCAAAACCAGATCCAAGGCAGAATATTCAAGTTAACCCGAAACCCGACCCGAACCCGATACAAACATCTGTCGAACCGTAACCTGATCCGAACTTGAAAAATTAAATTTCGTACTCTCGCAACGCGATCCGAAACGAAAATTTTAACTTAACCAAAAAATCGATTTGAACCTGAAAATTTAATTCAACTCCAAACCTAACCTAAACCTGAAAATTAAAGTTAACTCGAAACACAACCCGACCGGAACCCGATAAATAAATCTATCGAACCGTGACTCGATCCGAACCCGACAAATTAAATTTCGTAGTCACGCAACCCGCCGATCCGAAACTGTAAATTTAAATTAACTCTAAAACCGATTTGAACCTGAAAATTTAATTTAACCCGAAACCTAACACAAACCTGAAAAATAAATTTAACTCGAAACACAAAGACGAAACGTGAACCCGAGTCGAAACTATAAATTAAATTTAACCTGAAACCCGAACCCATCAAAAATTTCATCGAACCGTATCACGATCTGAACCCGACAAAATAAATTCCTTCTTCTCACAACACGATCCAAACCAGAAAATTCGAATTAACCCGACCCGAACCCGACAAAAAAATCTATCGAACCGTAAACACATCCCAACAAGACATAATAAATTCTTCCGTGTCGCAAACCGACCCATACTTGAAAATAATAGTTAACCCGACACTCAACCCGAACCAGGAAAAAAATTCCATCGAACCGTAACTGGATCCAAACCCGACAAAATAAATTTCTTCGTCTCGCCACATGACCCGATCCAAACCAGAAAATTCAAGTAACCCGAAACCCGACCCGAACACGATAAAAATATCTATCGAACCGTAACCCAATCCGAACCGGACAAAATAAATTCCTTCGTGTCAAAACCAGATCCAAGGCAGAAAATTCAAGTAACCCGAAACCCGACCCGAACCCGATAAAAATATTTATCGAACCGTAACCGGATCCGAACCCGACAAAAAAATCCATCGAACAATAACTCGATCCGAAACAGACAAAATAAATACCTTAATTTCACAACCCGATCAAAACCAGAAAATTCAAGTAATCCGAAACCAGACCCGAACCCGATAAATAATCTATCTAACCGTAACCCAATCCGAACCGGACAAAACAAATTCATTCGTGTCAAAACCCGATCCAAACCAGAAAATTCAAGTAACCCGAAACCCGACCTGAACCCGATAAAAAAATCTATCGACCGTTACATGATCCGAACCCGACAAAATAAATTTCGTCGTCACGCAACCCGAACCGAAACTGAAAATTTAAATTAACCCTAAAACCGATTTGAACCTGAAAATTTAATTTAACCCGAAACCTAACCCAAACCTGAAAAATAAAGTTAACTCGAAACACAAAGTCGAAACGTAAACCCGTGTCGAAACTAAAAATTGAATTTAATCTGAAACCCGAACCCATCAAAAATTTCATCGAACCGTATCACGATCTGAACCCGACAAAATAAATTCCTTCGTCTCACAACACGATCCAAACCAGAAAATTCGAATTAACCCGACCCGAACCCGACAAAAAAATCTATCGAACCGTAAACACATCCCAACAAGATATAATAAATTCTTCCGTGTCGCAAACCGACCCATACTTGAAAATAATAGTTAACCCGACACTCAACCCGAACCAGGAAAAAAATTCCATCGAACCGTAACTGGATCCAAACCCAACAAAATAAATTTCTTCGTCTCGCAACATGACCCGATCCAAACCAGAAAATTCAAGTAACCCGAAACCCGACCCGAACACGATAAAAATAGCTATCGAACCGTAACCCAATCCGAACCGGACAAAATAAATTCCTTCGTGTCAAAACCAGATCCAAGGCAGAAAATTCAAGTAACCCGAAACCCGACCCGAACCCGATAAAAATATTTATCGAACCGTAACCGGATCCGAACCCGACAAAAAAATCCATCGAACAATAACTCGATCCGAAACAGACAAAATAAATACCTTAGTTTCACAACCCGATAAAACCAGAAAATTCAAGTAATCCGAAACCAGACCCGAACCCGATAAATAATCTATCTAACCGTAACCCAATCCGAACCGGACAAAATGAATTCATTCGTGTCAAAACCCGATCCAAACCAGAAAATTCAAGTAACCCGAAACCCGACCTGAACCCGATAAAAAAATCTATCGACCGTGACATGATGCGAACCCGACAAAATGAATTTCGTCGTCACGCAACACGAACCGAAACTGAAAATTTAAATTAACCCTAAAACCGATTTGAACCTGAAAATTTAATTTAACCCGAAACCTAACCCAAACCTGAAAAATAAAATTAATTCGAAACACAAAGTCGAAACGTAAACCCGGGTCGAAACTAAAAATTGAATTTAATCTGAAACCCGAACCCATCAAAAATTTCATCGAACCGTATCACGATCTGAACCCGACAAAATAAATTCCTTCGTCTCGCAACATGACCCGAACCTGAAAATTGAAGTTAACCTGACCCGAACCCGATAAAAAAATCTAGCAAACCGTAAACAGATCCGAACCCGACATAATAAATTCTTCCGTGTCGCAAACAGACCCATACCTGAAAATAATAGTTAACCCGAAACTCAACCCGAACCAGGAAAAAAATTCCATCGAACCGTAACTTGATCCCAACCCGACAAAATAAATTTCTTCGTCTCGAAACGTGACCCGAACCTGACCCGATCCAAACCAGAAAATTCAAGTAACCCGAAACCCGACCAGAACCCGATAAAAATATCTATCGAACCATGACCTGATCCGAACCAGACAAAAAAATCCATCGAACCATAACCAGATCCGAACCGGACAAAATAAATTCCTTCGTTTCACAACCCGATCCAAACAAGAAAATTTAAGTAACCCGAAACCCGACCCGAACCCGATAAAAAATCTGTCGAACCGTAACCCAATCCGAACCGCACAAAATCAATTCTTTCGTGTCAAAACCCGATCCAAACCAAAAAATTCAAGTAACCCGACACTCGACACGAACCCGATAAAAAAATCTATCGACCCGTTACATGATCCGAACCCGACAAAAAAAAATTTCGTACTCTCGCAACGCGATCCGAAACGAAAATTTTAACTTAACCAAGAAATCGATTTGAACCTGAAAATTTAATTTAACTCCAAACCTAACCCAAATCGGAAAATTAAAGTTAACTCGAAACGCAACCCCACCAGAAACAGAAATTTGGAGTTAACCCGAAACCCGACCCAAACCCGACAAGAAAATCTATCGAACCATAACCCGATCCGAACCAGACAAAATAAATTCCTTCGTTTCACAACCCAATCCAAACCAGAAAATTCAAGCTAACCCGAAACCCGACCGGAACCCGATAAATAAATCTATCGAACCGTGACTCGATCCGAACCCGACAAATTAAATTTCGTAGTCACGCAACCCGCCGATCAGAAACTGTAAATTTAAATTAACTCTAAAACCGATTTGAACCTGAAAATTTAATTTAACCCGAAACCTAACACAAACCTGAAAAATAAATTTAACTCGAAGCACAAAGACGAAACGTAAACCCGAGTCGAAACTATAAATTAAATTTAACCTGAAACCCGAACCCATCAAAAATTTCATCGAACCGTATCACGATCTGAACCCGACAAAATAAATTCCTTCGTCTCACAACACGATCCAAACCAGAAAATTCGAATTAACCCGACCCGAACCCGACAAAAAAATCTATCGAACCGTAAACACATCCCAACAAGACATAATAAATTCTACCGTGTCGCAAACCGACCCATACTTGAAAATAATAGTTAAACCGAAACTCAACCCCAACCAGGAAAAAAATTCCATCGAACCGTAACTGGATCCAAACCCGACAAAATAAATTCTTTCGTCTCGCAACTTGACCCGAATCTGAAAATTGTAGTTAACCTGACCCGAACCCGATAAAAAAATCTATCGAACCGTAAACAGATCCGAACCCGACATAATAAATTCTTCCGTGTCGCAAACAGACCCATACCTGAAAATAATAGTTAACCCGAAACTCAACTCGAACCAGGAAAAAAATTCCATCGAACCGTAACTCGATCACAACCCGACAAAATAAATTTCTTCGTCTCGAAACATGACCCGAACCTGACCCGATCCAAACCAGAAAATTCAAGTAACCCGTAACCCGACCAGAACCCGATAATAATATCTATCGAACCATGACCTGATCCGAACCAGACAAAAAAATCCATCGAACCGTAACCAGATCCGAACCGGACAAAATAAATTCCTTCGTTTCACAACCCGATCCAAACCAGAAAATTTAAGTAACCCGAAACCCGACCCGAACCCGATAAAAAAATCTGTCGAACCGTAACCCAATCCGAATCGGACAAAATCAATTCTTTCGTGTCAAAACCCGATCCAAACCAAAAAATTCAAGTAACCGGAAACTCGACCCGAACCCGATAAAAAAATCTATCGACCCGTGACATGATCCGAACCCGAAAAAATAAATTTCGTCGTCACGCAGCCCGAACCGAAACTGAAAATTTAAATTAACCCTAAAACCGATTTGAACCTGAAAATTTAATTTAACCCGAAGCCTAACCCAAACCTGAAAAATAAAGTTAACTCGAAACACAAAGTCGAAACGTAAACCCGTGTCGAAACTAAAAATTGAATTTAATCTGACACCCAAACCCATCCAAAATTTCATCGAACCGTATCCCGATCCGAACCCGACAAAATAAATTCCTTCGTCTCACAACATGATCCAAAACAGAAAATTCAAGTTAACTCGACCCGAACCCGATAAAAAAATCTATCAAACCATAACCCAATCCGAACCTTGACAAAATAAACTTCTTCGTGTCACAATCCGATCCAAGCCAGAAAATTCAAGCTAAACCGAACCTCGACCCGAACCCGATAAAATAAATTTCGTTGTCACGCAACCCGAACCGAAACTGAAAATTTAAGTTAACCCTCAAACCGATTTGGACGTGAAAATTTAATTTAACTCGAAACCTAACCCAAACCTGAAAATTAAAGTGAACTCGAAACACAAAGTCTAAACGCACACCTGACCCGAAACTGAAAATTGAATTTAACCCGAAACCCGAATCCGTCAAAAATTTCATCGATCCGTAACCCGATCCAAACCCGACAAAATAAATTCCTTCGTGTCAAAACTAGATCAAAGGCATAATATTCAAGTTAACCCGAAATCCGACCCGAACCCGATACAAAAATCTATCAAATCGTAACCTGATCCGAACCCGAAAAATTAAATTTCGTACTCTCGCAACGTGATCCGAAACGAAAATTTTAACTTAACCAAAAAATCGATTTGAACCTGAAAATTTAATTTAACTCCAAACCTAACCCAAATCTGAAAATTAAAGTTAACTCGAAACGCAACCCCACCAGAAAGAGAAATTTGGAGTTAACCCGAAACCCGACCCAAACCCGACAAAAAAATCTATCGAACCATAACCCGATCCGAACCAGACAAAATAAATTCCTTCGTTTCACAACCCAATCCAAACCAGAAAATTCAAGTTAACCCGAAACCCGACCGGAACCCGATAAATAAATCTGTCGAACCGTGACTCGATCCGAACCCGACAAATTAAATTTCGTAGTCACGCAACCCGCCGATCCGAAACTGTAAATTTAAATTAACTCTAAAACCGATTTGAACCTGAAAATTTAATTTAACCCGAAACCTAACACAAACCTGAAAAATAAATTTAACTCGAAACACAAAGTCGAAACGTAAACCCGTGTCGAAACTAAAAATTGAATTTAATCTGAAACCCGAACCCATCAAAAATTTCATCGAACCGTATCACGATCTGAACCCGACAAAATAAATTCCTTCGTCTCACAACACGATCCAAACCAGAAAATTCGAATTAACCCGACCCGAACCCGACAAAAAAATCTATCGAACCGTAAACACATCCCAACAAGATATAATAAATTCTTCCGTGTCGCAAACCGACCCATACTTGAAAATAATAGTTAACCCGACACTCAACCCGAACCAGGAAAAAAATTCCATCGAACCGTAACTGGATCCAAACCCAACAAAATAAATTTCTTCGTCTCGCAACATGACCCGATCCAAACCAGAAAATTCAAGTAACCCGAAACCCGACCCGAACACGATAAAAATAGCTATCGAACCGTAACCCAATACGAACCGGACAAAATAAATTCCTTCGTGTCAAAACCAGATCCAAGGCAGAAAATTCAAGTAACCCGAAACCCGACCCGAACACGATAAAAATATTTATCGAACCGTAACCGGATCCGAACCCGACAAAAAAATCCATCGAACAATAACTCGATCCGAAACAGACAAAATAAATACCTTAGTTTCACAACCCGATCAAAACCAGAAAATTCAAGTAATCCGAAACCAGACCCGAACCCGATAAATAATCTATCTAACCGTAACCCAATCCGAACCGGACAAAATGAATTCATTCGTGTCAAAACCCGATCCAAACCAGAAAATTCAAGTTACCCGAAACCCGACCTGAACCCGATAAAAAAATCTATCGACCGTGACATGATGCGAACCCGACAAAATGAATTTCGTCGTCACGCAACCCGCCGATCCGAAACTGAAAATTTAAATTAACCCTAAAACCGATTTGAACCTGAAAATTTAATTTAACCCGAAACCTAACCCAAACCTGAAAAATAAAATTAACTCGAAACACAAAGTCGAAACGTAAACCCGTGTCGAAACTAAAAATTGAATTTAATCTGAAACCCGAACCCATCAAAAATTTCATCGAACCGTATCACGATCTGAACCCGACAAAATAAATTCCTTCGTCTCGCAACATGACCCGAACCTGAAAATTGAAGTTAACCTGACCCGAACCCGATAAAAAAATCTAGCAAACCGTAAACAGATCCGAACCCGACATAATAAATTCTTCCGTGTCGCAAACAGACCCATACCTGAAAATAATAGTTAACCCGAAACTCAACCCGAACCAGGAAAAAAATTCCATCGAACCGTAACTTGATCCCAACCCGACAAAATAAATTTCTTCGTCTCGAAACATGACCCGAACCTGACCCGATCCAAACCAGAAAATTCAAGTAACCCGAAACCCGTCCAGAACCCGATAAAAAAATCTATCGACCCGTGACATGATCCGAACCCGACAAAATAAATTTCGTCGTCACGCAGCCCGAACCGAAACTGAAAATTTAAATTAACCCTAAAACCGATTTGAACCTGAAAATTTAATTTAACCTGAAACCTAACTCAAACCTGAAAAATAAAGTTAACTCGAAACACAAAGTCGAAACTAAACCCGTGTCGAAACTAAAAATTGAATTTAATCTGACACCCGAACCCATCCAAAATTTCATCGAACCGTATCCCGATCCGAACCCGACAAAATAAATTCCTTCGTCTCACAACATGATCCAAAACAGAAAATTCAAGTTAACTCGACCCGAACCCGATAAAAAAATCTATCAAACCATAACCCAATCCGAACCTTGACAAAATAAACTTCTTCGCGTCACAATCCGATCCAAGACAGAAAATTCAAGCTAAACCGAACCTCGACCCGAACCCGATAAAATAAATTTCGTTGTCACGCAACCCGAACCGAAACTGAAAATTTAAGTTAACCCTCAAACCGATTTGGACGTGAAAATTTAATTTAACCGGAAACCTAACCCAAACCTGAAAATTAAAGTCGGATTTGGTCGAAACACAAAGTCTAAACGCACACCTGACCCGAAACTGAAAATTGAATTTAACCCGAAACCCGAATCCGTCAAAAATTTCATCGAACCGTTACCCGATCCAAACCCGACAAAATAAATTCCTTCGTGTCAAAACCAGATCAAAGGCAGAATATTCAAGTTAACCCGAAATCCGACCCGAACCCGATACAAAAATCTATCGAACCGTAACCTGATCCGAACCCGAAAAATTAAATTTCATACTCTCGCAACGCGATCCGAAACGAAAATTTTAACTTAACCAAAAAATCGATTTGAACCTGAAAATTTAATTTAACTCCAAACCTAACCCAAATCTGAAAAATAAAGTTAACTCGAAACGCAACCCCACCAGAAACAGAAAATTGGAGTTAACCCGAAACCCGACCCAAACCCGACAAAAAAATCTATCGAACCATAACCCGATCCGAACCAGACAAAATAAATTCCTTCGTTTCACAACCCAATCCAACCCAGAAAATTCAAGTTAACCCGAAACCCGACCGGAACCCGATAAATAAATCTGTCGAACCGTGACTCGATCCGAACCCGACAAATTAAATTTCGTAGTCACGCAACCCGCCGATCCGAAACTGTAAATTTAAATTAACTCTAAAACCGATTTGAACCTGAAAATTTAATTTAACCCGAAACCTAACACAAACCTGAAAAATAAATTTAACTCGAAACACAAAGACGAAACGTAAACCCGAGTCGAAACTATAAATTAAATTTAACCTGAAACCCGAACCCATCAAAAATTTCATCGAACCGTATCACGATCCAAACCCGACAAAATAAATTCCTTCGTCTCGCAACTTGACCCGAACCTGAAAATTGTAGTTAACCTGACCCGAACCCGATAAAAAAATCTATCAAACCGTAAACAGATCCGAACCCGACATAATAAATTCTTCCGTGTCGCAAACAGACCCATACCTGAAAATAATAGTTAACCCGAACCCGATAAAAAAATTTCGTTGTCACGCAACCCGAACCGAAACTGAAAATTTAAGTTAACCCTCAAACCGATTTGGACGTGAAAATTTAATTTAACCCGAAACCTATCCCAAACCTGAAAATTAAAGTGAACTCGAAACACAAAGTCTAAACGCACACCTGACCCGAAACTGAAAATTGAATTTAACCCGAAACCCGAATCCGTCAAAAATTTCATCGATCCGTAACTCGATCCAAACCCGACAAAATAAATTCCTTCGTTTCAAAACCAGATCCAAGGCAGAATATTCAAGTTAACCCGAAACCCGACCCGAACCCGATACAAAAATCTATCGAACCGTAACCTGATCCGAACCCGAAAAATGAAATTTCGTACTCTCGCAACGCGATCCGGAACGAAAATTTTAACTTAACCAAAAAATCGATTTGAACCTGAAAATTTAATTTAACTCCAAACCTAACCCAAACCTGAAAATTAAAGTTAACTCGAAACACAGCGTAGAAACGCAGCCCGACCCGAAACAGAAAGTTAACCCGACCCGAACCCCACAAAAAAATCCATCGAACTATAACCCGATCCGAACCAGACAAAATAAATTCCTTCGTTCAACAAACCGATCCAAACCACAAAATTCAAGTAACCCGAAACCCGACCCGAACCCGATAAAAAATCTATCGAACCGTAACCCGAACAGAACCCGACAAATTAATTTTCGTAGTCACGCAACCCGCCGAACCGAAATTCAAAATTTAAGTTAACCCGAAACCCGATCCGAAACCTTAAAAAAATCCATCGAACCATAACCCGATCCGAACCAGACAAAATAAATTCCTTCGTTTCACAAACCGATCCGAACCAGAAAATTCAAGTAACCCGAAACCCGACTCGAACCCGAAAAAAAATCAATCGAACTGTGAGATGATCCGAACCCGACAAAATAAATTTCGGAGTCACGCAACCCGCCGATCCGAAACTGAAAATTTAAGTTAACCCTAAAACCGATTTGAACCTGAAAATTTAATTTAACCCGAAACCTAACCAAACCTGAAAATTAAAGTTAAATCGAAACAAAAATTTGAAACGCAAACCCGACTCAAAACTTAAAATTGAATTTAACCCGAAATCCGAACACGTCAAAAATTTCATTGAACCTTAACCCGATCCGAACTCGACAAAATAAATTCCTTCGTGTCTAAACTCGATCCAAACCAGAAAATTCAAGTTAACCCGAAACCCGACCCGAACCCTATAAAAAAGTCTATCGAACCGTGACACGATCCGAACCCGACAAATGAAATTTCGTAGTCACGCAACTCGCCGATCCGAAACTGTAAATTTAAATTAACTCTAAAACCGATTTGAATCGGAAAATATAATTTAACCCGAAAACTAACACAAACCTGAAAAATAAATTTAACTCGAAACACAAAGACGAAACGTAAACCCGAGTCGAAACTATAAATTAAATTTAACCTGAAACCCGAACCCGTCAAAAATTTCATCGAACCGTATCACGATCTGAACCCGACAAAATAAATTCCTTCGTCTCACAACACGATCCAAACCAGAAAATTCGAATTAACCCGATCCAAACCCGACAAAATAAATTTCTTCGTCTCGCAACATGACCCGATCCAAACCAGAAAATTCAAGTAACCCGAAACCCGACCCGAACCCGATAAAAATATTTATCGAACCGTGACCGGATCCGAACCGGACAAAAAAATCCATCGAACAATAACTCGATCCGAAACAGACAAAATAAATAAATACCTTAGTTTCACAACCCGATCAAAACCAGAAAATTCAAGTAATCCGAAACCAGACCCGAACCCGATAAATAATCTATCTAACCGTAATCCAATCCGAACCGGACAAAATGAATTCATTTGTGTCAAAACCCGATCCAAACCAGAAAATTCAAGTAACCCGAAACCCGAACTGAACCCGATAAAAAAATCTATCGACCCGTGACATGATCCGATCCCGACAAAATAAATTTCGTCGTCACGCAGCCCGAACCGAAACTGAAAATTTAAATTAACCCTAAAACCGATTTGAACCTGAAAATTTAATTTAACCCGAAACCTAACCCAAACCTGAAAAATAAAATTAACTCGAAACACAAAGTCGAAACGTAAACCCGTGTCGAAACTAAAAATTGAATTTAATCTGAAACCCGAACCCATCCAAAATTTCATCTAACCGTATCCCGATCCGAACCCGACAAAATAAATTCCTTCGTCTCACAACATGATCCAAAACAGAAAATTCAAGTTAACTCGACCCGAACCCGATAAAAAATTCTATCAAACCATAACCCAATCCGAACCGGAGAAAATAAACTTCTTCGTGTCACAATCCGATCCAAGCCAGAAAATTCAAGCTAAACCCAACCTCGACCCGAACCCGATTAAATAAATTTCGTTCTCACGCAACCCGAACCGAAACTGAAAATTTAAGTTAACCCTCAAACCTATTTGGTCGTGAAAATTGAATTTAACCCGAAACCTAACCCAAACCTGAAAATTAAAGTGAACTCGAAACACAAAGTCTAAACGCACACCTGACCCGAAACTGAAAATTGAATTTAACCCGAAACCCGAATCCGTCAAAAATTTCATCGATCCGTAACCCGATCCAAACCCGACAAAATAAATTCCTTCGTGTCAAACCCAGATCCAAGGCAGAATATTCAAGTTAACACGAAACCCGACCCGAACCCGATACAAAAATCTATTGAACCGTAACCTGATCCGAACCCGAAAAATTAAATTTCGTACTCTCGCAACGCGATCCGAAACGAAAATTTTAACTTAACCAAAAAATCGATTTGAACCTGAAAATTTAATTTAACTCCAAACCTAACCCAAACCTGAAAATTAAAGTTAACTCGAAACGCAACCCGACCAGAAACAGAAAATTGGAGTTAACCCGAAACCCGACCCAAACCCGACAAAAAATCTATCGGACCATAACCCGATCCGAACCAGACAAAATAAATTCCTTCGTTTCACAACCCAATCCAAACCAGAAAATTCAAGTTAACCCGAAACCCGACCGGAATCCGATAAATAAATCTTTTGAACCGTGACTCGATCCGAACCCGACAAATTAAATTTCGTAGTCACGCAACCCGCCGATCTGAAACTGTAAATTTAAATTAAATCTAAAACCGATTTGAACCTGAAAATTTAATTTAACCCGAAACCTAACACAAACCTGAAAAATAAATTTAACTCGAAACACAAAGACGAAACGTAAACCCGAGTCGAAACTATAAATTAAATTTAACCTGAAACCCGAACCCATCAAAAATTTCATCGAACCGTATCACGATCTGAACCCGACAAAATAAATTCCTTCGTCTCACAACACGATCCAAACCAGAAAATTCGAATTAACCCGACCCGAACCCGACAAAAAAATCTATCGATCCGTAAACACATCCCAACAAGACATAACAAATTCTTCCGTGTCGCAAACCGACCCATACTTGAAAATAATAGTTAACCCGAAACTCAACCCGAACCAGGAAAAAAATTCCATCGAACCGTAACTCGATCCAAACCCGACAAAATAAATTCCTTCGTCTCGCAACATGACCCGAACCTGAAAATTGAAGTTAACCTGACCCGAACCCGATAAAAAATCTATCAAACCGTAAACAGATCCGAACACGACATAATAAATTCTTCCGTGTCGCAAACAGACCCATACCTGAAAATAATAGTTAACCCGAAACTCAACCCGAACCAGGAAAAAAATTCCATCGAACCGTAACTCGATCCCAACCCGACAAAATAAATTTCTTCGTCTCGAAACATGACCCGAGCCTGACCCGATCCAAACCAGAAAATTCAAGTAACCCGAAACCCGACCAGAACCCGATAAAAATATCTATCGAACCATGACCTGATCCGAACCAGACAAAAAAATCCATCGAACCATAACCAGATCCGAACCGGACAAAATAAATTCCTTCGTTTCACAACCCGATCCAAACCAGAAAATTTAAGTAACCCGAAACCCGACCCGAACCCGATAAAAAAATCTGTCGAACCGTAACCCAATCCGAACCGGACAAAATCAATTCTTTCGTGTCAAAACCCGATCCAAACCAAAAAATTCAAGTAACCCGAAACTCGACCCGAACCCGATAAAAAAATCTATCGACCCGTGACATGATCCGAACCCGACAAAATAAATTTCGTCGTCACGCAGCCCGAACCGAAACTGTAAATTTAAATTAACTCTAAAACCGATTTGAACCTGAAAATTTAATTTAACCCGAAACCTAACACAAACCTGAAAAATAAATTTAACTCGAAACACAAAGACGATACGTAAACCCGAGTCGAAACTATAAATTAAATTTAACCTGAAACCCGAACCCATCAAAAATTTCATCGAACCGTATCACGATCTGAACCCGACAAAATAAATTCCTTCGTCTCACAACACGATCCAAACCAGAAAATTCGAATTAACCCGACCCGAACCCGACAAAAAAATCTATCGAACCGTAAACAGATCCCAACAAGACATAATAAATTCCCGAAACTGAAATAACCCGAAACTGAAAATTGAATTTAACCCGAAACCCGAATCCGTCAAAAATTTCATCGATCCGTAACCCGATCCAAACCCGACAAAATAAATTCCTTCGTGTCAAAACAGGATCCATGGCAGAATATTCAAGTTAACCCGAAACCCGACCCGAACCCGATACAAAAATCTATCGAACCGTAACCTGAGCCGAACCCGAAAAATGAAATTTCGTACTCTCGCAACGCGATCCGAAACGAAAATTTTAACTTAACCAAAAAATCGATTTGAACCTGAAAATTTAATTTAACTCCAAACCTAACCCAAACTTGAAAATTAAAGTTAACTCGAAACGCAACCCGACCCGAAACAGAAAGTTTACCCGACCCGAACCCCACAAAAAAATCCATCGAACTATAACCCGATCCGAACCAGACAAAATAAATTCCTTCGTTCAACAAACCGATCCAAACCAGAAAATTCAAGTAACCCGAAACCCGACCCGAACCAGATAAAAAAATCTATCGAACCGTAACCCGAACAGAACCCGACAAATTAAATTTCGTAGTCACGCAACCCGCCGAACCGAAACTCAAAATTTAAGTTAACCCGAAACCCGATCCGAAACCTTAAAAAAATCCATCGAACCATAACCTGATCCGAACCAGACAAAATAAATTCCTTCGTTTCACAAACCGATCCGAAACAGAAAATTCAAGTAACCCGAAACCCGACTCGAACCCGATAAAAAAATCAATCGATCTGTGAGATGATCCGAACCCAACAAATTAAATTTCGGAGTCACGCAACCCGCCGATCCGAAACTGAAAATTTAAGTTAACCCTAAAACCGATTTGAACCTGAAAATTTAATTTAACCCAAAACCTAACCAAACCTGAAAATTAAAGTTAAATCGAAACAAAAATTTGAAACACAAACCCGACTCAAAACTTAAAATTGAATTTAACCCGAAATCCGAACACGTAAAAAATTTCATTGAACCTTAACCAGATCCGAACTCGACAAAATAAATTCCTTCGTGTCTAAACTCGATCCAAACCAGAAAATTCAAGTTAACCCGAAACCCGACCCGAACCCTATAAAAAAGTCTATCGAACCGTGACACGATCCGAACACGAGAAATGAAATTTCGTAGTCACGCAACTCGCCGATCCGAACCTGAAAATTTAAATTAACCCTAAAACCTGATTTGAACCTGAAAATTTAATTTAACCTGAAACCTAACCCAAACCTGAAAAATAAAGTTAACTCGAAACACAAAGTCCAAACGTAAACCCGAGTCGAAATTGAAAATTGAATTTAACCTGAAACCCGAACCCATCAAACATTTCATCGAACCGTAAACCGATCTGAACCAGACAAAATAATTTCCTTCGTTTCACAACACTATTCAAACTGGAAAATTCAAGTTAACCCGACCCGAACCCGATAAAAAAAATCTATCGAACCATAACCCAATCGGAACCCGACGAATTAAATTTCGTAGTCTCGCAACGCGATCCGAAACGAAAATTTTAAGTTAACCCTAAAACCAATTTGAACCTGAAAATTTAATTTAAGCCGAAACCTAACCCAAACCTGAAAATTAAATTTAACTCGAAACACAATGTCGAAACGGAACCCGACCCGAAACAGAAAATTGAAGTTAACCCGACTCGAACCCGTGAAATATTTCATCGAAACGTAACCCGATCTGAACACGACAAAATAAATTCCAGCGTGTCACAACACGATCCAAACCAGAAAATTCCAGTTAACTCTAAACCCGCCCCGAACCCGGTAGAAAAATCTATCGAACCGTAACCCAATCCGAACCGGACAAAATAAATTCCTTCGTGTCAAAACCAGGTCCAAGCCAGAAAATTCAAGTTAACCCGAATTCCGACCTGAACCCGAGAATAAAATCTATCGAACCGTAACCCGAACAGAACCCGACAAATTAAATTTCGTAGTCAAGCAAACCGCCGATCCGAAACTGAAAATTTAAGTTAACTCTAAAACGGATTTGAACCTGAAAATTTAATTTAACCCGAAACCTAACCCAAACCTGAAATTTAAAGTTAACTTGAAAGACAGCGTCGAAACGCAACCCGACCCGAAACAGAAAACTGAAGTTAACCCGAAACCCGATCCGAACCCGACAAAAAAATCCATCGAACCATAAAACGATCCGAACAAGACAAAATAAATTCCTTCGTGTCACAACCCGATCCAAGCCAGAAAATTCAAAATAACCCGAAACCCGACCCGAACCCATGAAAAAAATCCATCGAACGGTAACTCGATACGAACCCGACAAAATAAATTTCGTTGTAACGCAACCCGAACCGAAACTGAAAATTTAAGTTAAACCTAAAACCGATTTGAACCCGATAAAAAAATCTATCGAACCGTAACACGATCCGAACCCGATAAATTAAATTTCGTAGTCACGCAACCCACCGATCCGAAACTCAAAATTTAAGTTAACCCGAAACCCGATCCGAACCCGACAAAAAAATCCATCGAACAATAACCCGATCTGAACTAGACAAGATAAATTCCTTCGTTTCACAAACCGATCCAAACCAGAAAATTAAAGTAACCCAAACCCGACCTGAACCCGTCTAACGAACCGTAACCTAATCCGAACCGGACAAAAGCAATTCCTTCGTGTTAAAACCCGATCCAAACCAGAAAAATCAAATAACCCGAAACCCGACCCGAACCCGATAAAAAAAATCTATCGAACCGTGACATGATCCGAACCCGACAAATTAAATTTCGGAGTCACGCAACCCGCCGATCCGAAACTGAAAATTTAAGTCAATCCTAAAACCGATTTGAACCTGAAAATTTATTTTTACCTGAAAATTAAAGTTAACTCAAAACACAAAGTCGAAACTCAAACCCGACCCGAAACTTAAAATTGAATTTAACCCGAAACCCGAACCCGTCAAAAATTTCATTGAACTTTAACCCGATCCGAACCTGACAAAATAAATTCCTTCTTCTCACAACACGATCCAAACCAGAAAATTCAAGTTAACACGAAACCCGACCCGAACCCGATAAAAAAAACTATCGAACCGTAACACGATCCGAACCCGACAAATTAAATTTCATAGTCACGCAACCCGCCGATCCGAACCCGACAAAAAAATCCATCGAGCCATAACCCGATCCGTACCAGACAAAATAAATCCCTTCGTTTCACAAACCGATCCAAACCAGAAAATTCAAGTAACCCGAAACCCGACCCGAAAACGAAAAAAACATCTAAGGAACCGTAACCTAATCTGAACCGGACAAAACAATTCCTTCATTTCAAAACCCGATCCAAACCAGAAAATTCAAGTAACCCGAAACCCAACCCGATAAAAAAATCTATCGAACTGTGACATGATCCGAACCCGACAAATTAAATTTCGGAGTCACGCAACCCGCCGATCCGAAACTGAAATTTTAAATTAACCCTAAAACCGATTTCAACCTGAAAATTTAATTTAACCCGAAACCTAAGCCAAACCTGAAAAATAAAGTTAACTCAAAACATAAAGTCCAAACGTAAACCCGAGTCGAAACTGAAAATTGATTTTAACCTGAAACCCGTACCCATCAAAAATTTCATCGAACCGTATTTCATCTGAACCCGACAAAATAATTTCCTTCGTCTTACAACACGATTCATACCAGAAAATTCAAGTTAACCCGACCCGAAGCCGATAAAAAAAATCTATCGAACCATAGCCCAATCCCAACCGGACAAAATAAATTCCTTCGTGTCAAAACCAGATCCTAGCCAGAAAATTCAAGTTAACCAGAAATCCGACCCGAAGCCGATAAAAAAAATCTATCGAACCGTAACCCGAACAGAACTTGACAAATTAAATTTCGTAATCACGCAACCCGCCGATCCGAAACTGAAAATGTAAGTTAACCCTAAAACCGATATGAACCTGAATATTTAATTTAAACCGAAACCTAACCCAAACTTGAAAATTAAAGTTAACTCGAAACACAAACTCGAAACGTAAACCCGAGTCGAAACTGAAAATTGAATTTAGCCTGAAACACGAACCCGTCAAAAATTTCATCGAACCGTAACCCGATCCGAACCCGACAAAATAAATTCCAGCGTGTCACAACACGATCCAAACCAGAAAATTCAAGTTAACCGGAAACCCGACCCAAACCCGATAAGAAAATCCATCGAACCATAACCCGATCCGAACCCGACAAATTAAATTTCGTAGTCTCGCAAACCGCCGATCCGAAACTGAAAATTTAAGTTAACTCTAAACAGATTTGAACCTGAAAATTTAATTTAACCCGAAACCTAACCCAAACCTGAAAATTAAAGTTAACTCGAGACACAACGTCGAAACGCAACCCGACCCGAAACAGAAAATTGAAGTTATCCCGAAATCCAAACCGTCAAAAATTTCATCGAACCGTAACCCGATCCGAACCCGACAAAATAAATTCCTTCGCGTCACAACCCAATCCAAGCCAGTAAATTCAAGTTAAAAATTGAAGTTAACCCGAAACCCGACCCGAACCCGACAAAAAAATCCATCGAACCATAACCCGATCCAACCAGACAAAATAAATTCCTTCGTGTCACAACCCGATCCAAACCAGAAAATTCAAGTTAACCAGAAACCCGACGGGAAACAGATTAAAAAATCTATCGAACCGTAACCCGATCCGAACCCGACAAATTAAATTTCGTAGTCACGCAACCCGATCCGAAACGGAAATTTTAAGTTAACTCAAAAACCGATTTGAACCTGAAAATTTAATTTAACTCGAAACCTAATCCAAACCTGAAAATTAAAGTTTACTCGAAACACAATGTCGAAACGCAACCCGACCCGAAACAGAAAATTTAACTTAACCCGAAACCCGAAACGTCAAAAATTTCTTCGAACCGTAACCAGATCCGAACCCGACAAAATAAATTCTTTCGTGTCACAACCCGATCCAAGCCAGAATATTCAAGTTAACCCGAAACCCGACCCCGATAAAAAAAATCCATCGAATCCGATCCGAACCGGACATAATAAATTCCTTCGTGTCAAAACCAGATCCAAGACAAAAAATTCAAGTTAACCCATAACCCGACCCGAACCCGATAAAAAAATCCATCGAACCGGAACTCGATCCGAACCCGACAAAATAAATTTCGTTGTCACGCAACCCGAACCAAAACTGAAAATTTAAATTAACCCAAAAACCGATTTGAACCTTAAAATTTAGTTTAACCCATAACCTAACCCAAACCTGAAAATTAAAGTTAACTCGAAATGCAAAGTGGAAACGCATCCCGACACGAAACTGAAAATCAATGTTATCCTGAACCCCGAACCCGTCGAAAATTCCATCGAATCGTAACCCGATTCGAATCCGACGAAATAAATTCCTTCGTGTCGCAACCCGACCAAACTTCGAAATCGAAGTTAACCCGAAATCCAACCCGAACTTGACAAAAAAATTCGATCGAACCGAAAGACAAACTGAAAACAATAAAATAATTTCCGTCGTTATGAACCCGACCTGAACCTGAAAATTTAAGTTAAACCGAAACCCGACCCGAAAAAATAAATTCCTTCTTCTCGCAACCCACCCGAAACTGAAAATTGAAGTTAACCCGAAACTCGACCCAAATCTGAAAATTTAAGTTTGCCCGAAACCCGACCCGAACCCTAAAAAATTAATCCATTGGACTGTGACACGATCCGTACCCGACAAAATAATTTTCTTCGTCTCGCAACCAGAATCGAACCTGAAAATTGAATTTAACCCGAAAGCCGACCCGATCCAAACAAATAAAAATTCATTGATGCGCAGTGCTATCCGAACCGGACAAAATAATTTTCGTCGTCACGGAACCCGATCCGAACCAGAAAATTAAAGTTAACCCGAATCCCGACCGAAACCAGACAAAAAAAATCCATCGATTCTTAACCCGATCTGAACCTGACAAAATAATTTCCGTCGACATGCAAACCCGATTCGAACCTGAAGATTGAAATTAACTCGAAACTCGACACGACCCCGACAAAAAAATTAATCAAACCGTAACCCAATCGAATCCGGAAAATTAAATTCCTCCGTCTCGCAACCCGAGACAAACCTGAAAATTAAAGTTAACTCGAAACCAGATCCGAACACGATAAAAAAAATTCCATTGAACCGTAACCGGATCCAAACCCGACAAAATGAATTCCGTCGTCACGCATCCCGATCTGAACCTGAAATTTTAAGTTAACCCGACCCGAACTTTAAAATTTAAGTTAACTCTTAACCCGACCAGATCCTGACAAAAAATTACCATCGCCCTGTAACCCGACAAAATAACTTTCGTCGTCATACAGCCCGACCCGAACCCGATACATATCAACTTGAATCCAATATCAACCCGAACACTAAATGAAATGAAATGAATTAATCTTTTAATGCATTTACGAAAAGTTTTTACAATCACACCGCTAATACCAATTTTATCATTTTCTCCCATATCTAATTTCTTTAATATTCAAAATAATAAAATCTCTGATTAGCGGGCACTCTCTATCGGGACGGGTTCTCCCTAATTTCCATTTTTCTGGTCGGATTGACTATAATTTGGTTTTCTGTGAGTCGGTTTTACTTTAGAATGTTTCTTGATGGGTAGATTAGGTTTTGCAAGTCGGGATATAGAGATTTTCAGAATCAACTTAATGAAAATAAAAAGAAGTATGTTTGACAGGAATTGAGTGCATTGTGTCAATTTTTTTAATCGTTTGCAACAATTAACTTTCAGTTTTATTCGTATATATCATATATTCTAATACGAGCAAATCTTGTGTGTGGTTATATATATAAATATATATATATGCAAATTTTATCTTGAAAACGGCTCTAACGATTTTGACGAAATTTTGTATCCTACCGTTTTAGGGCACCAGAAAACCATTGGGCTAGGACACATGGTCGAGAAAATTCGATTAGTGGGTCATTTTGGGTCATGGTCTAGCTAATTGTATCTAAAAAACGGTTCAATCGATTTTGACGAAATTTTGTATCCGACCATTTTCAGGCACGAGAAGACTATTGGGCTGGGTCACATGTTCGAGAACTTTCGATTAGTGGGTCATTTTTGGGTCAACGCGGGTCAAATTAATTTTATCTAAAAAACGGCTCTAACGATTTTGATTAAATTTTGTGTCCTACGAGTTTCGAGCACGATAAAATCATTGGGCTAGGCCACATGTCCGAAAAAATTCGATTAGTGGGTCATTTCTGGGTCATTGTGGGTCAAGATCTAAAAAGAGGCTCAATTTACACTAAATTTTGCATCCAATGGTTTTCGGGAACGAGAAGACTGTTGGGCTAGGTCACATGTTCGAGAAAATTCAATCAGTGGGTCATTTTGGGTCATTTTGGGTCATGGTCAAGCTAATTGTATCTAAAAAACGGTTCAAACGATTTTGACGAAATTTTTTATCCGACTATTTTCGAGCACGAGAAGACTATTGGGCTGGGTCACATGTTCGAGAACTTTCGATTAGTGGGTCATTTTTGAGTCAAATCGGATCAAATTAATTTTATCTAAAAAACGGCTCTAACGATTTTGATTAAATTTTGTATCCTACGAGTTTCGGGCACACGAAAATCATTGGGCTAGGTCACATGTTCGAGAAAATTCGATTAGTGGGTCATTTCTGGGTCATTGTGGGTCAAGATCTAAAAAGCGGCTCAATTTACACTAAATTTTGCATCCAACGGTTTTCGAGCACGAGCTAGATCACATGTTCGAGAAAATTCAATTAGTAGGTCATTTTGGTCATGGGTCATTATGGGTCAAGCTATCCATCTATTTAAAGCAGTTTGGTAATTTTGTCAAATTTCCATCGAATTTCGACCGAGTACGCATGCGTCAAAAAAGGACCGGCCAATGAGGCGAGGGTCTATTCCTGTCTCCAAACGTATTTGGGATCAAGAATCAAGATCAAATCAAATCAACTCCTGTTGTTTTGATGGCTTCTTCCACGTTGCGTTAAACCTAGGAAGATATTTATATAAAAAACTGTGGAGTGTTTAGAAGGTATTTATTTTATTTATTGTTGTATTTATTGTAATTTGTATGAATACTTAGGTATCCATTTCGGATTTACTGTGTAACATGAATTTAGGTTCATTTAACGTTCGCGAAATCAAATCATTTTGTTTATATAGTACAGAAAATAATTATTCAATCGTAAATAAAAATATAGTAGAACATGTAATACAAAATTGGACCACTTATATTCAGTTTATGATCGGGTATGAATCTTATGGTGTCCCGATTGCTAATGAAAACTATTATGTAAATATAATGTCAAAAGACAGTACGCACGGTAGTAATATTTTTATTATTATGTGTTCAAAAAAAGCGAATCTGAACGTCTGAATATAAATTATAAAATATTATTTCTGTATTTAGCAACTAAATATTTAATAAATATGCAGGAATGTGATTAGCTTTATGTGAATGTATAATATATATAAGTCTGAACTTTAGCATTATTTTTTAACAGAAATATATTATCTCTATTCGATTTAAAAGTTTTGTCATTACATAAAAGTGCTATTTTATTTGTAAAGAGTATGTATGCATTATATTGTTTGTATGTATACAAATCTTTAGAATGTTTTGATTTGCAAACTCTTAATATTTGAATAATGTTTTCATTATATTTGTTTGTATGTATACAAACAATATATGTATACAAAGAAGTATATATACAAACAATGTATCATGTAACAATATTAATATTTACATTGTATTGTTTGTATGTATACAAATCTTGAATGTTTTAATTTATTACATTCATTTTTTACCAGTTTGCATGTCCGTTCATGGGCGATTCATATGAAACTCATAATTTGTCACAAATTGGTGATTTTATTGATTTAGTGCTTTGCCCAGGAATGTGGAAAAACTATTTTTGACATCGGGTGAAATGAATGAGGTTATTTCGGTTTTTATTTTGTATATAAAAAATGCTATATGTAAAAAAATCCTGGTTATTAATCACATTGTTTTTTGTATATTTAAAGACGATTACTTATTCTTTGTAATTCTTTTTTTGTTGGGGGTTTTTGAGCAAAATAATATTACTTCATAGCTAGAACCAGTTCCGCTTAATCATTAATATTTACTTAATCCTTTGACCGCTGAGCAAATGGGCAAATTTGTAATGTTTTTTCTGTTATTTTTTTAAAATGTCAAAAAAAGATAAATTTTCAAACTTGGTATAAAAAACTTAGGTATTTCTCTATTATCCCATCGTCCACTTTTCTCTAACAAAATACTATCGCCAAACTGTATGATTAAATGCCAAAAATACAGTCCCATTTACTTGGTGTCGGAAGCATTATACGTGTTTGTTATGTCGTCAAGTGGTTTTTAATTCAACATTTGCGCGTATTAATCACAACGTTCTCCCGTTTATTTGGCGTTAGAGTTTGGCGACAGTTTTTTGTTATGAAAAGTGGTCGATGAGATAATAGAGAAGTACCAAAACTTAATTACGTATATGAGTAGATTCCTTGACAGTATTAATCATTACTCAATATTTTAAAACTGCATCATATTTGTAGAATTATATTAATTTAAACAATGCTTTTATTGAAGTGTGAAGAAGCACATACTTCTATGAAGAACCATATATTTACATAATCGTTTTCATTAGCAATCGGAACACCATAAGATTCTTCCCTGATAATAAACGGACTATAAGTGGTCCAATTTTGTATTACGTGTTCTACGATATTTTTACGTACGTTTGAATAATTATTTTCTGTACTATATATACAAAATGATAGAGATCTAAAAACACAATTTCCATCGGATTGATTTCGCGAATGTTAAATGAGCCTAAATTCATTTTTAAACAGTAAATCCGAAATGGACACCTAAGTATTCATACAAATTATAATAAATAACATAAATACCTTCTAAAAACTCCACAGTGAGTTCTGTATAAATACCTTCCTAGGTTTAATGCAATGTGCAAGAAAAAAAAAAACAGGAGATGATCCCAAACACGTTTCTAGAGACAGTAATAGACCCTGACCGCATTGGCTGGTGATTTTTTTGACGCATGCATATTGGGTCGAATATTGTTGAAAAATGATTTTGAAGAAAAAATCGGGAAATTCACAAAATGGTTTCGGGAAAAACTTCACCAAATGGTTTCAAAATTCTTTGATTGACAGCGGGAAAAAAATTTCATTTTACATTCAATCATCGCAATTGGCGAGTGTGACTATTAAGTTTAGCCAGTACTGGCAATAACATCAATTACCAATTTTCAGTATTACTCGCCGATTGGTGAGTGTTAATTTTGTCTTATATCACAAACTGTATTTACATATACTACTAGATATAATGATTATGAACCATGATTTTTCTATTATTGGGCGAGATTCATGTTTTTTCAGCAATTTTTTGACGAAATTCGTGTTTTTTCAGCGATCCTTTGAAGAATTTCGCATTTTTCTTGTGATCCTTAACGAAATTCGCATTTTCCAGCGATTCTTTGATAAAATACATTTTATTCCGCAATTCTTAGACGAAATTTAGTAAAAAAGCGTGATCTTTTGGTGAACTTTCCTTTTTTGCGATTCTTTGACAAAATTTGCTTATCTTTCACGATCCTTTTGCATAATTAATGTTTTTTTTCTGTTGTCTTTTAACGAAAGTCATGTTTCCCCATGATCCTTTGATGAATTTAGTGTTTTTTCCTCAATCATTTGACGAAATCTGTGATTTCCCCCCCCCCCCCCGCGAAGATTGGTTAGATGTTTTTAGTCTGCAGGTGCCCTAAAAAGTCTGTGACGCCTGTTGCTGCATTGCACACATTCTTCCATGTGGCATCGAACGAAGGAAATTCATCCTAAAGAATCATTGTTTCATTCTTGACATTTCTGGAAAGAAACAACGTTCAACTCATTGGCTGAATTGTAAAGGGCGAAATGTGTCAAACATTAGCGGAAAGAAAGTGCGCAATTTGTTTGTTCATGGATAAAATCATGAAATTCATTAATCGATAGTTGATAAATTGCGAAATTCGTCAATCGATAGCGAAAAATCGCAAAATTCATTAATCGACAGTGGAAAAATCGCAAATTTCATCAACTGGTTTCGGGGGGAAAAGTTTTCGAATATCGTCGAATGGCTTCGAGAAAAAAATCACAATCCGTCAATTTCGGGGAAAAAATCGTGAAATTCGCCAAATGGTTTCGAAATTTATCGAGCGACAGCAGAGAAAAAAATCTTTTTCCATTCAATCATCACAATTGCTGAGTGTGACTATTATGTTTGACCAGTGGTGGCCAAAGAGTCCATTGCCAAATTTTCAGCATTACCCGCTGTTTGGCAAGTGTTAATTTTGTCCTATACTTCAAAATCCTTTTGATCATATCATCAGTGTGCAGGACAATTTTTTTACAGGAGACCATTTGATGAATTTTGTGATTTTTCCATTATCGATTGACCAATTTTACTGCTATCGATTGTTGAATTTTATAATTTATCAACTATTGATTAGCGAATTTCATGATTTTTTCCATGAACATTTGACGAATTATGCAAAAAAATTAAGAATATCGTTAAATTGTCTTGGGTAAAAAAAAATTTAATATTATCAAATGCCTTCGAGAAAAAAGTTGAAAGTTGAAACGCCTGTGACCTCTTTTTCATGTTATGCATCTCAGGTCTATCCCCCCACTCCCCCCCCCCTCAAGTGGGACACTTTTCTAAATTTTGCAGACACCTCTCATGTGATATATCGCTGGAAAAGTCTTTGACCGCTTATTCATGTTATGCATCTCCGGGGTCCATCCCGCCACCCCCTCCCCTCCCCCCCTAAGGGAGGCACTTTTATAAATTTTGTTGACACCCCTCATGTCATATATTGTTGGAAAGGTCTGTGACTGCTTAATCATATTATGCATCTCCGATGTCCATCTCCCCACTTTGCCCCCCCCCAAAGGGTACTTTATAAATTTTGCACACAACCCTCATGTTATATATCATTGGAAAGGTCTGTGACCACTTAATCATATTATGCATCTCCAATGTCCATCTCCCCACTTTGCCCCCTCCCCACCCCCCCAAGGGATACTTTTCTAAATTTTGTTGACACCCCTAATGTCATATGTTGTTGGAAAGGTCTGTGACTGCTTAATCATATTATGCATCTCCGATGCCCATCTCCCCACTTTGCCCCCCCCAAAGGGTACTTTATAATTGCACACAACCCTCATGTTATATATCATTGGAAAGGTCTGTGACTGCATAATCATATTATGCATCTCTGATGTCCATCTCTCCACTTTGCCCCCCCCAACGGGTACTTTATAAATTTTGCACACAATCCTCATGTTATATATCATTGGAAAGGTCTGTGACCACTTAATCATATTATGCATCTCCAATGTCCATCTCCCCACTGTGTCCCCCCCACCCCCCCAAGGGATACTTTTCTAAATTTTGTTGACACCCCTCATGACATATATTGTTGGAAAGGTCTGTGACTGCTTAATCATTATGCATCTCCGATGTCCATCTCCCCACTTTGCCCCCCCCCCTCCTCAAGGGGTACTTTCTAAATTTTGCACACAACCCTCATGTTATATATCATTGGAAAGGCCTGTGACCACTTATATCATATTATGCATCTCCGATGCCCATCTCCCCACTTTGCCCCCTCCCCCCCTCAATGGGTCCTTTCTAAATTTTGCACACAACCCTCATGTTATATATCATTAGAAAGGTCTGTGACCACTTTATCATATTATGCATCTCCCATGTCCATCCCCCACTTTGACCCCCCAAGGGGGTACTTTTCTAAACTTTGCACACACCCCTCATGTGATATATCAATGGAAAGGTCAGTGACCGCTTAATCATATTATGCTCCCCACTATGAAATTTGTCAAGTTAAAGCAACTATAAATTTTATTTTTATGGTACTATCAAGTTGTTTGCCGTCAAATTTTGACGGGTTCCACCTAGTTTTATCTTAAAAACGGTTCAGAGGATTTGAAATAAATTTAGCACCCTACAGGTTTAGGGAACAAGAAGAATATTATGCTAGGTCACATGTTCGAGAAATTTCGATTAGTGGGTCATTTTGGTCCCGGGTCATTATGGGTCAAGCTATTTTATCTTAAAAACGGCTCAGACTATTTACACTAAATTTTGCATCCTATGGTTTTTGGGCATGAGAAGACTGTTGGGCTATGTCACATGTTCGAGAAAATTCAATTAGTGGGTCATTTTGGTGATGGGTCATGATATTTGAACTCAAATTTAATTTTGACCGAGCATAGCTCGGTCTTCCCTGCTCGTTAGTAGATAATTAATAAAAAATATATTTTTCGAATTTAAATGAATACACTGCTCAAAACAATTAAAGGATATTGCAGTTTTAGGTGGATTTTGTATCTGGGAAACTTTTTAGCTGATTGATACATGGTCGACAGACATAGTAGGTTATATAAGAATAAATTACACATGTTTGGCAGAAAAAAATGCATTTTATTGCGCATTTGTGTACAAAAGGAAAAAAAACAATTTGTGCATATGAGAAAAAAAGAATAAGAAAAGGTGTTTTCTTCAAAGAAAATCATTTTCAGTAGGGGGTATGGTTTCCACGGGCGGCCAGCAACGTTGAACACCTTTGAGGCATGGACTCAATGAGGCTATTAATGACGAGTTGGGGTATTCTGCCCCACTCTTCCAGAAGAGCTCTTTCCAGTTCTTGCAGAGTTTGTGGGGGTTGTTGGCGGCCAGAAACTCGTCTTCCTAGAGCGTCCCAAACGTGCTCAGTTGGATTCATGTCTGGAGAACACGCTGGCCATTCCATTCAAACGATTCCTTCCTCGAAAAGGAAATCCTCCACCAGGTTTGCACGATGTGGCCTGCAGTTATCGTCCATTAAAATGAAGTTATCTCCGATTGCTGCAGCGTAAGGGACTACAATAGGTCTGAGGATCTCATCCCTATATCGGCGACCAGTCAGAGCTCCATCTCGAATGATGTAGAGGTCAGTGCGCCCGTCAATGGAGATGCCACCATACACCAACACTCCTCCACAGCCAAATCTGACACTTTCGTGCACGAACGCAGGATTATTCCTACTGCCACGGTCCCTCCAGATGAAAATACGCCTATTATCCGGATGCACAGAAAAACGGGACTCGTCAGAAAACAGAATATGCTCGGTTGTTCACTCCCTGCGGTCGCGACGATGCCTTGATATTAATCTACCACATACCGTCGGTCGGCGAGCATACAGACCTACAGCATGGAACCGGTTTCGGACAGTCTGAGTTGAAATCGTGGTGCCTGTAGCCGAGCGAAGGTGTTGTTGGAGAAGAGTAGCGTTCATGTTTCGGTGTCTCCGAGCTGTTAACGCTAAATACCGATCTTCATTGGGCGTTGTTGCTCGTCTACGACCTTGCCCTGGTCTTCGGCCTGCACATCCACTCTCCAAAAAACGGTTCCAGATCCTGGAAATGACACTTTGTGACACTCCAATGGCTTGCGCTACTTCGGCTTGAGTTTGGGCCCCTTCTAACCTACCAACAATTCTCCAAGCTTCTGAATCTGTCAAATGACTTCGCTGAGACATCGTACTCATCGAAACAAAGCAATCACTGAATGCCGATCATCCTTGTCTTCATTCTCTTTTATCCAGTTGAAAGTCAAATTTCATTCGCTGCCGCTGAAGCGACGTTTTTGACGTCGAACTCAAAATTTGCATACTCCACAGTTTGAAAACCAGAAAAATTTGCATTTGTGATTCTCTTCTTCTATTTTCGGCAAAAAAAATTTCGCTTATATCTTTATTTTATATAAAACTTCAAATATCCTTTAATTGTTTTGAGCAGTGTATTATGTAAATTTACCCTAATTTAGTAAAAAATTTCAATAAAGGTTTTTTAAATTTAATATTTAAACGAATTATTAATCTAATTTTAATTTGGTATGTGGTTCGGGTTCGGGTTGATTATCGAGGAAAAATATTTTGTTGGGTTCGCGTTGGGTACCAGTTGATTTCAAATGATTTTTTTGGTTTCGGGTCAGATAAAACCTCCCACGCACAGGATTCAAAAATTGAATCAATTTGCTCTTTGGAAGTTTCCACTATTCAGTGGTAAAAGCGTACAAATATATACGTGTTAGGAATTTAAAAAATTGTACGCTAAATAGAGATGTCCGCTAATGGGGAATGTCCGTTATGGCGGTTTCACTGTGCATAAAATTTTCATATGAAAAAATATTATGTACTTTCTTCTTAAAAATCTAGTTAAGCTCTACCCTACCCGCAAGAGTCAAAACCTAAACTAGAACCAAGATCCGAACCCCTCAAAAAAAATTTCAACCCAATCTGAAACAAGAACATATAGCGCCAACCTCAGGTCGGGTCGGTTTCGGGGAAAAATCGATTTACTCTTCCCGATGAAGTACTCTAATCCAAGCTTGCTGCATGCGTCAAAAGTATTGAATGATTATGTATAATTTTAGAATCAAAAATAAGAGTAAGAACTTCAAACGCTTGTAAAAAATTTATAAGAAAACCATCTTATAGATAAATTTCCTTTACATAACTGCTTTATTGGCAGATATAATTTATGCTCCAGATAACTTGAGATTAATGATTATTTTAATTTAATTTTTAGTTTGCAGCGCACTTAAAATATAAATAGGTTCGCAATGCGACTGATATCGGAAGTAACTAAATTGTTTATTTTTATGTTAGGTGTATAATATGTCTCCCAACGTGGGCAGATATATAAATGAATCCTCTTAAAATGGTACGCGCGTAAAACCTGAATTTTTTGTCTTTGTGCCTTTGTTAAAGAAAGGTATATGAAATTCATAATTAATTTAGGAAAAATAACATTATCGTAAATTTTAAACAAAATGCCGAACAAATAAGATAAATAAATTCGGTTTCGGGTTAAATTAAATTTTCAGGTTCAAATCGGTTTTTGGGTTAACTTAAAATTTCAGTTTCGGATCGGGTTGGGTGACGACGAAATTTAATTTGTCAGGTTCAGATCGGGTTACAGTTCGATAGATTTTTTTATCGGGTTCGTGTAGGATTTCGGGTTAACTTGAATTTTCTGGTTTGGATCGGGTTGTGATACGAAGGAATTTATTTTGTCGGGTTCGGATCGGATTACGGTTCGATGGATTTTTTTGTCGGGTTTTGAATTACCTTAAATTTTCAGGTTTAGGTCAGGTTGCACGAAATTATTTTAATGTTTTCGGTTTGTGTTGCGGTTAAATGGAATTTGTTTGTCGGGTTCGGGTTGTGTTTCGGGTTAACTTCCTTTTCCAAATTTGGGTCAGGTTGCGACACGAAGGAATTCGTTTCACCGAGTTCGGATCAGGTTACGGTTCGATGGAATTTTTGACGGGTTCGGGTTTCGGTTTAACTTAAATTTTCAGTTTCGGGTTGGTTTGCGTGTCGACTTTGGGCTTCACATTGACTTAAATTTTCATGTTTGGGTTAGTTTCGGGTTAAATTAAATTTTCAGGTTCGGGTCGGTTTTTGGGTTAACTTAAATTTTCAGTTTGGGTCAAGTTGCGACACGAAGGAATTTGTTTCATCGAGTTCGGATCGGGTTATGGTTCGATGGAATTTTTGACGGGTTCGGGTTTTGGTTTAACTTCAATTTTCAGTTTCGGGTCGGGTTACATGTCGACTTTGGGTTTCGATTTAACATCAATTTTCAGGTTTGGGTTAGGTTTCGGGTTAAATTAAATTTTCAGGTTCGGGTCGGTTTTGGGTTAACTTAAATTATCAGTTTCGTTTCGGGTTGCGTGACGACAAAATTTATTTTTCGGGTTCGAATCGGGTTACGGTTCGATGGATATTTTTATCGGGTTCAGATCGGGTTTCGGGTCAACTTGAATTTTCTGGCTTGGATCGGGTTCTGACACGATGGAATTTATTTCGTCGGATTCTGATTGGGTTACGGTTCGATAGATTTTTTTATCGGGTTCGGGTCGGGTTTCGGGTTAATTTGAATTTTCTGGTTTGGATCGTGTTGTAACACGAAGGAATTTATTTTGTCGGGTTCGGATCGGGTTACGGTTCGATGAAATTTTTGACTTGTTCGGGTTTCGGGATAACTTCAATTTTCAGTTTCGAGTCGGGTTATGCTTCGACTTTGTGTTTCGAGTTAAATTTTCAGATTTGGGTTAGGTTTCGGGTTAAATTATATTTTCAGATTCAAATTGGTTTTGGGGTTAACCTAAATTGTCAGTTTCGGTTCGGGTTGCGTGACGACGAAATTTATTTTGTCGGGTTCGGGTCGTGTTTCGGGTTACTTGAATTTTCTGCCTTGGATCTGGTTTTGACACGAAGGAATTTATTTTGTCCGGTTCGGATTGGGTTACGGTTCAATAGATCCTTTTATCGGGTTCGGGACAGGTTTCGGGTTAACTTGAATTTTCTGGCTTGGATCGAGTTGTGACACGAAGGATTTTATTTTGTCGGGTTCGGATCGGGTTATGGTTCGGTGGATTTTTTTGCCGGGTTTGGGTCGGGTTTCGGGTTAACTTCAATTTTCTGGTTCAGATTGGGCTTCGTGACGACGAAAATTATTTTGTCGAGTTCGGCTCGGGTTAATTATCGATGGATTTTTATTTTTCTGGTTCGGGTCGGCTTTCGGGTTAACTTCAATTTTCAAGTTCGTGTCGGGTTGCGAAGCGAAGAAATTTATTTTGTCGGGCTCGGATCGGTTTACGGTTCGATGGAATTATTTTTCTGGTTCGGGTTGGGTTTTGAGTTAACTATTATCTCCTTGGTCCGTGTTAATATTTAACAAGTAATATTAAAAAAATAAAAATAATAATGTCAATTCCTACTTAGGTCAAAAATATTTTTTTTTTTCCAGCGATCTACACGCTTCGCCATTGACGATATTTATTCCTAAATTTATATCCTGCTAAATATCTTATATAAGAGAAATTTATTTTCGAGTACGGGAGAATTTCCTTCGTTTCAGGCGAGGTTCAATCCTGGGACCTTGTGGTTACGAGCTCAGAGCTTAACCGACTGCGCTATCAAGACTTGTGAGTTCTTGTAAATGGAACTAATGTCTGAAATAAGTCGGCTGCGTGTTGATATTTTTTCTCCCATATAAAACTAAAATTAATTAATTAAATTTAATTAAAATTAATTAAGCATCGATTATGTAACACTTTCCAACGCTTCCAAAATAATTTTACAAATGATACCGTTTAATAATCTTAAAGATAACATCTAAGTAAACAATTTGGAAAACTCATAACATATTTTAAAACATAATTTCAGGAATTTCCAACGTATACAATATTCGTAAAAATATCCGAATACTTTTATTCCGGCTTGTATATGATCTATAAATTTGTATATATACTACATAGGATGCTAAATTTTAGTTCAGTTAGGAAACGCGTAGCACAGTTTAAAATTCTCCTTCTGTAGTTTCTGTCAATAAACGGAAATGTGTTCGTGAACTTTTGTGCTTCCCTGTATAGGATCTACAGAATTTATAGGTACACACCACGTAATAGACAAAAAGTGAGTTAAATTTAAAATCGCGTTCAGTAACTTAAAACGCCCTTCCAGGAATTATTGTTAACAGACAGTAGAGAATTCTTTTGTGTGTCCCTGTCAATGAACGATGACTGCTATACACACACTATTCTGTAGTAAGCCTCTTGTAATGCACCTTAGTGATATATATAAATTTCAATGCGTTTAAAATAGTGAAACATTATTTAAATAAACCGCAGACGATTTTTCTCCATAGACGTAATGTAGCGGAATTCTTTTGACTGTCCCTGTAAAGTAACTATAAGTGCTATGCACACCCTATTCCATATTAAGCTTCTTGTAATGCACCTTAGTGATGTATATCAATTACAATGTGTTTGAAATTGCGTAACATCATCAAAATAAACCGCAAATGATTTTTCCACATAGATCGTAATGTAACGGAATTCACTTCCGTTGAAATAGGGAACATGCTATAGATAACGACAATAAAATTTGCATAACATATAAAATTTGCAGAGCAATCCGAGCATATTTACGGGAGCTAGAGCACGGATGGACGGCCATACGGCAGACAAACCGAAGTCATAAACACTTTTCAACTAGGTTGGAAAGTGTTAAAAACCGAAGTCATAAACACAACTAGGTTGGAAAGTGTTAAAAAATGTATTTGAACTTGAGTGGATGAATGAAAAGTATTTTATTAACGATTGAAAATTTGAACAAGATAAGTAAATATATATAGGGAGAGTGTGAACTAATAGTGGGAATTGAAAAATACATCATTTAAAAGGTATAAATTGAGATTTCAAATCTTTGCAACTAGATATTGTTGTGCAAATCAACATCCTGATGCTAATGTGTAAATATACTTGTGTGTAAATATACTTGTGTGTAAAATACTGATGTGTAAAGTTGTTTTCTTTATATTTTACAGAGTGAACTCTAAGTTAAAGAATCATGGGACGTTTCGCCGCCTGGTTGTAAGTAACTTTTTGTATATAAATGTATTTTACACATTATAATAAATTTTTACATTTCAACACGCAATTATTTGATTGTATACAAAAAAAAACTTGTGATGATCGTCATTTGTTTACATTTTTACCCGCTATAACTTGTATATCTAAAATATTCAATGTATCGCAAAATGCAAAATTGCACCTAAGTTTAAACTGGGTATAGCTTCGATGCATGCAATTCTAATGAATTTTAGGTATGGCATAATCCAATATTCAGAGCCAATTTAAAGTTAAGTTCAGCCTTTTGCAATTCATTGAATATTTTAAATGCACAAGTTATCGCTGTGAATCAATTTCTTGTGAGTACGCAAAATGCTACTCAAAGAAATCTACATATATTAGGTTAGCAGTAAAACTGGAAATTCGTTTCCACAGTATTTTTTTTCTTGTTAACATATCTGCAGCACAGGTTACTCTAAAACAAATGAATTACATAACACTAGGATTAATCCTTAGCTGTTGTTAAAAGTCTCGCAGACCGCTGTTTTTTTTAGGGTTTCGTTCAACTCACGAAACCCTACTACTCCCGCTTCGTTGTCTGTCCGTCACAGAGCCGATTCTCAGAAACTATGTAACTTACAGCCATGAAATTTTGTATACTTATAGCTGAATATCTACTATGAAGCTCAAAATCATAAAGTTTGAAAAAATCGTATTATTTTAATATAGAGAGATAAAAAACCAAAAATATAACAGCTTTTTCCTATTAAATTTAAACATTTTCGTTATAGCAGTTGCCGACAATTAAAAATCCACAATAAAATTCTTTCTACAATAATTAATTTTCTGTTGAAATATTTCCACGTGAATAATGAAAATGAAATAAGAAGTTTCACCAATTGAAATAAAAATAAAAAGAAAACTGCCCAGTTAAACTGAGGGCATTGAGCTCACAGGCTATTCACACTAATTGTATATTATACTCTTATTTTAAAGAATTTGAAATAAGCCCCTCGAAAAATAAAGAAATTGACAATATATTAAGGGGGGTCATCCCCCCGTTACCCCCGTCATAGTTAACTAATGAACCCCTTAAACTAATCAGGGAAGTCTCTAATTACAATGAATATATATACAAAATTTGAAGAAAATCGGATAATTCTGCATGAAAAACCTATTTATCTAAATTAAGGGGGGATTAGCCCCCCCCCCTTTCCGCTTCCCTCCCTTTATACTTAACCAATGAACCCCCAAAACTCTTCTGAGAAGCGCATTATCAAAATGAACCTATATACAAAATTTGAAGAAAATGGGATAATTCTGCATGAAAAACCTATTTATCTAAATTATGGGCGGGGGTTAGCCCCCCGTTTCCCCCCTTTATCCTTAACCAATGAACCTCCAAAACTATTGACAGAAGCGCATTATCAAAATGAACTTATATACAAAATTTGAAGAAAATGGGATAATTCTGCATGAAAAACTCATTTATCTAAATTAGGGGGGGAGCGGGTTATCCCCCCTTTCCCCTTTTATACTTAACCAATGAACCCCCAAAACTATTGACAGAAGCGTATTATCAAAATGAACCTATATACAAAATTTGAAGAAAATGGGATAATTCTGCATGAAAAACTCATTTATCTAAATTAGGGGGGAGGGGGGTTATCCCCCCTTTCCCCTTTTATACTTAACCAATGAACCCCCAAGACTATTGACAGAAGCGTATTATCAAAATGAACCTATATACAAAATTTGAAGAAAATGGGATAATTCTGCATGAAAAACCTATTTATCTAAATTATGGGGGGTTAGCCCCCCGTTCCCCCCCTTTATGCTTAACCAATGAACATCCAAAACTAATCAGGGAAGCGCCTTATCACAAGGAACCTATAAACAAAATTTAAAGTAAAACGGTTAGTTCTATCAAGAGTTATCGCGTTACGTACATACATACATACAGAACCGGCGGGCACATAAGCTCTCAGGCTTTGATAGCCTGTGAGCTAAAAACCGATTATGGAAATATGGGCATATTTTAACATTTTGAAGGTCTCTATACAACATGTTTAGTTTTGAAATAGATTTTTTTTTAATATCGCATTTAGTCCACATGACAGATATTATTAGGACAGGGTATAATAGCGGGCTTTGCCCGCTATCAGGCCGCTTTCGAAAAAACGAGAAAAATAGACCGGAAAACTTTTATTTTATAAAAACATGACTCTTTTCTTTTCTTTTGAAAATGAAATTTATTTGGATTTATTAAAAAAAGGGATAAAGTGTTTTGAAAGGAATATTAAACGAAACCATTTGTGCGATCTTCGATCACACTTACCCACTTGTGTCAATTTTCAGTTTAATTATAGATAAAGTTAAATTTTGTTTCGTTCGGAAAACGAGTACTATCACCATTGTTTCTGAATAGGAGAATTTTAATTATAATAGTCCCGTACATAAAGCTTAGTACGGAAACAGTTATCCTGTGTGTTTAATCGCGTCTTTTATTCATCTTTCGATCAAGCTGTTTCGGAAACCGCTCACAGTATCTATGCGATAATTTGTATCACAGCAATTAACCCCTTCGCGATGAGCGTCCTTTACAGAATTTTTAATCTTTTACCACCGGTTTTTCAAAACAGAAATTGTCGCCTAATTGAATTGCAGAAATGCTGTCATTAAATAAGGCAAAGCTTACAATACAAAATTACTGATGGGGATAATCGAGGATTCTAAGCATCTTATGCGTCACGTATACGTGTCGCTCGTCCCCAATGGGTTAAGGGTTAAATAAATTAGTCAAATTAAAATTTACTCGAACAATGCTTCTTGCATTGGTTAATTTATTTCTTAAATCTGTAGTATGTAAATTCGCATAACAAATATCTAAAGACTGAATGAGAGATAGAGTGTTATTCACCCAGTTAGACTACCAAAAATTGGCTGATGTTGAATAAATCGCGCAATGTCAGTTTATGTTAGCGACAAGACATCGGTAACAACTTGGCATGAAAGGATCAGGGTCCATAAGCCGTGTTTTTGGCCCATGAAAAAAGACTAAAAATTCGATTTTCTTATACTGATTTAATTATTTCACTTTTTAATATTAGAAGGTTTATCCTGTACGATTTCAACAATAGTTTTTGCATTTTGTTCGGATTTATATAACATACACAAGCTCAAAGTTCGTGTTAATCGTAGTTTTTGATGAAAAATACGCAATTTCTCCCAATTTTACCTCAATTTTTAATATATTTTTTAACATTTTACTGTGAGCGCAGCTTTGCAACACTTTTATTTTTACATATATTGTACATTTTGATGTATTTTATAATATAAAGAAAGAAAAAAGTGTAAAAGGGTAAAGAAGAAAGTGTTGCACATTTGCGCTCCTATAAATAATTGAGGTAAAATGAAAAAAAATTGCGTATTTTTCATCAAAAACTACGAATAATGCGAAATTTGAGCTTGTGTAAGTCATATAAATCCGAACAAAATGCAAAAACTATTGTTGAAATCGTACAGGATAAACCTTCTAATATTAAAAATTGAAATAATTAAGTCAGTATAACAAAATAGTTTTAGTCTATTTCATGGGCCAAAAATACGGCTTATGAACCCTGAACCTTTGAGCTGAAGACACTTTATATCCATAGATAACCCTATACATCTTGTTACAAGCAATAAATTATAAAAACAAGTGAAGTGAACCCCTCTCCCCCCATCTAAAAACCTGCCAGGTGGAATTTTCAAAAATCGCAGAGATGTGTATCTAACCATTCTTTTTACCAGATTTGTTTTAATGAATTTCACGCTCCTACCTAAAACTGCTGCTGAGATATGGCGAAATCAGCTAAAACAATCGACCACCCCCTTTTTACTGCCTTTGGGGGGAAATCTTCAAAAATCGCTGAAATACCTGTTTTACCATATTTTTAGTAGAGAGTTTTCCTGAATTTCGCGCTCCTACCTAATACTGCTGCTGAGATATTGCGAAATCATCTAAAACGTTCGATTCTCCCTTTAACCCTCTCCGGTGTGGGAATTTTCAAAAATCGATGAAATACATTTTTAAGCGTTTCTTTTAAATAGATTTATTTTCCTCAACTTTGTGATCCATCCTAAAACTGCTGCGGAGATATGGCGAAATCACCTAAAACATTTGACCCTTCCCCCCCCAACCCATTTAACCCCTTAGAGTATGAATTTCTACAATCGCTGAAATACGTTAAACGTTGCACCCTCGATTTAACCTCCTTCCGTTGGGAATTTTCAAAAATCGGAGAAATACATGTTTAACCATTTTTCCAAGTAGATTTATTTTCCTGAATTGCTTGCTAGAACCTAAACCTGGTGCTGAAATATGATGAAATCTCCCAAAACGTTCGACATTCCTCCCCTTTAACCCTGTTCCAGGGAAATTTTCAAAAATCGATAAAGTAAGTATTAGCAAAATTTTTTTAATACATTTTTGCTTGAATTTCGCGCTCCTACCTAAAACTGCCGCTGAGATATAGCAAAATCACTTAAAACGCTCACCCCCCCCCCCCCTATTAACCCTCTTCGCAGGAGAATTTTCAAAAATCGCTGAAATACGTGTCTAAGCATTTTTTTAGTATATTTATCTTCTTCCATTTCACGCTTCTAACTATAACTGCTGCTGAGATACGGCGAAATCCCCTAAAACGTTCGAGCACCTCCTTTTTATCTCATCCGAAGGGAATTTTAAAAAATCGCAGAAATACGTGTTTAACCAATTTTTTAGTAAATTACTTTTCCTGAAATTCGCGCTTCTACCTAAAACTGCTGCTGAGATATTGCGAAATCATCTAAATCGTTCGATTAGCACTTTATCCCCCTCTGGTGAGGGAATTTTCAAAAATCGGTGAAATGCATTTTTAACCACTTTTTAAGAAGATTTATTTTCGTCAATTTTGTGGTCCAACCTAAAACTGCTGCAGAGATATGGCGAAATCACCTAAAACATTCGCCCCCCCCCCCATTTAACCCCTCAGTGAATGAATTTCTACAATCGCTGAAATACGTGTTTAACCAATTTTTTAGTAGATTTGTTTTCCTGAATTGCTTGCTACAACCTAAACCTGCTGCTGAGATATGATGAAATCACGTAAAACGTTCGACTCCCTCCCCCTTTCACCCCTTTTCCGGGGAAATTTTAGAAAATCGCTTTAATACGTGTTTAATTTTTTTTCTATGCATTATTTTGAAATTGAATTTCGTACTCCTACCTAAAACTGCAGCTGAGATATAGCAAAATCACTTAAAATGTAAGTCACCCCCTCCCCCAAACATTTAACCCAATTCTCGGGGAAATTCTCAAAAATCGCTGAAATACGTGTCAATACATTTTTTTTAGTATAGTAGTTTTCTTAAATTTCACGCTTCTGACTAGAAGTGCTGCTGAGATATGGCAAAATCTCCTAAATCCTTGGACCACCTCCTTTTTACCCCTTCGGGAGGGAATTTAAAAAAATCGCTGATAATTCGTGTTTAACCATTTTCTAATAAATTTCTTTTTCTAAATTTCTCGCTTCTACCTAAAATTGCTTCTGAGATACTACGAATTCATAACCGAACGAATTCTAAAACGTTCGATTCCCCATTTAATCCACTTCGGAGGGTAGGGAAATTGTGAAATACGTGTTTAACCATTTTTTTAAAGATTTTTTTTTCTAGAATTTCGCTCTTCTACATAAAACTGCTGCTGATGTATTGAGGAATCATCTAAAACGTTAAACGTTGCACCCTCGATTTAACAACCTCCTTCCATTGGGAATTTTCAAAAATCGGTGAAATACATATTTAACCATTTTTCGAAGTAGATTTGTTTTCCGGAATTGCTTGCTAGATTCTAAGCCTGCTGCTGAAATATGATGAAATTTCCTAAAACGTTCGACAACCCTCCCCCTTTCACCCCGTTCCGGGGAAATTTTCAAAAATCTCAATAGTACGTGTTTAACAATTTTTTAATACAATTTTGCTTGAATTTCGCGCTCCTACCTAAAACTGCCGCTGAGATATAGCAAGATCAATTAAAACGGTTATCCTACCTCCCAATTTAACCCTCTTCACGGGGGAATTTAAAAAAATCGCGGACATACGTGTTTAACCATTTTTTAGTAATTTTTTTTCCTGAATTGCACGTTTCTAACTAAAACTGCTGCTGAGATATTGCGAAATCATCTAAAACGTTTGACCACCCACCCCCATTTCACCCCCCTTCCACGGGAATTTTTCAAAAATCGCTAAAATATGTGTGTAAATTTTTTTTTAGTTTATCTGTTTCCTTGAATTTTGTGGTTCTACCTAAAACTGCTGCTGAGATATTGCGAAGTCATCTAAAACGTTCGACTCTCCCTTTAACCTCCTCCTGTAGGGGAATTTTCAAAATTCGATGAAATACATTTTTAACCAAGTTTTTAAGTAGATTTATTTTCCGAATTTTGCGGTCCAACCTAAAATTTCTGCAGAGATATTTTAAATCACCTAAAACATTCGACCCCCGCCCCATTTAATACCTTAGTGTATTTGTTTTCCTGAATTGCTTGCTAAAACGTAAACCTGCTGCTGAGATTTGATGAAATCACGTACAATTTCAACCCCATTTTCCGGGGAAAATTTAAAAATCGCTGTAACACATGTTTAACCATTTTTTTTCTTGAATTTCATGCTTCTAGCTAAAACTGCCGCTGAGATACTGCAAAATCACCTTAAAGGTTCGTCCCCCCCCCCCAAACATTTAACACCCTTCCAGGAGGATTTTTCAAAAATCGCTGAAATATGTGTCTAACCAATTTTTTGGTATATTTGTTTTCTTGAATTTCACGCTTCTAACTAAAAGTGCTACTGAGGTATGGAGAAATCCCCTAAAACGTTCGACCACCCCCTTTTTACCCCTTCCTGAGGGAAATTTAAAATATCTCTGATGTACTTGCTTAACCATTTTTTAATACAATTTAAGTACGATTTTTTAGTAAATTTCTTTTCCTGAATTTCGAGCTTCTACCTAAAACTTCTGCAGAGATATTGCAAATTCATCTAAAAAGTTCGATTCCCCATTTAATCCTCTTCGGAGGGGTGGGAAGATTTGAAAAGTCTAATGTGTTTCAACATTTTTTAAAAGATTTCTTTTCCTGAATTTCGCGCTTCTATCTAAAACTGCCAGTGAAATATTGGGAAATTATCCAAGATGTTAAACGTTCCACTCTCAGTTTAACCTCCTTCAGTTGGGAATTTTTAAAAATTGGTAAAATGCATTTTTAAACATTTTTTGAAGTAGATTTATTATCCTGAATTTTGCGGTCCAACCTAAAACTGCTGCTGAAATATTGCGAAATCACCTAAAATATTCGATCCAAGTAGATTTATAAGTAGATTTATTTTCCGAATTTTGTGGTCCGTCCTAAAACTGCTGCTTAGATATGGCGAAATCACCTAAAACATTGGACCCCCCCTCCCCATTTAACCCCTTAGTGTATGAAATTCTACAATCGCTGAAATAAATGTTTAACCCAATTTTACTAGATTTGTTTTCCTAAATTGCTTGCTACAACCTAAATCTGCTACTGAGATATGATGAAATCACCTAAAACTTTCGACCCCGTCCCCCTTTCACCCCATTCCGGGGAAATTTTCAAAAATCGCTGTAGTACGTGATTAACCATTTTTAAATATATATATATTTTTTAATTTCGCGCTCCTACCTAAAACTGCCGCTAAGATATAGCAAAATAACTTAAAACGATCACCCCCCCCCTATTTAATCCCCTTACAGGAGGAATTTTCAAAAATCGCTAAAATACGTGTCTAACCATTTTTTTTATTATATTTATTTTCCTGAATTTCACGCTTCAACCTAAAACTGCTGATGAGATATTTCGAATTAATCTAAAACGTTCAATTCTTTCTTTCGGAATTTTCAAAAATTGTTGAATTACGTGAATAACCATTTTTTAGTAAATTTCTTTTCCTGAATTTCGCGACCCGTTCCCCTTTTCACCCCGTTCCGGCAAAATTTTCAAAAATCGCTGTAATATGTGTTAAACAATTTTTTTTGTAAAGAGTTATTTTCTGAATTTCCCGCTTCTACGTGAAACTGCTGCTGAGATATTGCGAAGTCATGTAAAACGTTTGATTCTCCCTTTAACCCCCTCCTGTAGAGGAATTTTGAGAAAGTTTGATGAAATACATTTTTAACCAATTTTTAAGTAGATTTATTTTCCGAATTTTGTGGTCCATCCTAAAACTGCTTAGATATGGCGATCTCACCTAAAACATTGGACCCCCCCCCCTCCCCATTTAACCCTTTAGTGTATGAATTTCTACAATCGCTGAAATACGTGTTTAACCAATTTTTAGAAGATTTGTTTTTCTAAATTGCTTGCTACTACCTAAACCAGCTGCTGAGATATGATGCAAGGACCTAAAACTTTCAACCCCGTCCCCGTTTCACCCCGTTCCGGGGAAATTTTCAATAATCCCTGTAGTACGTGTTTAACCATTTTTCAATAATTTTTTTTTTCTTGAATTTCTCGCTCTGACCTAAAACTGCCGCTGAGATATTGCGAAGTCATGTAAAACGTTTGATTCTCCCTTTAACCCCCTCCTGTAGAGGAATTTTGAGAAAGTTTGATGAAATACATTTTTAACCAATTTTTAAGTAGATTTATTTTCCGAATTTTGTGGTCCATCCTAAAACTGCTTAGATATGGCGAAATCACCTAAAACATTGGACCCCCCCCCCTCCCCATTTAACCCTTTAGTGTATGAATTTCTACAATCGCTGAAATACGTGTTTAACCAATTTTTAGAAGATTTGTTTTTCTAAATTGCTTGCTACTACCTAAACCAGCTGCTGAGATATGATGCAAGGACCTAAAACTTTCAACCCCGTCCCCGTTTCACCCCGTTCCGGGGAAATTTTCAATAATCCCTGTAGTACGTGTTTAACCATTTTTCAATAATTTTTTTTTTCTTGAATTTCTCGCTCTGACCTAAAACTGCCGCTGAGTTATAGCAAAATCACTTAAAACGTTCAACCCTCCCAACCCCCACCATTTAACCCCCTTCCCGGAGGAATTTTTAAAAATCGCTGAAATACGTGAATAACCATTTTCTAGTAAATTTCTTTTCCTGAATTTAGCGCTCATACCTAAAACTTCTGATGAGATATGGCGAAATAACCAAAAACATTCGAACCTCCTCCTCCCCCCTCCCCACATTTAACCCCTTAGTGTATGAATTTCTACAATTGCTGAACTAGGTGTTTAACCATTATTTTAGAAGATTTGTACACCTGAATTACTCTCTACAACGTAAACCTGCTGCTGAGATATTGTGAAAACACATAAAACGGTCGGGTGTCTCCCGCTTTAACCAAGGCAACACTAGATACCAGGCTTGCTCATTCACTCTCAAAAGGTCACAAAGGGTGGCTGAGCGCGACCAGCGATTGGTGCAAAGCAACCCGCCCATCGTTTTGTGCCAATCGCTGTATGTCTTTCCTCCTAGTCAGACACCTTTTGTGACGTCACCATGATGAATGAGCAAGCCCGGTATGTTGTGTAGCCCTGCTTTAACCCTGTTCCAGGGGAAATTTTCAAAGGTTTCGCCCTTTTCAAAAATCGCCGTAGTACGTGTTTAACTATTTTTCAATATTTTTTTTTCTTGAATTTCGCGTTCCTACCTAAAATTGCCGCTGAGATATAGCAAAATCTTTTAAAACGTTCAACCCCTCCCCCACCCACATACCATTTAAGCCCCTTCCGGGAGGCAATTTCAAAAGTCGCTGAAATATGTGTCTAACCACTTTTTTAGTATATTTCTATTCCTGAATTTCACGCTTCTACCTAAAACTGCTGCTGAGATATTTCGAATTAAATCGCTTCAGGAAATCGCTGAAATAACTGAATAATCATTTTCTAGTAAATTTCTTTTCCTGAATTTCGCGCTCATACCTAAAACTGCTGCTGAGATATGGCGCAATCACTTCAAACATTCGACCCTCCCTTTAACCTTCTTCGGGTTGAAATTTTTAAAAATCTCTGAAAAATGTGTTTAACCATTTTATTAGTTGATTTATTTTCCTGAATTTATCTTTCTAACTTAAAACTTCTGCTTAGTTATGGCGAAATAATCAAAAACATTCGACCCCCCCCCTTCACACACACACGCACACACACTTAACTCCTTTGTGTAAGAATTGTTACAATCGCTGAAATAAGTGTTTAACCATTCTTTAGTAGATTTGTTTTCCCGAATTTCACGCTTCTACCAAAACTGCTGCTGAGATATGGCGAAATAATCAAAAACATTCGACTTCCCCCCCCTCCCCACATAACCCCTTTGTGTATGAATTTCTACAATCTCTGAAATAAGGGTTTAACCAATTTTTTAAGTAGATTTGTTTTCCTGAAAATCGCGCTCCTACCAAAACTGCTGCTGAGATAGGGCGAAATAACTTGAAACGTTGGATCCCTACCCCATTTAACCCCTTAGTGTATGGATTTCTACAATCGCTGAACTACGTGTTTAAACATTTTTTAGATTTGTTTACCTAAATTGCTGGCTACAACCTGAACCTGCTGCTGAGATATTGTGAAATCATCTAAAACTTTCGACTCTGTCCAGCTTTAACCCCGTTCCGGTTTTAGGTTGCTGATATACGTGTCTAACCATTTATATAGTATATTTTGTCTTCCTGAAATTCGGGTTCCTACCAAAACTGCTGCGGAAATATGGCGAAATCACTTAAAACATTCGACCCTCCCTTTAACCTCCTCGGGGTTAGAATTTTCAAAAATGTGTTTAACTATTTTATTAGTTGATTTATTTTTTTAATTTAACGTTCTAACCTAAAACTGTTGCTGAAATATGGCAAAATAACCAAAAACATTCGACCCCACCCCACCACACACACACACTTAACCCCTTTGTAAATGGATTTCTACAATCGCTGAAATAAGTGTTTCACCATTTTTTTAGTAGATTTGTTTTCCTGAATTTTGCGCTCATTCCAAAAACTGCTGTTGAAATATGGCGAAATCACCTAAAATGACAGACCAATCTTCCCACACTTTATGGAGGAATTTTCAAATATCGCTGAAATACGTGTCTAACCACTTTTTTAGTTATATTTCTTTTCCCGAGTTTCGCGCTTCTACCTAAAACTGCTGCTGAGATATTTTGAATTCATCTAAAACTTTAGATTCCTCTCTTAAACCCCTTTGGAGGGGAGGGGAACTTTAAAAAATCGCTTTAGTACGTGTTTAACAGTTTCTTTAATACATTTTTTTTCTTGAATTTCACTCCCCTACCTAAATTTGCCGCTGAGATATAGAAAAGAAACTAAAAGAGTTCAACCCCCCTCCTTCATTTTACCCCCTTCCCTGGGGGAATTTTCAAAAATCGCTGATATACATGTCTAACCATTTTTATTTGTATATTTCTTTTCCTGAATTTCGCGCTTCCACATAAAAATGCTGCTGAGATATTTCGAATTCATCTAAAACGTTCGGTACCCCCATTTAATCCCATTCGATGGAGAGGAAAATTTTGAAAATTCTGTGAAATATTTTAAACATTTTTTAAAAACACTTATTTTCCCGAATTTCTCGCTTCTACCTAAAACTGCCGATGAGATATTGCGAAATCATCTAAAACTCTAACGTTCCACTATCGATTTAACCTCCTTCAGTTGGGAATTTTCAAAATTAGCTGAAATACAAGTTTATCCGTTTTTTTTTTTAGATTTCGTTTCCTGAATTTCATACTTCTACCTAAAACGGCAGCTGAGATATTGCGCAATCATCTAAAATGTTCGATTCTCCCTTTAACCCTTTCCGGGGGAGAATTTTCAAAAATCAGTGAAATACATTTTTAACCATTTATTTTCCTGAATTTTGAGGTCCAACCTAAAACTGCTCCTGAGATATGCGAAATCACCTAAAACATTCGACCCCCCACACCGATTAAACCCATTGTGGGAATTTCTACAATCGCTGAAATAGGTGTTTAAACAATTTTTGCTGATTCATTTTCTTGAATTTCGCGCTTCTGCTTAAAAATTCTGCAGAGATATTGCAAATTCATCTAAAATGTTCGATTCCCCCTTTAATCCCCTTCGGAGGGGTGAAAAGCTTTGAAAAGTTTGTAAAATATGTGTTCAAACATTTTTTTTTAAAGATTTCTTTACCTGAATTTCGCGCTTCTCCCTAAAGCTGCAAATGAGACGTTGCGAAATCATCTAAAACGTTAAACGTTCCATGCTCGATTTAACCTCCTTTTCAAAATTCACTGAAATATGTGTTTAACCGTTTTTTTTAAATATCTTTCCTGAATTTCCTGCTTCTGCTTAAAACTGCTGCTGAGATATTGCGCAATCATCTGAAACGCCCTTTATCTGATTTCCCATTTAAACCCCCTCCGGTGGGGGAATTTTCAAAAATCGGTGAAATACAATTTTAACCATTTTTTAAAGTAGATTTATTTTCCTGAAATTTGCGGTCCAACCTAAAACTGCTGTTGAGATATGGCGAAATCACCTAAAAAATTCGACCCCCATCCCCATTTGGCCTCTTGTATGAATTTCTACAATCGCTGAAATACGTGTTTAACCATTTGTTTTTCTCAATACGTTGCTACAATGCTGCTGAGATACGATGAAATCACCTAAAACTTTCGACCCCCCTCCCCTTGCTACCCTTTACGGAAAAATTTTCAAAAATCGCTGTAGTACGTGTTTAACCATTTTTTTTAAAAGATTTCTTTTCCATAATTTCGCGCTTCGACCCAAAACTGCAGCTGAGATATTGCGAAATCATCTGAAACATTAAACGTTCCATCCTCGATTTAACCTCCTTCAGATTTGAATTTTCGAAATTCGCTGAAATATGTGTTTAACCATTTTTTCGTAGATTTTTTTCCCCTGAATTTTGCGCTTCTGCATAAAACTGCTGCCCAGTTATTGCGAAATTATCTAAAACTTTCGACACCCCTTCCACGGGAAATTTTCAAAAATCGCTGAAATACGTGTCTAACAATTAATTTTAGTTTATGTGTTTTCTTGTATTTAACGCTTAGATCTAAAACTGCTACTGAGATATAGCGAAATCCCCTAGAACGTTTAACCTCTCTTTTTACCCCCTTCTTGGGGAATTTCAAGAAATCGCTGAAATACGTGATTAACCATTTTTTAGTAAATTCCTTTTCCTGAATTGTGCGCTAATACCTAAAACTGCTGCTGAGATATTGCGAAATCATATAAAACGTTCGATTCCCTCTTTAACCCCCTTCGGAAGGGAGGGGAATTCACTAATTCAAAAATCACTGATATACGTGAATAACAATTTACTAGTAAATTTCTATTCCTGAATTTCGCGTTCCTACCTAAACCTGCTACTGAGATATGATGAAATCACCTAAACACTCCCCCTTTCACACCATTCCGGGGAAATTTTCAAAAATCGCTGTAGTATGTGTTCAACCATTTTTTTAATACATTTTTTCTCTTGAATTTAGCGCTCTTACCTAAAACTGCCGCTGAGATATAGAAAAATCACTTAAAAGGTTCAAGCCCCCCCTCCCCCTAATTAACTCCCTTTGCGGGGGAATTTTCAAAATTCGCTGAATCGCGTTGAGGCATAAATTTTTGTTCTTGTTTCAGTAGATTTGTTTTTCTGAATTTCGCGCTCATACGTAAAACTGCTGCTGAGATATAACGAAATTCCCTAAAACTTTCGAACAACCCCTTTAACTGCCTTCGGGAGGCAATTTTAATAATCTTTGAATTACGTGTTTAACCATTCTTTTAGTAGACTTGTTTTTCCGAATTTCGCGATCCTACCAAAGCTACTGCTGAAATATGGCGAAATCACGTAAAACGTTCAATCTACGTCCCCATTTAACTCCCTTAGGGAGTGAATTTCTCAAATTGGAGAAAATACGTGTTATACAATTATATTAGTGGATTTGTTTTCCTGAATTTCTTGCTGCAACCTAAAACTGCTGTTAAGATGTTTCGAAATCACCTACAATTTTACACTAGCCCCCTTTAACTCCCTTCGGGGGAGTGGCGCAATTTTCAAGAATCGCTGAAATACAAGTTTAACCATTCTTTTAGTAGGCCTGTTATCCCGAATTTCACGCTGTGGCATGAAAATTCTATTGATGGTATGGAGAATAAGGAATATATCGTAATAGTGAACTTTTAAATATTGCAGTTGTGATTTAAATAGCAATTAACCCTGCACAATTTGTGCATCTGTTCTTTTGGTCAAAAATTCTTAAGAAGAGAAACAATCATAATAATAAAATGAATTAAACAGTCTTACTTGTTCTTTGTTGAAAAATAAGAGATTCATACTACTTGAAATAAAAATTCGTTTAGATTAGGATCCAATAATGTTTATTACATTTTCTTGAAGAAGGAGGAAGGATGAGATGAAAGCTGCACATCAAGTCTTTAAAAAGTACTGGCTCAAATTTCGTAAAATTCGAAGAATCTTTGAAATATACCTTCTGGCAGAATCCAATAAGGGATGTAGAATTAATGCAGAATTAATTAAAATACCAGTTGATTTAAACTTTTAAAATATTAAACTTAAAATTTACAACAGCATATTTATAGAATAATTAAAAACTGAAAACGCGAAGTTGATCTCCAAAGAATCAGCGCTACGGCGATTCTAGGATACGAGCGCCGGCACAGGCCAGGCCTCAGATCAGACGACGTTTTGCATAAATCTACAGCATCATTTTTGTTAAAATTCTGTTGGAAAAATGCGCAACATTAGTATAAATACCCATAACAGGGGTGCACAAATGTGAGAGCAAGATTAATTTAAACTAATTTGTTGATTAGGAATTACGTGAAAATTAAAATAACAAATCAGAAACTCATTAACATTTAATAATTAAAAAACCATTCTAATTTGTATTTGAAAGACACACCCCTTTCGCCCGCAGCGCTACGCGGCCAAAATATGAAATACTTCCCAAATCTGAGAATACATCGGCAGAAAACAAGAGCGATGCATGCGTAAAACGCAGGAGCGGGGAAGAGCCGCCGAAAGCGATGACGTCACAGCTCAGCGCCGATTGAAGCGAACTCAGAGAACGAAGGAGGGATGGCTTGCCATAGAAACAACGTACAAGGCGCGCGATCGCTGGTAAAAAGGCATTTTAAAAGGAAAGGCTATAAAATAGAAATACGTTGAGCTGAAATATAAAGTAATTAAAAAAGATAAAACTGTGATATATCTTTATCACACACGCTCTTACCAAAATTGCTGCTGAAATATGGTGAAATCACTTAAAACGTTCAACCTCCCCTCCCCCTTTAACCTCGTTCCGGGGAAATTTTCAAAGGTTGCTGAAATACGTGTCTAATCATTTATATAGTATATTTGTTTTCCTTAATTTCGCTCTTCTACCTGAAACTGCTGCTGAGATATTGCGAAATCATCTAAAATGTTAAACGTTCCACCCTCGATATCAACTCCTTCAGTTAGAAATTGTCAAAAATCGCTGAAATAAGTGTTTAACCATTTTTTTTAGTAGATTTGTTCTTCTGAATTTCGCGCTCATACCTAAAACTGGTGCTGAGATAACAAAATCACCTAAAACTTTCGAACAACACCTTTAACTCCCTTTGGGAGGTAATTTTTAATAATCAATGAAATACGTGTTTAACCAGTTTTTTAGTATATTTGTTTTCCAGAATTCCGCGCTCCTGACAAAACTGCTGCTAAGATATGGCAAAATCACTTAAGACGTTCGACCCCCCCACCCATTTAACCGACTTAGGTGGTGAATTTCTAAAATTGCTAAAAATATGAGTTTAATCATTTTTTTGTAATTTTTCCCCTGAATTTTGCTTTTCTACCTAAAACTGCTGCTGAGATATGGCGAAATCACCGAAATCGCTCACCCACCCCCCCCTTTAACACCCATCGTTGTGGAATTTTGAAAAGTCAGTGGAATACGCGATTAACCATTTTTTTAGTAGATTTCTTTTCCTGAATTTCTACCTAAAACTGCTGTTGAGATATTGCGAAATACGCTAAAACGTTCGATTTCCCCTATAACCCCAGCCGGTAATGGAATTTAAAAAAATCGGTGAAATACATGTTTAACCTTTTTTTAAGTAGATTTATTTACCTGAATTTCAAGCTAGTACGTAAAGCTGCTGCTGAGATATTACAAAATCATCTAAAACGTTCGATTCCCCTTTAACCCCTTCCCGGGGGGGTAGGGAGTTAAAAATACATGTTGAACCATTTTTTAAGGAGATTTATTTTCCAGAGTTTTACGGTTCAACCTAAAACTGCTGCTGAGATAGGGCGAAATCACCTAAAACATTCAACCCCCTCGCTCTTTAACCCCGTTACGAAATTTTTTTTAAAAATCGCTGAAATACGTGTACAATAATTCTTTAGTAAATTTCTTTTCCTGAATTAAACGCTCCTACCTAAAAATGCTGCTGAGATATTGCGAAATCATCTAAAACTTTCGATCTTCCTTTAACCTCTCAAGGGGGAGCAATTAAAAAAAAAATTGTGAAATACATGTTTAACCATGTTTTAAGTAGGTTTATTTTCCTAAATTTTGCGGTCCAACATAAAACTGCTGCTGAGATATGGCGAAATCACATAAAACATTCGAGCCCCCTCCCCCACACACATTTAACCCCTTAGTCTATGAATTTCTACAGTCGCTGAAATACGTGTTTAAGAGCCTACACTAGTCACGCGAAGAAACGCTCACGCTAATGTTAATTCTATGGGAAGGTTATCCCGCGATTTCTTGCTCGCATTTTAATATTTTTAAATGATTTTTTTGCGTAGGATAGCTGAGATCGATCTTCAACGTTGTTAGTTTTTACTTTTTTGATTTTGGGTAAACTTTTTTTTATAAGTGGACATTTTAAACTTTGGAACCGGTTGGAACCGGTTCTGAAAATTAAAGTATCCTTATATAAAAAAACTGGAGCCAAAATCAAAAAAGTAAAAACTAACAACGATAGATATTGACGTCAGCTATCCTATGCAAAAAAAATCTTTTAAAAATATTAAAATGCGAGCGAGAAATCGCGGGATAACCTTCCCATAGATTTAACATTAGCGTGAGCGTTTCTTCGCGTGACTAGTGTAGGCTCTTAACCATTTTTTTAGTAGATTTGTTTTCCTGAAATGCTTGCTACAAACTAAACACGCTGCTGAAATATGGTGAAATCACATAAAACATTCGACCCGACCCCCCTTCCAATTAAACCCCGTTCCGGGGGAATTTTCGAAAATTCCTGTAATGCGTGTTTAACCTTTCTTTAATTAGATTTGTTTTCTTGAATTTCATGCTCCTACCTAAAACTGCCACTGAGCTATCGCAAAATCACTTAAAACGTTCGATCCCAACCCTATTTAACCCCTTTCCAGGGGGAATCTTCAAAGATCGCTGAAATACGTGTCTAACCATTTTTTAGTATATTTGTTTTCCTGAATTTCATGGTTCTACCTAAAAATGCTGCTGATATATGCGAAATACCCTAAAACTTTTGACCACCCCCGTCTTACTCCTTCTGGTGTGGGGGGCAACTATGAAGCTCAAAATCCTAAAATTTGTAAAAATTGTATAATTTTAATGCATAGAGTAAAAAAAACCAAAAATCTAACACTTTGTTCCTATTAAATTTAAACATTTTTCGTTATAGAAGTTGAAAACAATTAAAAAGCCACAATAAAATTCTTTGTACAATAATTAATTTTCTATTGAAAGCTTTCCATGTGAAAAATGAAAATGAAATAAAAAGTTTCACGAATTCAAAAAAAAAAAAAAGATTAATATGACGTTATATTGGTAATAAACGAGGCTAACGAAAAAGAAAGGCTACCGAGGTGCTTTACGCGTATATTTTTTTACAGACCGCGGGAGTCACGTGATGCTGGAATGCACCAATGGAATGCACCGGGGTAGACTGTCTTTTTCGTTAGCCTCGGGTAATAAAGCTGAAATTTTCAAACATTTCTCAATAATGCAAGGAGTATGAGTATGTGTAAATACAGAAAGCAGCTTAATATAATATGACGTCATTAGAGAATTAAAAAAGAAAATTAATCTGACGTCATAATGGATTTTTCAATTGTTTGAGAATAATACAAAGAGAGTATCAATATGAGTAATAGAGAATAGGAAATATATAAGTTTGAGGAACGTATTGAATCATGATAAAAACCCGATTATGGAAATATTCGCATATTTTAACATTTTTAAGGTCTCTGACAACATGTTTATTTTTGAAATACATTTTTTTTAATATCGCATTTAGTTCACATGACAGAGTATAATAGCTGAATTTCGAGCTTCTATCTAAAACTGCTGCTGAGATATTGCGAATTCGTCTAAAACGTTAGATTCCTTCTTTAACCCTCTTTGGAGGTGAGGGGAATTTTTAAAAATCGCTGAAATACATGTTTAACCATTTTATTAGTTGAATTATTTTCCTGAATTTCACGGTCTAATCTAAACCTGCTGTTGAGATATATGGCGAGAACACCTCAAGCATTCGAATCCCATTTAAACCTTTAGTATATAAATTTTTACAATCACTGAAATACGTGTTTAACCGGGTTTTTTTGGTAGATTTTTCCTGAATTGCTTGCTACAACCTAAAACTGCTGCTGAGATATGGCAAAATCGCCTAAGACATTTGATCACCTCAGTTAACCCCTTAGTGTATGAATTTCTGTAATCGCTGAAATTTCTATAATCGTGTGAATTTCTAAAATTTCTCAAAGTTCGATTCTCTTTTAACCCTGAAAAACGTGTTTCACCATTTTTAAGTAGATTTCTTTTTTTAATTTTTCGGTCCAACCTAAAACTGCTGATGAGATATGGCGAAGTCACCTAAAAGTTTCGAACCCACCCAATTAACCCCTTTGTGTGTGAATTTCTACGATCGCTTAAATGTGTGTTTTACCATTTTCTTAGATGATTTGTTTTCCTGAATTTCGCGGGCTAACCTAAAACTCCTATTAGATATTGTGAAATCACCTAAAACTTTCGACTCCCCCCCCCCCCTCATTTTAACTCCTTAGTGTATGAATTTCTGAAATAAATGTTTAACCCTTTTTTTAGTAATTTATTTTCCCGAATTTCCCGCTTCTACCTAAATCTGTCACAGAGATATAGCAAAATAACTTAAAAATTTCGACCCCCCCTCCCTCATTTTACCACCTTAAGAGGTAAATTCCTAAAATTTTAACGTTTTTAACCATTTATTTTAGTAGATGTGTTTTTCTGAATATCGCGCCTCTACCTAAAACTGTTGCTGAGATGTGACGAATTCACCTAAAACGTTCGACCAAGCCTGGGGCTGGATTTAAAAAAAAAATCTATGAAATGCGAGTTTAACCATTTTTTAGTAAATTCCTGAATTTCGCGCTTCTACCTAAAACTGTTGTTGAGATATCAATAATATATCTAAAACGTTCGATTCACCCTTTAACCCCTTACCGCGGGAAGGGAATTTTCAAAAGTTGCTAAAGAATGTGTTTAACCATTTTCCTTACTGTATGAATTTCTACAATCGCTGAAATAAATGTTTAACCATTTTTTAGTAGATTTGTTTTCGTGAATTTCGCGCTCATACGTAAAACTGCTCCAGAGATATGGCGAAATCACATAAAACATTCGCCCCCCTCCCACCATTTAACCCCTTATTGTATGAATTTCTGTAATCACTGATATACGTGTTTAACCCATTTTCGGCCAATCATAGAAATTTTATAAAATGTGGTATTTTTTGCATAGAAATTTGCTTCAATTACGTTCATTAAGACATCAAAAAAGTTTCGTGCATGAAAAATAATATTTTATTGAATTTGACGTTACCATTATTAATTTATTATTATTAATTTATTATTAAATTTAAATAAAAATTTTTAAGTTTTCTTATAGCATTTGTTTTATTTTTATTTTATGTACAGAACTTGCAACTTTACTCCATTATAAAAACATATGATTAATCTCAAGTGGAATAATAATACATTTTCAAAAAGTCGAATTTGTCAATAACCGTTTCAAGTAAAACACCAGCGTATTTTGAAAATTTCTCAACAGAAAGTGATTACTTCAATTGAATTACTAATATTTTATAGATGTCTCCAGAGCCCTTAAAAATAGCAGAAAAATAAAATTAGCGAAAAATATACGTCACAGTTTTGATAAAAAAATATTTATTGAAATGGTGCGTTTTCGCACCTTTGGCCGAAAATGGGTTAACCAATTTTTTATTAGATTAATTTTCATGAGTTGCCTGCTACAACCCTAACCTGTGGCTGACATAAGATGAAATCACCTAAAACGTCCGAACCGCTCAACTTTTCACCCCGTTCCTTGAAATTTTCAAAATCGCTGTAATATGTGTTAATTTTTTTTAAAGATTTCTTTTCTGTATTTCGCGCTTCTATGTAAAACTGCTGCAGAGATATTGCGAAATCATCTAAAAGGTTTGACCCCCCACCCCCATTTTTCCCCCTTAAACGGGAATTTTTCAAAAATCGTTGAAATGCGTGTGTAAATTTTTTTTAGTTGATCTGTTTTCTTAAATTTTGTGCTTCTACCTAAAACTGCTGCTGAGATATTGCGAAGTCATCTAAAACGTTCGAGTCCCCCTTTAACCCCCTCCTGTAGGGGAATTTTCAAAAATCGATGCAATACATTTTTTTACAATTTTTTAAGTATAATTATTTTCCGAATTTTGTGGTCCATCCTAAAACTGCTTCTTACATATGGCGAAATCACCTAAAACATTCAACCAACTCCCCCCATCCATTTAACATCTTAGTGCATGAATTTCTACAATCGCTGAAATACGTGTTTAACCAATTTTTAGTAGATTTGTTTTTCTAAATTGCTTGCTACTACCTAAACCAGCTGCTGAGATATGATGCAAGCACGTAAACATTTTTCAATATTTTTTTGTACTTGAATTTCTCGCTCCGACCTAAAACTACCGCTGAGATATAGCAAAATCACTTAAAACGATCACCCCCACACAATTTAACCCACTTCCTAGAGGAATTTGTAAAAATCGCTGAAATACGTGAATACCTATTTTCTAGTTAATTTATTTTCCTGAATTTCGCGCTCATACCTGAAACTTCTGATGAGATATGGCGAAATCACTTCAAACATTCAACCTTGCCTTTAACTTCGTTCGCGTTGGAATTTTTAAAAAACTCTGAAACATGTGTTTAACCATTATTTTACTAGATTTGTTTTCCTGAATTTCACGGTCTAACCTAACACTGCTGCTGAGATATGACGAAATAACCAAAGACTTTCGACCCCCCCTCCCCCCCCACATTTAAAATGTTAGTGTATGAATTTCTACAATTGTTGAACTACGTGTTTAACCATTATTTTAGAAGATTTGTTTACCTGAATTACTTTCTACAACGTAAACATGCTGTTGAAATATTGTGAAATCACATTAACGTACGTGCCTCTCCCAAAAGTTTCGCCCTTTTCAAAAATCGCCGTAGTACGTATTTAACAATTTTTCAATATTTTTTTTTCTTGAATTTCGCGCTCCTACCAAAAACTGCCGCTGAGATATACCAAATCTCTTAAAACTTTCAACCCCCCCCCATTTAACCCCCTTACCGGAGGAATTTTCAAAAATCGCTGAAATACGTGTCTAACCATTTTTTTAGTATATTTGTTTTCCTGAATTTTATGCTTCTACATAAAACTGCTGCTGAGATTTTTCGAATTAACCTAAAACGTTCGATTCCTTCTTTAACTCACTTCGGAAAGATGGGAATTTTCAGAATTCGCTGAAATACGTAAATAACCATTTTATAGTAAATTGCTTTTCCTGAATTTCGCACTCATACCTAAAACTGCTGCTGAGATATGGCGAAATCACTTGAAACATTCGACCCTCCCTTTAACCTTCTTCGGGTTGAAATTTTCAAAAATCCCTCAAAAATTCCATTTTACTAGATGATTTATTTTCCTGAATTTAACGTTCTAACCTAAAACTGCTGCTGAGTTATGGCGATATAGCCAAAAACATTCGAACATACACACACACTTTATCGATATGACAAATTACAAGTTACAAGTGAAATACATGTTTAACCATTATTTTATTAGATTTGTTTTCCCGAGTTTTGCGCTGCTACCAAAACTGCTGCTGAGGTAAGGCGAAATCGCTTAAACCGTATAACACCCCACCACCCCACCGACTAAGGGGATGAATTTCTAAAATCACCGAAAGTACTTGTTTAATCATTTTTTCAGTAGATTTGTTTTCCTGAATTTTGCCCTTCTGCCTAAAACTGCTGCTGAGATACGGCGAAATCAGCTAAAACGTTCGACCCCCAGGACCCTTTTAAACCTTTTCGATGGGGAAATTGGAAAAATCAGTGAGACACGTGTTTAAGCATTTTTTAATATATTTGTTTTCTTGAATTTCGCGCTCCTACCTAAAAGTGTCGCTAAGATATAGCAAAATCAATTAAAACGTTCGAACCCCTCAATTTAACCCCCATTCCAGATGGAATTTTCAAAAGTCGCCAAAATCTGTGCCTAACCATTTTTTTAGCAGATTTGTTTTCATGAAATTCACGCTCCTACATAAAACTGCTGCTAAGATATTGCGAAATCATCTGAATTATTCGACCCTCCCTTTAACATCCTTGGCGTGGGAATTTTGACACTGAGCTATGGCAAAATCACTTACGTTTGACCACCCCCACCCCATTTGCCGCTTTTGCAGGGGGAATTTTCAAAAATAGCTGAAATACGTGTTTTATCATTTTTTTAGTAGATTTGTTTCCCTGAATTTCACGCTCCTACCTAACACTGCTACTGAGATATGACGGAATAACCTAAAACGTTCGACCACCCTCTTTTTACCCCTTCCGGGAGTAATTGAAAGAGAAATTCTACTAAATGAGTGTTTAACCATTTCTTGGTAAATTTCTTTTCCTGAATTTCGTGCTTCTACATAAAACTGCTGTTGAGATAATACAAATTCATCTAAAACGTTCGGTTCCCCTTTAACCCCTTCAAGGGAGGGAAATTTTCAAAAATCGCTGAAATACGTGTTTCACTGAATTTTTAGTAGATTTCTTTTCCTGAATTTCGAGCTTCTACCAAAAACTGCTGCTGAGATATTGCGCAATCATCTAAAATGTTTGATTCCCCCTTTAACCTTTTCCGGAGGGGAATTTTCAAAAATCGGTGAAATACATTTTTAACCATTTTTTGAAATAGATTTATTTTTATGAATTTTGCGGTCGAACCTAAAACTGCTGCTGAGATATTGCGAAATAACCTAAAACATTCGACCTAAATCCCCCCTCCCATTTAACCCCTTAGTGCATGAAATTCTACAATCGCTGAATTTAACCAATTTTTAGTAGATTTGTTTTCCTAAATTACTAGCTACAACCTGCTACTGAGATATGATGTAATCACCTACAACTTTGGACTCCGTCACCCTTTGACCCCGTTTCGGGGAAATTTTCAAAAATCGCTGTAGTACGTGTTTAACCATTTTTCAATAATTCGTTTTTTCTTGAATTTCGCGCTCGTACCTATAACTGCCGCTGAGATATAGCAAAATCACTTAAAACGTTCAACCCCCTCGCCACATTTAACCCCCTTACCGAAGGAATTTTCAAAAATCGCTGAAATAAGTGTCTAACCATTTTTTTAGTTTATTTGTTTTCCTGAATTTTACGCTTCTACCTAAAACTGCTGCCGAGATTTTTCGAATTAACCTAAAACGTTCGATTCCTTCTTTAACTCACTTCGGAAAGATGGGATTTTTCAGAATTCGCTGAAATACGTAAATAACCATTTTATAGTAAATTGCTCTTCCTGAGTTTCGCACTCATACCTAAAACTGCTGCTGAGATATGGCGAAATCACTTGAAACATTCGACCCTCCCTTTAACCTTCTTCGGGTTGAAATTTTCAAAATCCCTGAAAAATGTGTTTAACCATTTTACTAGATGATTTATTTTCCTGAATTTAACGTTCTAACCTAAAACTGCTGCTGAGTTATGGCGATATAGCCAAAAACATTCGAACATACACACACACTTTATCGATATGACAAATTACAAGTTACAAGTGAAATACATGTTCAACCATTATTTTAGTAGATTTGTTTTCCCGAGTTTTGCGCTGCTACCAAAACTGCTGCTGAGGTAAGGCGAAATCGCTTAAACCGTTCGACACCCCCCACCCCACCGACTAAGGGGGTGAATTTCTAAAATCGCCGAAAGTACGTGTTTAATCATTTTTTCAGTAGATTTGTTTTCCTGAATTTTGCCCTTCTGCCTAAAACTGCTGCTGAGATACGGTGAAATCAGCTAAAACGTTCGACCCCCAAAAACCCTTTTAATGGGGTAATTGGAAAAATCAGTGAGACACGTGTTTAAGCATTTTTTAATATATTTGTTTTCTTGAATTTCGCGCTCCTACCTAAAAGTGTCGCTAAGATATAGCAAAATCAATTAAAACGTTCGAACCCCTCAATTTAACTCCCCTTCCAGATGGAATTTTCAAAAGTCGCCAAAATCTGTGTCTAACCATTTCTTTTAGCAGATTTGTTTTCATGAAATGCACGCTCCTACATAAAACTGCTGCTAAGATATTGCGAAATCATCTGAATCATTCGACCCTCCCTTTAACATCCTTGGGGTGGGAATTTCGACACTGAGATATAGCAAAATCACTTACGTTTGACCACCCCCCACCCCATTTACCGCTTTTGCAGGGGGAATTTTCAAAAATCGCTGAAATACGTGTTTTATCATTTTTTTAGTAGATTTGTTTCCCTGAATTTCACGCTCCTACCTAACACTGCTGCTGAGATATGACGAAATAACCTAAAACGTTCGACCACACTCTTTTTACCCCTTCCGGAAGGAATTGAAAGAGAAATTCTATTAAATGAATGTTTAACCATTTCTTGGTAAATTTCTTTTCCTGAATTTCGTGCTTCTACATAAAACTGCTGTTGAGATATTACAAATTCATCTAAAACGTTCGGTTCCCCTTTAACCCCTTCAAGGGAGGGGAATTTTCAAAAATCGCTGAAATACGTGTTTCACTGAATTTTTAGTAGATTTCTTTTCCTGAATTTCGAGCTTTTACCAAAAACTGCTGCTGAGATATTGCGCAATCATCTAAAATGTTTTATTCCCCCTTTAACCTTTTCCGGAGGGGAATTTTTAAAAATCGGTGAAATACATTTTTGACCATTTTTTGAAGTAGATTTATTTTTATGAATTTTGCGGTCGAACCTAAAACTGCTGCTGAGATATTGCGAAATCACCTAAAACATTCGACCTAAAACCCCTTAGTGCAGGAAATTCTACAATCGCTGAATTTAACCAATTTTTAGTAGATTTGTTTTCCTAAATTGCTTGCTACAACCTAAATCTGCTACTGAGATATGATGAAATCACCTACAACTTTCGACTCCGTCACCCTTTGACCCCGTTACGGGGAAATTTTCAAAAATCGCTGTAGTACCTGTTTAACCATTCTTCAATAATTCTTTTTTTCTTGAATTTCGCGCTCGTACCTATAACTGCCGCTGAGATATAGCAAAACCACTTAAAACGTTCAACCCCCCCCCCGCCACATTTAACCCCCTTACCGGAGGAATTTTCAAAAATCGCTGAAATACGTGTCTAACCATTTTTTTTAGTATATTTGTTCCTGAATTTTACGCTTCTACCTAAAACTGCTGCTGAGATTTTTCGAATTAACCTAAAACGTTCGATTCCTTCTTTAACTCACTTCGGAAAGATGGGAATTTTTAGAACTCGCTGAAATACTTAAATAACCATTTTATAGTAAATTTCTTTTCCTGAATTTCGCACTCATACCTAAAACTGCTGCTGAGATATGGCGAAATCACTTGAAACATTCGACCCTCCCTTTAACTTTCTTCGGGTTGGAATTTTCAAAAATCCCTGACAAATGTGTTTAACCATTTTACTAGTTGATTTATTTTCCTGAATTTATTGTTCTAACCTAAAACTGCTGCTGAGTTATGGCGAAATAGCCTAATTCGAACCTCCCCCCCATACACACACGCACTTTATCGGGACGACAAATGACAAATTACAAGTTACAAGTGAAATACATGTTTAACCATTCTTTTAGTATATTTGTTTTCCCGAGTTTCGCGCTGTTACCAAAACTGCTGCTGAGGTAAGGCGAAATCATTTAAACCGTTCGACCCTCCCTTTAACATCCTTGGGGTGGAAATTTGTCTGCTACATAAAAATGTCACTGAGATATAGCAAAATCACTTAAAACTGTTTACCCCCCGCCCCCAACCTCATTTAACCCCTTTCCAGGGGGAATTTTTAGCAGATTTATTTTCCTGAATTTCATGCTCCTACTTAAAACTGCTGCTGAGATATGGCTAAATAACCTAAAACGTTCAACCAACTCCTTTTTACCCTTCAATGGGGGGAATTAAAAAAACTATTAAATGCGTGTTTAACCATATTTTAGTAAATTTCTTTTCCTGAATTTCGCGCTTCTACCTAAAACTGATGCTGAGATATTACGAATTCATCTAAAACGTTCGATTCACCCTTTAACGCCCTACGGCGGCAGGGGAATTTTTAAAATTGCTGAAATATGTATTTAACCATTTTTTTAGTACATTTGTTTTACATTTGTTTTACTTTTTCGTGGACTAACCTGAAAATTCTTTTGAGTTATGGCGCTATCACCGAAAACATTCAGCCCTCTTTTTAATCTGCTTAAAGTGGGAATTTTCAAGAATCGTTGAAATACGTGTTTAACCCCTTGGGGACGAGCGATACGTATACGTGACGCATAAGATGCTCAGAATTCTCGATTTTTCCCACCAGTTATTTTTTATTGCAAACTTTTCCTTAGTAAATCTTAGCATTTCGGCGATTCAAATAGGCGAAAATTTCTGTTTTAAAAAACCGGTGGTAAAAGATTAAAAATTCTGTAAAATACGCTCGTCGCGAAGGGGTTAACTATTCTTTTAGTAGGTTTGTTTTCCTGAATTTAGCGCTGCTACCTAAAACTGCCACTGAAATAAAGCAAAATCACTTAAAACGTTCCACGGAACCCACCCCCTCCCAAGGGGAATTCTCAAAAACCGCTGAAATATGTGTTTAACCATTATTTTAGTAGATTTGTTTTCTTGAATTTTGCGGGCTAACCTAAAACTGCTGCTGAGGTATGGCGAAATCACCCAAAACTTACGACTGCCCCCCACACCGCACTTAACCCTTTAGAGCATGAATTTCTGAAATCGCTGAAATACGTGTTCAACCATACTTTTAGTAGACTTGTTTTCCCGAATTTCTCACTCCTACAAAAGAAGCTGCTGCGATATGGCGAAATCACTCAAAACCTTCGATCCTCGCCCTCATGTAACCCCCTTAAGGAGTGAATTTCTCAAATTGCAGAATATATGCGTTTAACCATTTTTTGAGTGGATTTGCTCCCCTGAATTCCTTGCTCCAAACTAAAACTGCTGCTAAAGTATTTTAAAATCACGTAAAACGTTCCACTAGTCCCCCTTTAACCCCCTTCCGCGGGGAATTTTGAAAAATAATGTTTAACCATTTTTTAGTATATTTGTTTTCTTCAATTTCGCGCTCCTACCTAAAACTGCCGCTCTGATATAGCAAAATCACTTAAAACGTTCGATCCCCTCCCCCCACCCACATTTAACCGGCATAGGGGGTGAATTTCTCAAATTATTGAAAATACATGTTTAATCATTTTAGTAGATTTGTTTTGCTGAAGTTTGCGCTTCTACCTAAATCTACTAATGAGATATAGATATGACAAAATCAACTAAAACATAAGACCTTTATCCCCTTCGGGGGGGATTTTGAAAAGTCAGTGAAATACGTGTTTAACTATTTTTTTAGTGGATTTCTTTTCCTGAATTTCGCGCTTCTACCTAAAACTGCTGCTGAGATATTGCAAAATAATATATAAAATGTTCGATTTCCTGTTTAACCCTCTCCGGGAGGGAGGGGGGGATTTTAAAAATCGCTCAAATAAGTGTTTAACATTATTTTTAGTAGATTTGTTTTCCTGAATTTCGCACTCCTGCCTAAAACTGCTGCTGATATATTGCGAAATAATCTAAAATGTTCGATTTGCACTTTAAACCACTCCGGGGGAGGCGGGGGGGGGGGGTCTAAAATTAGTGAAACACATGTTTAACCATTTCTTAAGTAGACTTATTTTCTTTAGTACGTACAACTGTGGCTGAGATATTGCGAAATTACCTAAAACGTTCGACCCCTCCCCCTTTACGGGGTTAAAGGGGGAGGGGTCGAACGTTCCGGGGAAATTTTCAAAAATCTGTGAAATAGGTCTTTAACCATACTTTTAGTAGATTTGTTTTCCCGAATTTCGCACTCCCACCAAAGAATGTGCTGCGATATGCCGAAATCTCTCAAAACGTTCGATCCTCGCCCTCATGTAACCCCCTTAAGGAGTGAATTTCTCAAATTGCAGAATATATGCGTTTAACAATTTTTGAGTGGATTTGTTTCCTTGAATTTCTTGCTCCAACCTGAAACTGCTGCTATGGTATTTCGAATTTATCTAAAACTGTCCATTATCCCCCCTTTAACCCCCTTCGGCGGGGAATGTGGAAGAATCATGTTTAACCAATTTTTAATATATATATATATTTCAATTTCGTGCTCATACCTAAAACTGCAGGTATATACAAGATCACTTAAATCGTACAACCCCCAACTTATTTAATTGATTTTCTAAAATTGCTGAAAATAAGAGTTCAATTATTTTTTTAGTAGATTTCTTTTCCTGAATTTCTCGCTTCTACCTAAAACTGACACTGAGATAAAACCACTTAAAACGTTCTCCCCCCCATTTATTCCCTGAGTGTATGAAATTCTACAATCGCTGAAATACGTGTTTAACCAATTTTTTAGTGGACTTGTTTTCCTGAATTGCTTGCTACAACCTAAACCTGCTACTGAGATATGATGAAATCATGTAAAACGTTCGACGCCCTCCCCGTTTCACCTTTTTTTCGGGGAATTTATAGAAAATCGCTTTGATACGTGTTTAAAAAAAATTTTAATGCATTTTTTTAAACTGAATTTCGTTATCCTACCTAAAACTGCAGTTGAGATATAGCAAAATCACTTAAAACGTTCGTTACAAAACATTTAATCCAATTGCTGGGGGAATTTTTAAAAATCGCTGAAATACGTGTCAAAACATTTTTTTAGTGTAGTAGTTTTCTTGAATAAAGACTTTTACCTGAAACTGCTGCTGAGATATTTCGAATTAATCTAAAAGGTTCGATTCCCCCTTTAACCCCCTCCTGTGGGAGAATTTTCAAAATTCGATGAAATGCATTTTTAACCAATTTTGTAAGTAGATTTATTTTCCTCTATTTTGTGGTGCATCCTAAAACTCGCTGTTTAGATATGGCAAAATCCCCTAAAACATTCGACAACTACCTCCCCCTATTTAACACCTTAGTGTATGAATTTCTACAATCGCTGAAATACGTGTTTAACCAAATTTTAGTAGATTTGTTTACCTGAATTACTTGTTATAACGTAAACCTGCTGCTGAGATATGATGCAAGGAAGTAGGATGTAGGGTGTTTTCGCCCATTTTCCTCTTTAGCCGTTTGCCACGGATTTTTTTTATTTACGCTATTTTCCGAAACTATTTCAAAGGCGGGAAATAAGCAGCCAATAATGGGAGGGTTGCGAGCCATTTTGTTTGAACACCTTCCCATAACCCCCGTAAAAAATGACGGGCGACAAGTACCTAAAACGTTCGACCCCGTTCCCCTTTAACCCCTATTTTCAAAAATTGCTGTAGTAGGTGTTTAACCAATTTACAATTTTTTTCCTTGAATTTCTTGCTTCTACCTAAAACTGCCGCTGAGATATGGAAAAATCACTTAAAACCTTCAACCCCCCCCCCACCATTTAACACTTATCCCGGAGGAATTTTCAGAAATCGCTAAAATACCCCCCCTCCCCCACATAACCCCTTTTTGTATGAATTTCTATAATCTCTGAGATACGGAAATAACCAATTTAAGTAGATTTGTTTTCCTGAAATTCAGGCTCCTACCAAAACTGCTGCTGAAATATGGCGAAATCACTTAAAACATTCGACCCTCCCTTTAACATCCTCGGGGTTAGAATTTTCAAAAATGTGTTTAACTATTTTATTAGTTGATTTATTTTTTTAATTTAACGTTCTAACCTAAAACTGCTGCTGAGATATGGCGAAATAACCAAAAACATTCGACCCCCCCCACCACACACACACACTTAACCCCTTTGTAAATGGATTTCTACAATCGCTGAAATAAGTGTTTCACCATTTTTTTAGTAGATTTGTTTTCCTGAATTTTGTGCTCATTCCAAAAACTGCTGTTGAGATAGGGCGAAATAACCAAAAACATTCGACCCCCCCCCCCACCACACACACACACTTAACCCCTTTGTAAATGGATTTCTACAATCGCTGAAATAAGTGTATCACCATTTTTTTAGTAGATTTGTTTTCCTGAATTTTGCGCTCATTTCAAAAATTGCTGTTGAGATATGGCGAAATCACCTAAAATGACCGACCAAACTTCCCACCATTTAACCCCCTTCCCGGAGGAATTTTCAAAAATCACTGAAATACGTGTCTAACCATCTTTTTAGTTATATTTCTTTTCCCGAATTTCGCGCTTCTACCTAAAACTGCTGCTGAGATATTTTGAATTCATCTAAACCTTTCGATTCCTCTCTTAAACCCCATTGGAGGGGAGGGGAACTTTAAAAAATCGCTGTAGTACGTGTTTGACAGTTTCTGTAATACATTTTTTTTCTTGAATTTCGCTCTCCTACCTAAATTTGCCGCTGAGATATAGCAAAGTAACTAAAAACGTTTAACCCCCCCTCCTTCATTTTACCCCCTTCCCTGGGGAATTTTCAAAAATCGCTGATATACGTGTCTAACTATTTTTTTTTGTATATTTCTTCTCCTGAATTTCGCGCTTCCACATAAAAATGCTGCTGAGATATTTCGAATTCATCTAAAACGTTCGATTCCCCATTTAATCCCATTCGGTGGGGAGGAAAATTTTGAAAAGTCTGTGAAATACGTCTTTAAACATTATTTAAAAAGACTTCTTTTCCCGAATTTCTCGCTTCTACCTGAAACTGCCAATGAGATATTGCGAAATCATCTAAAACGTTAAACGTTCCACTATCGATTTAACCTCCTTCAGTTGGGAATTTTCAAAATTAGCTGAAATACAAGTTTACCCGTTTTTTTTTTTAGATTTCGTTTCCTGAATTTCATACTTCTACCGAAAACTGCTGCTGAGATATTACACAATCATCTAAAACGTTCGATTCTCCCTTTAACCCTTTCCGGTGGGGGATTTTTTCAAAAATCAGTGAAATACATTTTTAACCATTTATTTTCCTGAATTTTGCGGTCCAACCTAAAACTGCTCCTGAGATATGCAAAATCACCTAAAACATTCGACCCCCAACCCCCATTTAACCCCTTGTGGGAATTTCTACAATCGCAGAAATAGGTGTTTAACCAATTTTTTGTAGATTCGTTTTCCTGAATTTCGCGCTTCTGCTTAAAAATTCTGCAGAGATATTGCAAATTCATCTAAAATGTTCGATTCTCCCTTTAATCCCTTTCGGAGGGGCGGAAATTTTTGAAAAGTCTGTGAAATATGTGTTCAAACATTTTTAAAAAGATTTCTTTATCTGAATTTCGCGCTTCCCCTAAAACTGCCAATGAGACATTGCGAAATCATCTAAAACGATAAACGTTCCATTCTATTTAACCTCATTTTCAAAATTCACTGAAATATGTGTTTAACCGTTTTTGTAAATAGCTTTCCAGAATTTCCTGCTTCTACCTAAAAAAACAGCTGCTGAGATATTGCACAATCATCTAAAATGTTTGATTTCCCCTTTAAATCCCCTCCGGTGGGAGAATTTTCAAAAATCGGTGAAATACATTTTTAACCATTTTTTGAAGTAGATTTATTTTCCTGAAATTTGCGGTGCAACCTAAAACTGCTGTTCAGATATGGCGAAACCCCCTAAAAAATTCGACCCCCATCCCCATTTAGCCCCCTGTATGAATTTCTACAATCGCTGAAGTTCGTGTTTAACCATTTGTTTTCCTGAATACGTTGCTAGAATGCTGCTAAGATACGATGAAATCCCCTAAAACGTTCGACCCCCCTCCCCTTGCTACCCTTTACTGAAAAATTTTCAAAAATCGCTGTAATACGTGTTTAACCATTTTTTTTTAAAGATTTCTTTTCCATAATTTCGCGCTTCGATCCAAAACTGCAGCTGAGATATTGCGAAATCATATAAAACATTAAACGTTCCATCCTTGATTTAACTTCCTTCAGTTTTGAATTTTCAAAAATCGCTGAAATATGTGTTTAACCATTTTTTCGTAGATTCCCCCCCTGAATTTTGCGCTTCTGCATAAAACTGCTGCCCAGTTATTGCGAAATTATCTAAAACTTTCGACACCCCTTCCACGGGAAATTTTCAAAAATCGCTGAAATACGTGTCTAACAATTTATTTTAGTTTATCTGTTTTCTTGAATTTAACGATTAGACCTAAAACTGCTACTGAGATATGGCGAAATCCCCTAGAACGTTCGACCTCTCTTTTTACCCCCTTCTGGGGGAATTTCAAGAAATCGCTGAAATACGTGATTAAGCATTCTTCAGTAAATTAAATTCCTTTTCCTGAATTGTGTGCTAATACCTAAAACTGCTGCTGAGATATTGCGCAATCATATAAAACGTTCAATTCCCTCTTTAACCCCCTTCGGAAGGGAGGGGAATTCACTAATTCAAAAATCACTGAAATACGTGAATAACAATTTTCTAGTAAATTTCTATTCCTGAATTTCGCGCTCCTACCTACACCTTCTACTGTGATATGATGAAATCACCTAAACATTCCCAATTTCACACCATTCCGGGGAATTTTTCAAAAATCGCTGTACAGTGGAACTCCAGTTATACGTTTCGCTGGGGACCGGACAACAAAACGTATGACTCAGTCAAACGTAAAACTCAATTAATGGTCTACCGGATCCATTTTGTAAATATATCATAAAAACTTTGTTCCGCTAAGGAGTTTGTTACCTTTAATATCGAAAACTGAAGTTTCCTAAGTATTACTGCACCCATGACATAAAGTTTCGGAAATGGAACAGAGTAAAAAAAAGGTACATAAGAAAAGTACACACGAAGCTAAAAAAATATTTTTAATAATTATGGAGTACTTAAAAGAAATCATTGGAATCGTCTTGGCATGTAAATCATTTATCACAAGACATTTCAGTAGTTTACTGAATCTTGTTGAAATAATCACTAATCTCCGATTGTTTTTTTCCGGCAGAGCCAACATTGAACAGCAAACTTTGCATTTCTGTTAATAATGCACAATGCAGCCACCTTATCGTTACTGCTTTTACTACTAACGAACTGCTTTATTACGTTAAAAGACCTCAGCAACTCCGAAGTTTGTGTGGGATATTTCAAATCAGACACATCCTACGCGACGTCAGTGTTTCGGTTAAAAAATGTATAAATGAGAAAAAAATTTATCCGGTGACGCAAAAACATAACGTATAACTGAGGGAAATGTATAACTCAAAACGTATAACTCAGCTAATTTTTAATGGCAAGAGGCCGGGACCACTGAGTCGAAACGTATAACTGAGGGAAACGTACAACTCAAGTAACGTATATCTGGATTTCAACTGTAGTATGTGTTCAACCATTTTTTTAATACATTTTTTTTCTTGAATTTCGCGCTCTTACCTAAAACTGCTGCTGAGATATAGAAAAATCACTTAAAAGGTTCAACCCCCCCCCCCTCCCCAATTAATTCCCTTTGCGGGGGAATTTTCAAAAATCGCTGAAATTAGTGTCTAACCATTTTTTTTAGTATATTTGTTTTCTTGAATTTCACGCTTCTAACTAAAACTGCTGCTCAGATATGGCGAAATCGCCTAAAACGTTCGACCACCCCCTTTTTATCTCTTCGGGAGCGAATTTTAAAAAATCGCGGAAATACGTGTTTAACCCTTTTTCAGTAAATTTATTTTCCTGAATTTTGCGCTTCTACCTAAAACTGCTGCTGAGATATTGCGAAATCATCTAAAACGTTAAACGTTCCACCCTCGATTTAACCTCCTTCAGTTTTGAATTTTTAAAAATTGCTGAAATACGTGTTTAACCATTTTTTATTAATTTTCTTTTCCTGAATTTTATGCTAATACCTTTAACTGCAGGATATTGCGAATTCATCTAAAACGTTCGATTCTCCCTTTAACCCAATTCGGAGGGGTGGGGAATTTTCATGAATCGCTGAAATACGTGAATAACCATTTTCAAGTAAATTTCTTTTCCTGAATTTCGCGCTCCTACCTAAAACTGCTGCTGAGATATGATGAAATACCTTCAAACATTCGAATCTCCTTTTAACCTCCTTCGGGTTGCAATTTTCAAAAATCGCTGAAATATGTGTTTAACCATTTTATTAGTTGATTTATATTCCTAAATTTTACGGTCTAACCTAAAACTGCTGCTGAGATATGACGAAATAACCAAAAACATTCGACCCCCCCCACCCCAAACACACACACTTCACCTCTTAATGTATGAGTTTCTAGAATCGCTGAATTAAGTGTTAACCATTTTTTAGTAGATTTCTTTTCCTGAATTTCGCTCTCATTCCAAAAACTTCTGTTGAGATATGGCGAAATCACTTAAAACGTTCCACCACCCCCTTTAAATTCTTTCTGGGGTCAATTTTCAAGGGTCGCTGAAATACGTGATAAACGTTTCGTTTCAGTTTTCTGGCTGTGTTGGAAAGTGTTTCATAATCTATGCTTGAGGCATGATTTTTCGTTCTTGTTTTAGTAGATATGTTTTTCTGAATTTCGCGCTCATACGTAAAACTGCTGCTGAGATATAACGAAATTCCCTAAAACTTTCGAACAACCCCTTTAACTCCCTTCGGGCGGTAATTTTTAATAATCTTTGAATTACGTGTTTAACAGTTTTTTTTAGTAGACTTGTTTTCCCGAATTTCGCGATCCTGCCAAAGCTACTTCTGAAATATGGCGAAATCACGTAAAACGTTCAATCTACGTCCCCATTTAACTCCCTTAGGGAGTGAATTTCTCAAATTGGAGAAAATACGTATTTTAGAATTATATTAGTGGATTTGTTTTCCCGAATTTCTTGCTGCAACCTAAAACTGCTGTTAAGATGTTTCGAAATCACCTACAATTTTACACTAGCCCCATTTAACTCCCTTCGGGGGAGTAGCGGCAATTTTCAAGAATAGCTGAAATACGTGTTTAACCATTCTTTTAGTAGGCCTGTTATCCCGAATTTCACGCTCTTACCAAAATTGCTGCTGAAATATGGTGAAATTACCTAAAACTTTCAACATCTCCTCCCCCTTTAACCTCGTTCCGGGGAAATTTTCAAAGGTTGCTGAAATAAGTGTCTAATGAATTATATAGTATATTTGTTTTCCTTAATTTCGCTCTTCTACCTGAAACTGCTGCTGAGATATTGCGAAATCATCTAAAATGTTAGACGTTCCATCCTCGATTTCAACTCCTTCAGTTAGAAATTGTCAAAAATCGCTGAAATAAGTGTTTAACCATTTTTTTAGTAGATTTGTTTTTCTGAATTTCGCGCTCATACCTAAAACTACTGCTGAGATATGGCGAAATCACCTAAATCGTTCACCCCCCCCCCCCTTTAACACCATCGTTGTGGAATCTTGAAAAGTGATTGAAATACGTGATTACCCATTTTTTTAGTAGATTTATTTTACCGAATTTCGCGCTTCTACCTAAAACTGCTGCTGAGATATTGCGAAACCAGCTAAAACGTTCGATTTCCACTATAACTCTCGCCGGTAATGGAATTTAAAAAAAATTGTGAAATACATGTTTAACCTTTAAGTAGATTTATTTTCCTGCATTTCAAGCTAGTACGTAAAGCTGCTGCTGATATATTACAAAATCATTTAAAACGTTCGATTCCCCTTTAACCTCGTCCGGGGGGGGGGGGGGGGTTAAAAATTCATGTTTAACCGTTTTTTAAGTAGATTTATTTTCCAGAGCTTTACGGTTCAACCTAAAACTGCTGTTGAGATATGGCGAAATCACCTAAAATATTCCACCCCCTCGCTCTTTAACTCCGCTCCGAAAAAATTTTAAAAATCGCTGAAATACGTGTATAACAATTTTTTAGTAAATTTCTTTTCCTGAATTACACGCTCCTACCTAAAAATGCTGCTGAGATATTGCGAAATAATCTAAAACTTTCGATTCCTCCTTTAACCTCTCAAGGGGGGAGCAATGTTCAAAAATTTGTGAAATAAATGTTTAACCAATTTTTAAGTAGATTTTCTTTCCTAAATTTTGCGGTCCAACATAAAGCTGCTGCTGAGATATAGCGCATTCACCAAAAATATTCGAACCCCCCAATCTCATATTTAACACCTTAGTGTATGAATTTCTACATTCGCTGAAATACGTGTTTAACCATTTTTTAGTAGATTTGTTTTACTGAAATGCCTGCTACAAACTAAACACGCTGCTGAAATATGGTGAAATCCCATAAAACGTTAGACCCCCCTTCCAATTAAACCCCGTTCCGGGGAAATTTTCGAAAGTCGCTGTAATACGTGTTTAACCTTTCTTTTAATAGATTTGCTTTATTGAATTTCATACTCCTATCTAAAACTGCCACTGAGTTATCGCAAAATCACTTAAAACGTTCGATCCCACCCCTATTAAACCCCCTTCCAGGGGAATTTTCAAAAATCGCTGAAATACGTGTTTAACAATTTTTTTAGAAAGATTTGTTTTCCTGAATTTCATGCTTCTACCTAAAAATTCTGCTGAGATATGGCGAAATCACTTAAAACGTTCGACCTGCCCACTTCTTAATCCCCTTCCACGGGGAATTTTAAACAATAGCTGAAATACGTATTTAACCATTTTATTAGTAGATTTGTTTTCCTGAACTTCGCGCTTCTAGCTAAAACTGTTGCTGAGATACGGCGAATTCCCCTCGAACGTCCCACACCTCCTTTAGGGGAAATTTTCAAAAATTTCTGAAATACATATTTAACTATTCTTTTAGTAGATTTGTTTTCCTGAATTTTTCGGAGCTACCTAAAACTGCCATTGAGATATAGCAAAATCACTTAAAACATTAGACCTCCCCACTTTTTAACCCCCTTCCAGGTGGATTTTTCAAAAATCACTGAAATACGTTTTTAACCATATTTTTAGCAGATCTGTTGTCCTGAAATTCGCGCTTCTAACTAAAACTGTTGCTGAGATACGGCGAATTCTCCTAAAACGTTCGACCCCTCCTTTAACCTCCTTTGGGGGAAATTTTCAAAAATCGCAGAAATACATGTAAAACAATTTGTTTAAGTAGATTTAATTTCTCAGTTTCGCGCTCCAACCTAAAACTGCTGCTGAGATATGACGAAATCATCTAAAGCAGGTGAAATATGGTCATATCACGTCAATCATTCGACCCTCCTTTAATCTCCTTCGGGTTGGAATTTTGAAAAAACGTTGAAATACGTGTTTAACCTCTTTTTAATAGGTTTTTTTTCATGACTTTTACGCTCGTACTTAAAACTGCCTCTGAGATATAGCAAAATCACATAACGTTTTCGGCCGCCGCCCTTTACTTACCCCCCCCCCCCCCTTAGTGTATGAATTTCTACAAATGCAAAATACGGCTTCAACCATTTTTTCTGTAGATTTATTTTCCTGAATTTCGCGCATTTACCTAAAACTGCTGCAGATATGTAGCAAAATCACTTAAAGCGTTCGACCCCTCCGCATTTACCCCTTTGGAATAGGAATTTTCAAAAATCGCTGAAATACGCGTTTAACCATTTTTTTAGTTGATGTGTTTTCCTGAATTTCGCTTTTCTGCCTAAAACTGTTGCTGAGAAATGACGAATTCTGCTAAAACTTGCCACGCTCCCTTTAATCTCCTTCAGATGGGAATTTTCAAAAATCGCTGAAATAAGTGTTTTACCCTTTTTTAGTAGATTTGTTTTCCTGAATTTAGCAGTCCAACGTAAAACTGCTGCTGAGCTACGGCGAAATCACCTAAAACATTCGACCCCCCCCCCTCCCCATTGAACCCCTCAGTGCTTGAATTTCTACAATCGCTGAAATACGTGTTGGACCATTTTTTTAGTATATTAGTTTTCGTAAATTGCTTGCAATAACCTAAAACATCTGCTGAGTAATGATGTAATCACCTAAAACGTTCGACTCCCCCCCCTCCTTTAACAGCCTTCGGGGGGAATTTAAAAAAATCGCTGAAATACGTGTTTCGCCATATTTTTTGTAGATTTGTTTTTCCGAATTTCGCGCTCCTACCAAACCTGCCGCTGAGATATGGCGATATAACTTAAAACGTTAGACCAACCCATCTAACCGCCTTATTGGGTGAATATCAAAAATTTCTCAAAATTCGATTCCCCTTTAACCCTGAAATACGTGTTTCACCATTTTTTAGTAGATTTCTTTTCTTAATTTTTCGGTCCAACCTAAAACTGCTGATGAGATATATCGAGGTCACCTAAAACTTTCGAACCCACCCAATTAACCCCTTTGTGTGTGAATTTCTACAATCGCTTAAATGCGTGTTTTACCATTTTTTAGATGATTTGTTTTCCTGAATTTCGCGGGCTAACCTAAAGCTGCTCTTAGATATTGCGAAATCACCTAAAACTTTGGACTCCTCCTCCCCTCTACCCTTATTGTATAAATTTTCTACAATCGCTGAAAACCGTGTTTAAGCATTTTTTTAGTAGATTTATTTTCCTGAATTTCTGACTACTGTTTAAAACGGCTGCTGAGATATGACGAAATAACCTAAATTGTTCGATTTCTCCTTTAACGTCCTTTGGGAGTAATTTTCAAAAATTGCTGAAATACATATTTAACTAATACTTTAGTAGATTTTTCTTTTCCTGAATTTCGCGCTGCTACCTAAAACTGCCACTGAGATATAGCAAAATCACTTAAAACGTTCGGTCCCCACATTAAACCCACATTCATTGGGGGAAGTTCCAAACATCGCTGAAATATGTGTTTAACCATTATTTTAGTAGATTTGTTTTCCTGAATTTTGCTGGCTAACCTAAAATTACTGCTGAGATATGGCGAAATAACCTAAAACTTTCAACTCACCCCCTCGCACTTAACCCCTTAGTGTATGAATTTCAAAAATCGCTGAAATACGTGTTTAATCATTCTTTTAGTAGATTTGTTTTCCTGAATTTTGCTGCTACCTAAAACTGCTACTGAGGTATAGCAAAATCACTTAAAACGTTTGACCCCCCCCCTCCACCAACTAATTTAACGCCTTTCCAGGAGGACTTTTCAAAAATTGCTAAAATGCGTGTTTAATCGTGTTTTTTTAGTAGATGTGTTTTCGTGAATTTCGCACTTGCACCTAAAACTATTGCTGAGATACGGCAAATTCACCGAAAACGTTCGACCCCTCTTTATCCTTCTTTGGGGGAAATTTTCAAAAATCGTAGAAATACATGTTTAACCAATTTTTTAGTAGATTTCATTTCTTGAATTTCTCGCTTCTACCTAAAACTGCTGCTGAAATCTGGCGAAATAACTTAAAACGTTCGACCCCCCCCCTTTTAACTCCCTACAAGGGGGGAATTTTCAAAACTCACTGAAATACGTGTTTAACCATTTTTTTAGTAGATGCGTTTTCCTGAATTTTGCGCTTCTACCTAAAAATGCCACTGAGATCTACCGAAATAACTTAAACCGTTCGACCCACCCATTTAACCCCCATTCAGGCGGAAGGTCCAAATATCTCTGAAATACGTGTATAACTATTCTATAGTAGGTTTGTTTTCCTGAATTTTGCGCTGCTACCTAAAAATGCCACTGAGATATAGCAAAATCACTTAAAACGTTCGACGGCTACCACCTCTTTTTAACCCCCTTCCAAGAGGAATTCTCAAAAAACGCTGAAATATGCGCGTAACCATTTTTTTAGTACATTTGTTTTCCTGAATTTCGTGGACTAACCTAAAGATGCCACTGAGATACAGCGAAATCACTTAAACCGTTCGACCCACCCATTTAACCCCCATTCAAAGGGAAGGTTCAAATATCGCTGAAACACGTGTATAAATATTCTTTAGTAGGTTTGTTTTCCTGAATTTCGCACTGCTACCTAAAAATGCCACAGAGATATAGCGAAATCACTTAAATCGTTCGACAACCCCAGTTAACCCCCATTCAGAGGTAAGTTTTAAATATCGCTGAAATATGTGTTTAACCATTATTTTAGTAGATTTGTTTTCCTGAATTTCGTGGGCTAACCTAAAACTGCTGCTGAGATATGGCGAAATCACTTAAAACGTTTGACCCCTCCCCCTCAACCAGTTTAACCCCTTTCCAGGGGGAAATTTCAAAAATTGCTGAAATACGTGTTTAACAATTTTTTTAGTAGATTTCTTTTCCTGAATTTCACACTCCTTCCTACAACTGCTACTGAGATATGGCGAAATAACCTAAGACGTTCGAACACCCTCTTTTTAACCCTTCCGTGGGTGAAGTTAAGAAAATCTATGAAATACGTGTTTAACCACTTTTTAGTAAATTTGTTTTTCCTGAATTTCGAGCCTCTACCTAAGACTGCTGCTGAGATATTACGAATTCATCTAAAACGTTCGATTCACCTTTTAACCCCTTACGGCGGGGGGGGGGGGGGAATTTTCAAAAATTGCTGAAATATGTGCTTAATCCTTTTTTAATTACATTTGTTTTCCTGAATTTCGTGGACTAACCTAAAAATGCTGTTGAGTTATGGCGCTATCACCTAAATCATTCAGCCCTCCTTTTAACCTGCTTAGGGTGGGAATTTCCAAATACCGTTGAAATACGTGTTTAACTATTCTTTTAGTAGGTTTTTTTCCCTGAATTTCGTGCTGCTACCTAAAACTGTCACTGAAATATAGCAAAATCACTTAAAACGTTCGACGGCCGCCACCCCTTTTGTAACCCCCTTCAAAGGGGAATTCTCAAAAAACGCTGAAATATGTGTTTAACCATTATTTTAGTAGGTTTATTTTCATGAACTTCGCGGGCTAACCTAAAACTGCTGCTGAGATATGTCGAAATCACCCAAAACTTTCGACTCCCCCCACATCGCATTTAACCCCTTAGTTTCTAAAATCGCTGAAATACGTGTTTAACCATACTTTTAGTAAACTTGTTTTCCCGAATTTCACATTTGGCGAAATAAACTAAAACATAAGACTCTTTAATCCCCTTCGGGGGGGGGGGGGATTTTGAAAAGTCAGTGAAATACGTGTTTAACTATTTTTTTTAGTGGATTTATTTTTCTGAATTTCACGCTTCTACATAAAACTGCTGCTGAGATATTTCAAAACTATATAAAACGTTCGATTTCCCATTTAACCCTCTTCTGCAGGGAGGGGGGGATTTTAAAAATCGTTCAAATAAGTGTTTAACTATATTTTTCAATTTTCTGTGAAATACATTCTTAACCTTTTAAGTAGATTTATTTTCCTAAATTTTGCGGTCCAACCTAAAACTGCTACAGAGATATGACGAAATCACCTAAAACATTCGGCCCCCGCCCCCACCCCCATTTAATCCCTTATTGTATTTGTTTTCCTGAATCACTTGCTAAAACCTAAACCTGCTGCTGAGATTTGATGAAATCACGTAAAACTTTCGACCCCCTCCCTCTTTCACCCATTTTCCGGGGAAATTTTAAAAATCGCTGTAACACGTGTTTAACCATTTTTTAATACATTTTTTTCTGGAATTTCGCGCTCCTACCTAAAACTGCCGCTGAGATATAGCAAAATCACCTTAAGCGTTCGTTCCTCCCCCCCCACCCCACCCAAACATTTAACACCCTTCCAGGGGGAATTTTCAAAATCGCTGAAATACGTGTCTAACCAATTTTTTAGTATATTTGTTTTCTTGAATTAAACGCTTCTAACTAATAGTGCTGCTGAGGTATGGCGAAATCCTCTAAAACGTTCGACCACCCCCTTTTTACCAATTTCTGAGGGAAATTTAAAAAATCGCTGAAGCTCGTGTTTAACCATTTTTTAATACAATTTAAGTACGAATAAGTAGTAAAGTAGTACATTTCTTTTACCGAATTTCGCGCTTCTACCTAAAACTTCTGCAGAGATATTGCAAATCTATCTAAAAAGTTCAATTCTCCATATAATCCCCTTCGGAGGGGAGGGAAGATTTGAAAAGTCTAACGTGTTTGAACAATACGTGTTTAAACATTTTTAAAAAGATTTATTTTCCTGAATTTCGCGATTCTACCTAAAACTGCCAGTGAGATTTTGCGAAATTTGTCTAAAACGTTAATCGTTCCACTCTGGATTTAACCTCCTTCAGTTGGGAATTTTCAAAAATTGGTGAAATAAATTTTTAACCATTTTTGAAGTAGATTTATTTTCCTGAATTTTGCGGTCCAACCTAAAACTGCTGCTGAGATATGGTGAAATCCCCTAAAACGTTCGACCACCCCCTTTATACCGCCTTTGGGGGGAAATCTTCAAAAATCGCTGAAATACCCGTTTTACCATATTTTTCGTAGATGACCATATTTTTAGTAGAGTTTTCCTGAATTCCGCGCTCCTAAAACTGCTGCTGAGGTATTGCGAAATCATCTAAAACGTTCGATTCTCCCTTTAACCCCCTTCCATGTGGGGGAATTTTCAAAAGTCTGTGAAACAAATTTTTAACCATTTCTTTTAAATAGATTTATTTGCCTCAATTTTTTGGTCCATCGCTGAAATACGTTTTTAACTAATTTTTTAGGATTTCGTTCATCTCACGAAACCCTATTGCTCCCGCTGCGTTGTCTGTCTGTCACAGAGCCATTCTCGAAAACTATGTAACTTACAGAGTTGAAACTTTGTGTATAAATCAGAATATCAGCGGTGAAAAGCTGAAAATATTAAAATTTGAAAAATTCGTATTATTTTAATAAATAGAGATAAAAAACTAAAATTCTAATAGCCTTTTTCTATTAAATTTAAACATTTTTCGTTATAGCCTGTGCCAAAAATTTAAAATCCATGATGAAATTCTACAATAATTAATTTTCTATCAGACGATTTCCACGTGAAAAATGAAATAAAAATTTCACCTATTGAAATAAAGATTAATATGAAATAAAATTGATTGACGTCATAGTGGTAATAAAGTATCGCATTTAGTCCACATGACAGATATTATTATGACAGAATATAATAGCCGGCTTCGCCCGTTATCGGGCTGGTTTACATATTCGAAAATACTTGAAAAACAGACCGGTAAATTTTTACTTTATAAAAAACATGACTTTTTTTTTGGTTGCTAAATGAAATTTATTTGAATTTATTAAAAAAAGGATAAAGTGTTTTGAAAGGAATATTAAACGAAACCCTTTGAGCAATATTCGATCACACTTACCGACTTGTTAGTATGTTTTTCCGAATTACTTGCTACAAACTATACCTGCTGCTGAGATGACGAAATCACCTAAATCTTTCGACCCCCTCCCTCTTTCATCCCGATCCGGGGAAATTTTCAAACGTCGCTGTAGTACGTGTTTACCCATTTTAAATACATTTTTTTTTCTTGAATTTCGCGCTCCTACGTAAAACTGCCGCTGAGATATAGCAAAATCACTTAAAACGTCCAACCCCCCCTCCCCACAACCATTTAACCCCATTTCCGGAGGAATTTTCAAAAATCGCTTAAATACCTGTCTAATCACTTTTTAGTATATTTATTTTCCTGAATTTCGCGCTTCTACCTAAATCTGCTAATGAGATATTTCGAATTCATCTAAAACGTTCGATTCCTCTTTTAACACTCTTCGGAGGGGAGGGGAATTTTAAAAGTATATTTTTAACCAGTTTTAATACATTTTTTTTCTTGAATTTCGCGCTCCTACCTAAAACTGCTGCAGAGATATGGCGAAATCTCCTAAAACATTTGACCCCCCCCCTCCCAGAATTTAACCCTTATTATATGCATTTTTACAATCGCTGAATTACGTGTTTAACCAATTTTTTATTATATATATTTTCCTGAATTGTTTGCTACAACCTAAACCTGCTGCTAAGATATGATGAAATCACCTAAAACGCTCGACCCGCTCCCCTTTTCACCCCGTTCCGGAAAATTTTCACAAATTGCTGTAATATGTGTTAAACAATTTTTTTTTAAAAGATTTCATTTCTGAATTTCGCGCTTCTATGTAAAACTGCTGCTAAATTATTGCGAAATCACCTAAAACGTTTGCCCCCCCCCCACCCCATTTTACTCCCTTTTCACGGGAATTTTTCAAAAATCGCTGAAATACGTGTGTAAAAAATTTTTTTTAGTTGATCTGTTTTCTTGAATTTTGTGCTTCTACCTAAAACTGCTTCTGAGATATTGCGAAGTCATATAAAACGTTCGATTCCCTCTTTAACCCCTCCTGTAGGGGAATATTCAAAAATCGATGAAATACATTTTTAACTAATTTTTTAAATAGATTTATTTTCCGAATTTTGTGGTCCATCCTAAAACTTCTGCTTAGATATGGCGAAATCACCTAAAATATTCGACCCAAGTTCCCCCATCCCCACATTTAACCCCTTAGTGTATGAATTTCTACAATTGCTGAACTACGTGTTTAACCATTATTTTAGAAGATTTGTTTACTTGAGTTACTCTCTACAACGTAAACCTGCTGCTGAGATATCGTGAAATCACATAAAACGTTCGTCCCTCTCCCCCTTTAACCCTGTTCCAGGGGAATTTTTCAAAGGTTTCGTCCTTTTCAAAAATCGTCGTAGTACGTGTTTAACTATTTTTCAATTTTTTTTTCCTGAATTTCGTGCTCCTAAATGAAACTGCCGCTGAGATATAGCAAATCTCTTAAAATAGTCAACCCTTCCCCCCCCACCATTTAACTCCCTTCCCGGAGGAATTTTCAAAAATCGCTGAAATACGTGTCTAACCACTTTTTAGTATATTTCTTTTCCTGAATTTCACGCTTTTACCTGAAACTGTGCTGAGATATTTCGAATTAATCTAAAACGTTCGATTCCCCCTTTAACCCCCTTTAATTTTCAAAATTCTGTGAAATATATTTTTAACCAATTTTTTAAGTAGATTTATTTTCCTCTATTTAGTGGTCCATTCTAAAACTCGCTGCTTAGACATGGAAAAATCCCCTAAAACATTCGACCCCCACCTCCCCCCCTCATTTAACCCCTTATTGTATGAATTTCTACAATCGCTGAAATACGTGCTTAACCAATTCTTAGTAGATTTGTTTACCTGAATTACTTGTTACAATGTAAACCTGCTGCTGAGATATGATGCAAGTACCTAAAACGTTCGACCCCGTCCCCCTTTCATCCCTATTTTTTAAAATCGCTATAGTTGTTGTTTAACAATTTTTCAATATTTTTTTTCCTTGAATTTCTCACTTCTATCTAAAACTGTCGCTGAGATATAGCAAAATTACTTAAAACGTCCCCCCCCCACACACACCACCACCACCATTTAACGCCTTTCCCGGAGGAATTTTCAGAAATCGCTAAAATAGGTTAATAACCATTTTCTAGTAATTTTTTTTTCTTGAATTTCGCGTCCATACCTAAAACTGCTGCTGAGATATGGCGAAATCACTGGACACATTCGAACCTCCCTTTAACCTCCTTCGGGTTGGAATTTTAAAAAATCGCTGAAAAATGTGTTTATTCATTTTATTAGTTGATTTATTTTCCTGAATTTATCTTTCTAACCTAAAACTGCTGCGGAGTTATGACGAAATAACCAAAAACATTCGAACCCCACACCCTCCCAGAATTTAACCCTTATTATATGAATTTTTACAATCGCTGAATTACGTGTTTAACCAATTTTTTATTAGATATATTTTCGTGAATTGTTTGCTACAACCTAAACCTGCTGCTGAGATATGATGAAATCACCTAAAACGTTCGACCCGCTCCCCTTTTCACCCCGTTCCGGAAAATTTTCACAAATTGCTGTAATATGTGTTAAACAATTTTTTTTAAAAGATTTCATTTCTGAATTCGCGCTTCTATGTAAAACTGCTGCTAAGTTATTGCGAAATCACCTAAAACGTTTGACCCTCCCCCACCCCATTTTACTCCCTTTTCACGGGAATTTTTCAAAAATCGCTGAAATACGTGTGTAAAATTTTTTTTAGTTGATCTGTTTTCTTGAATTTTGTGCTTCTACCTAAAACTGCTTCTGAGATATTGCGAAGTCATATAAAACGTCCGATTTCGTCTTTAACCCCCTCCTTTAGGGGAATTTTCAAAAGTCGATGAAATACATTTTTAACTAATTTTTTAAGTAGATTTATTTTCCGAATTTTGTGGTCCATCCTAAAACTTCTGCTTAGATATGGCGAAATCACCTAAAATATTCGACCCAAGTTCCCCCATCCCCACATTTAACCCCTTAGTGTATGAATTTCTACAATTGCTGAACTACGTGTTTAACCATTATTTTAGAAGATTTGTTTACTTGAATTACTCTCTACAACGTAAACCTGCTGCTGAGATATCGTGAAATCACATAAAACGTTCGTCCCCCTCCCCCTTTAACCCTGTTCCAGGGGAATTTTTCAAATGTTTCGTCCTTTTCAAAAATCGTCGTAGTACGTGTTTAACTATTTTTCAATTTTTTTTCCCTGAATTTTGTGCTCCTAAATGAAACTGCCGCTAAGATATAGCAAATCTCTTAAAATGTTCAACCCTTCCCCCCCCCCCACCATTTAACTCCCTTCCCGGAGGAATTTTCAAAAATCGCTGAAATACGTGTCTAACCACTTTTTAGTATATTTCTTTTCCTGAATTTCACGCTTTTACCTGAAACTGCTGCTGAGATATTTCGAATTAATCTAAAACGTTCGATTCCCCCTTTAACCCCTTTAATTTTCAAAATTCGGTGAAATATATTTTTAACCAATTTTTTAAGTAGATTTATTTTCCTCTATTTAGTGGTCCATCCTTAAACTCGCTGCTTAGACATGGAAAAATCCCCTAAAACATTCGACCCCCCCTCCCCCCCCTCATTTAACCCCTTATTGTATGAATTTCTACAATCGCTGAAATACGTGCTTAACCAATTCTTAGTAGATTTGTTTACCTGAATTACTTGTTACAACGTAAACCTGCTGCTGAGATATGATGCAAGTACCTAAAACGTTCGACCCCGTCCCCCTTTCACCCCTATTTTTAAAAATCGCTATAGTTGGTGTTTAACAATTTTTCAATATTTTTTTTCCTTGAAATTCTCACTTCTACCTAAAATTGCCGCTGAGATATAGCAAAATTACTTAAAACTTCCCCCCCCCCCCACCACCACCATTTAACGCCTTTCCCGGAGGAATTTTCAGAAATCGCTAAAATAGGTTAATAACCATTTTCTAGTAATTTTTTTTTCTTGAATTTCGCGTCCATACCTAAAACTGCTGCTGAGATATGGCGAAATCACTTTAAACATTCGAACCTCCCTTTAACCTCCTTCGGGTTGGAATTTTAAAAAATCGCTGAAAAATGTGTTTATCCATTTTATTAGTTGATTTATTTTCCTGAATTTATCTTTCTAACCTAAAACTGCTGCGGAGTTATGGCGAAATAACCAAAAACATTCGACCCCCCCTCCCCCCTCACACACACACTTAACTCCTTTGTATATAAATTGTTACAATAGCTGAAATCAGTGTTTAACCATTCTTTTAGTGGTTTTTCCGAATTTCCCGCTCCTATCAAAACTGCTGCTGAGATATGGCGAAATAACCAAAAACATTCGACCCCCCCTGCCCCTACATAACCCCTTTGTGTAGGAATTTCTATAATCTCTGAAATGAGGAAATAACCAATTTAAGTAGATTTTTTTTTCCTGAAATTCGCGCTCCTACCAAAACTGCTGCGCTGAGATAGGGCAAAATCACTTCAAACGTTGGACCCCTCCCCCATTTAACCCCTTAGTGTATCGATTTCTACAATCGCTGAACTACTTGTTTAAATTTTTTTTTAATTTGTTTACCGGAATTGCTGGCTACAACCTGAACCTGTCGCTGAGATATTGTAAAATCACCTAAAAATTTCGACCCCGTTCCCCTTTAACCCCGTTCCGGTTTTAGGTTGCTGAAATACGTGTCTAACCATTTATATAGTATATTTGTTTTCCTGAAATTCGGGGCCGGAAATTTAGCAAAGTAACTAAAAACGTTCAACCCCCCTCCCCCCCTTCATTTTACCTCCTTTCCTGGGGAATTTTCAAAAATCGCTGATATACGTGTCTAACCATTTTTTTATGTATTTCTTTTCCTGAATTTCGTTCTTCCACATAAAAATGCTGCTGAGATATTTCGAATTCATCTAAAACGTTCGATTCCCCATTTAATCCCATTCGGAATGGAGGAAAATTTTGAAAAGTCTGTGAAATACGTCTTTAAACACTTTTTAAAAAGACTTCTTTTCCGGAATTTCTCGCTTCTACCTGAAACTGCCAATGAGATATTGAGAAATCATCTAAAACGTTTTAAACGTTCCACGATCGATTTAACCTCCTTCAGATGGGAATTTTCAGAACTCGCTGAAATACAAGTTTAACCATTTTTTTTAATTTCTTTTCCTGAATTTCGTGCTTCTACCTGCTGCTGAGATATGGCGAAATCACTTAAAACGTTCGATCACTCACCCCTTAACTCCTTTCTAGGGTCAATTTTCAAGGGTCGCTGAAATACGTGATAAACGTGAAGTTTCGTTCAGTTTTCTGGCTGTGTTGGAAAGTGTTTCATAATCTATGCTTGAGGCATGATTTTTCGTTCTTGTTTTAGTAGATTTGTTTTTCTGAATTTCGCGCTCATACTAAACTGCTGCTGAGATATATCGAAATCTTTAAAACTTTCGAACAACCCCTTTAACTCCCTCCGGGGGGTTATTTTTAATAATCTTTGTATTACGTGTTTAACCATTCTTTTAGTAGACTTGTTTTCCTGAATTTCTTGCTCCAACCTAAAACTGCTGCTAAGATATTTTGAAATCACGTAAAACGTTCGATCCTTTAACTCCCTTCAGGGGTCATATTTCAAGATTCGCTGAAATACCTGTTTAACCATTCTTTTAGTAGATTTATTTACCCGAATTTCGCGCTCCTACCAAAACTGCTGCTGAGATATGGTGAAATCACTTAAAACGTTCGGCTCCCCCTATTTAACCAACTTAGTGGGAGAATTTCTAAAATTGCTGAAAATACCTATTTAATCATATTTTAGTAGATTTGTTTTCCTGAATTTTGCATTTCTACTTAAAACTGTTGCTGAGATATAGCGAAATCACCTTAAACGTTTGATCCCCCCCCCCTTTAACACCCTTCGGGAAGGGGGGAATTTTGAAAAGTCAGTTAAATACGAATTTAACCATTCTTTTAGTAGATTTGTTTTCCTGTATTTCGGGCTTCTACGTAAAACTGCTGCTGAGATATTGCGAAGTCATCTAAAACGTGAAAAGTTCCAACCTCGATTTAACCATTCGACCATTAAAACATTCGACCCCCATCTCCATTTAACCCATTTAACCGGGGGAAGTTTCAAAAATCGCTGAAATACATGTTTATCCGTTTTTTTAAGTAAATTTATTTTCCTGAATTTCAGGCTAGTATGTAAAACGTTCACGCTAGTACTGCTGAGATATGGCGAAATCACCTCAAAAGTTCCAACCTCTACTTAACGTCCTTCAGTATTTATACAGATTTTAGTAATTTTTTACGCGAAATCATCTAAAACATTTTACTCCCCCCCCTATTTAACCCCCTTAGTGTATGAAATTCTACAATCGCTGAAGTACGTGTTTAACTAATTTTTTAGTAGATTTGTTTTCCTGATTTCTTGCTAGAACCTAAAACTCCTGTTGAGATATGATGAAATCACCTAAAATGTTCGACACCCTCCCCCTTTAACCCTCTTCCAAAAAATTTTCAAAAATCGCTGCAATACGTGTTTAACAATATTTTAGCTAATTTATTTTCCTGAATTTCGCACTTCTACGTAAAACTGCTGCTGAAATACGGCGAAATCACCTCAAACATTCGACCCTCCTTTTAACTTCCTTGGGGTTGAAATTTTTAAAAATATCTGATTACGTGTTTGACAATTTTATTAGTTGATTTATTTTTCCGAATTTCGTGCTTCTACCAAAACTGCTGCTGAGATATGGCGAAATTACCAAAAACATTGGACTCCTCCCCCCTCCCCTTAACCCCTTCATGTATGAATTTCAAAAATCGCTGTAATAAACGTGTAAATATTTTTTATTAGATTTATTTCCCGAATTTGGCTCTCCTCCCAAAGCTGTTTTTAGTAGATTTATTTCCCGAATTTGGCTCTCCTACCAAAGGCCCCTTTAACTCCCTTCGGGGGAGTGGGGGCAATTTTCAAGAATCGCTGAAATACGCGTTTAACCATTCTCTTAGTAGGCCTGTTATCCTGAATTTCACGCTCCTACCAAAATTGCTGCTGAAATATGGTGAAATCACATAAAACGTTCAACCTCCCCTCCCCCTTTATCCTCGTTCCGAGGAAATTTTTAAAGGTTGCTGAAATACGTGTCTAATCATTTATATAGAATGCTGAGATATTGCGAAATCATCTAAAACGTTAAACGTTCCACCCTCGATTTAACCTCTTTCAGTTAGAAATTTTCAAAAATTGCTGAAATAGGTGTTAAACTTTTAACTCCCTTCGGGAGGTAATTTTTGATAATCAATGAAATACGTGTTTAACCATTTTTTTCAGTAGATTTGTTTTCCAGAATTCCACGCTCCTACCAAAACTGCTGCTGAAATATGGCAAAATCACTTACAATGTTCGAACTTTAAAAAATCGCTGTAGTACGTGTTTAACATTTTTTTAATACATTTTTTTTCCGGAATTTCGCTCTCCTACCTAAATTTGCCGCTGAGATGTAGCCATTTTTTTAAGTAGATTTATTTTCCTTAATTTTACGGTTCAACCTAAAACTGCTGCTGAGATATGGCGACATACAACCCTCCTACCCCCTCCCATTTAACCCCTTACTGTATGATTTATGTTTTTCTACAATCGCTGAAATACGTGTTTACCGTTTTTGAGTGAATTTGTTTTCCTGCATTGCTTGCTGCAACCAAAAACAGCTGCTACGATATTGTGAAATCATCTAATACATTCGACCCCCTCCCCTCTTTAATACCCTTCGAGGAGAATTTTCGACAATCGCTGTAATACGTGTTTAACTATTTTTTAATAGATTTGTTTTCCTGAATTTCGCGCTCCTACCTAAAACTGCCGCTGAGATATAGCAAAATCAGTTAAAACGTACGACCCCTCCCCCCCTCAGATAAGCACCTTCAAGAGGGAGTTTTCAAAAATCGCTAAAATGCGTGCAGTTTCAGTAGATTTGTTTTCCTGAATTTCATGTTCCTTCCTAAAACTGCTGCATAGATATAGCAAAATCTCCTCAAACAACTGATCCTCCCTTTATTCTCTTTGAATTGGGAATTTTCAAAAATCGCTGAAATACATATTTAACTATTACTTTAGTAGATTTTTTTCCTGAATTTCGCGCTGCTACCTAAAACAGCCACTGAGATGTAGCAAAATCACTTAAAACGTTCGACCTGCCCACTTCTTAACCCCCTTCCAGGGGGAATTTTCAAAAATCACTGAAATACGTGATTAACCATATTTTTAGTATATGTGTTGTCCTGAAATTCGCGTTTCTAACTAAAACTGTTGCTGAGATACGGCGAATTCACCTAAAACGTTCGACCCCTCCTTTAACCTACTTTGGGGGAAATTTTCAAAAATCACTGAAAAACGTGTTAAACAATTTGTTTAACCGATGTAAACCGATTTGTTTAACCGATGTAAATTTAATTTCTCAATTTCGCGCTCCAAACTTAAACTGCTGCTGAGATATGACGAAATCATCTAAAGCAGGTGAAATATGGTGATATCACGTCAATCATTCGACCCTTCTTTAACCTCCTTCGGGTGGGAATTTTGAAAAAAAAAACTTTGAAATACGTGTTTAACTTTTTTTTAACAGATTTGTTTCATGACTTTTACCCTCGTACATAAAACTGCCTCTGAGATATAGCAAAATCACTTAACACCTTCGACCCCCCCCCCCATCTCCACTTAACGCCTTAATGTATAAATTTCTACAAATGCAAAATACTGGTTCAACCATTTTTTTAGTAGATTTATTTTCCTGAATTTCGCGCACATACCTAAAACTGCTGCAGAAAAGCAAAATCACTTAAAACGTTCTACCCCCTCCCCCCCCGCATTTAACACCTTTGGAATAGGAATTTTCAAAAATCGCTGAAATACGTGTTTAACCATTTTTTAGTAGATGTGTTTTCCTGAATTTCGCGTTTCTGCTTAAACTGTTGCTAAGAAATGACGAATTTAGCTAAGACTTGCCACGCTCCCTTTAATCTCCTTCAGATGGGAATTTTAAAAAATTGCTGAAATATGTGTTTTGCCAAATTTTTAGTAGATTTGTTTTCCCGAATTTCGCGCTCCTACCAAAACTGCCGCTGAGATATGGTGATATAACTTAAAACGTTCGATCACCCCATTTAACCGCCTTAGAGGGTGATTTTCTAAAATTTCTCAAAATTCGATTACCCTTTAACCCTGAAATACGCGTTTCACCATTTTTTAGTAGATTTCTTTTCTTAATTTTTCGGTCCAACCTAAAACTTAGGATGAGATATGGCGAAATCACCTAAAACTTTCAAATTCACCCAATTAACCCCTTTGTGTGTGAATTTCTACAATAGCTTAAATGCGTGTTTTACCATTTTTTTAGATGATTTGTTTTCCTGAATTTCGCGGGCTAACCTAAAACTGCTCTTAGATATGGCGAGATCACCTAAAAGTTTCGACTCCTCCTCCCCTTTACCCCTTATTGTATGAATTTCTATCTACAATCGCTGAAATGCGTGTTTAAGCATTTTTTAAGTAGATTTCTTTTCCTGAATTTCTCGCTAATACCTAAAACTGCTGCTGAGATATGACGAAATAACCTATATTGTTCGAATCCTCCTTTAACGTCCTTTGGGCGAAATTTTCAAAAATCTCTGAAATAAATATTTAACTATTACTTTAGTAGATTTGTTTTCCTGAATTTCGCGCTGCTACTTAAAACTGCCACTGATATATAGCAAAATCACTTAAAACGTTCGACCTCCCCAATTTTTAACCCCATTCCCAGGGCCTGATTACCAACGGGGCACACTTCCACCAGTAAAAAATAATAGAAAATTTTTCCTTATTTGTGGCAGTAATTTTACATGAATAGGGCATTTTAATAAGACGAAAATGTCTCTTAAATTTTACTGGTGGAAGTGTGCCCCGTCGGTAATCAGGCCCTGCCCATTCCAGGGGGAACTTTTAAAAATCACTGAAATACGTGTTTAACCATATTTTTAGTAGATGTGTTTTCCTGAAATTCACGCTTCTACCTAAAACTGTTGCTGAGGTACGGCGAATTCACCTAAAACTTTCGACCCCTCGTTGAACCTCCTCTGGGGGAAATTTCCAAAAATCGCTGAAACACATGTTTAACTATTCTTTTAGTAGATTTGTTTTCCTGAAATTTGCTCTGCTAACTAAAACTGCCCCTGAGATATAGCAAAATCAACTAAAATTTTCGATCCTCCCCACACTTAACCCCTCAGTATATGAATTTCTACAATCGCTGAAATACATGTTTAACTATATGTTTAGAAGATTTGTTTTCCTGAATTTCGCGTTCCAACCTCAAACTCCTACTGAGATATAGCAAAATAACTTAAGACGATCGATCGCGTTCCCTGAATTTCGCATTTCCACCTAAAACTGTTGCTGAGATACGGCGAATTCAACTAAAACTTTCGACCCCTCCTTTAACCTCCTTTGGGGGAAATTTTCCGAAATCGCTGAAACACATGTTTAAGTAGATTTAATTTCTAAATTTCACGCCCCAACCTAAAACTACTGCTGAGCTATGACGAAATCTAAAGTAGGTGAAATATGGTGATATCACGTCAATCATTCGACCCTACTTTAACCTCCTTCGAGTGGGAATTTTGAAAAACATTGAAAAACGTGTTTAACCCTTTTTTAATATATTTTTGTGTGACTTTCACGCTCGTACATAAAACTGCCTCTGAGATATAGCAAAATCATTTAACACCTTTGACTCCCCCCTCCCCCTCCACTTAACTCCTTAGTGTATGAATTTCTACAATCGCTGAAATAAATGTTTCACCATTTTTTTAGTAGATTTCTTTTCCTGAATTTCCCTCTTCTAGCTAAATCTGCCACTGAGGTATAGCAAAATCACTTTAAAATTTCTACCCTCTCCCTCATTTAAACACCGCAGGGGGTAAATTTCTAAAATAGCTGAAAATATATGTTTAAACATTTTTTTAGTAGATGAGTTTTCCTGAATTTCGCGCTTCTACCTAAAACTACCTCTGAGACATAGCGAAATCACTTAAACCGTTCGATCCCCACATTTAACCCCATTCAGGGGGAAGTTTCAAATATCGCTGATATACGTGTATAACTATTTTTTTAGTAGGTTTGTTTACCTGAATTTCGCGCTGCTACCTAAAACTGCCACTGAGTTATAATAAATCACATAAAAATGTTCGACGACTCCCCACCTTCTTAACCCTCTTCGAGCGAGAATTTTCAAAAATCGCTGAAATATGTGTTTAACCATTATTTTAGTAGATTTGTTTTCCTGAATTTCACGGGCTAACCTGAAACTGCTGCTGAGATATGGCGAAATAACCTAAAACTTTCGACTCACTCCCTCGCACTTAACCCCTTAGTGTATGAATTTCGACAATCGCTAAAATATGTGTTTAATCATTCTTTTAGTAGATTTGTTTTCCTGAATTTTGCTGATACCTAAAACTGTCACTGAGGTATAGCAAAATCACTTAAAACGTTTGACCCTCTCCCCCCCCAACTAATTTAACCCCTTTCCAAGAGGAATTTTCAAAAATCACTAAAATGCGTGTTTCAGAATTTTTTTAGTAGATTTGTATTCTTGAATTTCACGCTCCTATCTATAACTGCTGCTGAGATCTGGCGAAATAACCTAAAACGTTCGACCAACCCATTTTACACCTTTCAGGGTGGGGGTATTTAAAAAAATATTTTAACTGGGTGTTTAACCTTTTTTTTAGTATTTTTTTTTTTCTGAATTTCGCGCTTCTACCTAAAGCTACCAGTAAAATATAGCAAAATCCCTTAAAACGTTCGACCCCACCCCCCTTTTAACCCCTACCAGGGGCAATGAGATAGGGCGAAATCACTTAAAACGTTTGACCCCCCCCTCCAAACAGTTTAACCCCTTTCCAGGGGGAATTTTCAAAAATTACTGAAATACGTGTTTAACAATTTTTTAGTAGATTTGTTTTCCTGAATTTCACACTCCTTCCTATAATTGCTACTGAGATATTGCGAAATAACCGAAAACGTTCGACCACCCCCTTTTTAACCCTTCTGGGGGTGAAGTTAAGAAAATCTATAAAATGCGTGTTTAACCATTTTTTAGTAAATTTCTTTTCCTGAATTTCGAGCTTCTACCTAAGACTGCTGCTGAGATATTACGAATATATCTAAAAGTTCCATTCACCCTTTAAGAGGCTACTTCACTCAGACGAAAACACTCGCTCGCTAATCTTAATCCTATGGAGGAAAATTTTGAAGATATCTTATTCGCATTTCAATATTTTTAAGTGATTTTTTTTGCATTGGATAGCTGAGGTCAATCTCTATGCACGCTCCTTTTTACTTTTTCCATTTTTGTTGCAGTTTTTTTTATTGAGGATACTTTTACTTTCGAAACCGGTTCCGAAAGTGAAATTATCTTAATAAAAAAAGATTGTAATCAAAAGTACAAAGGAGCGTGCATAGAGATTGACCTCAGCTATCCGATGCAAAAAAAATCATTTTAAAATATTGAAATGCGAACGAGATATCTTCAAAATTTTCCTCCGTAGAATTAACATTAGCGAGCGGGTGTTTTCGTCTGAGTGAAGTAGCCTTTTAACCCCCCACGGCGGGAGGGGAAATTTCAAAAATTGCTAAAGCATGTGTTTAAGCATTTTGTTAGTAGATTTGTTTTCCTGAATTTCATGGGCTAACGTAAACCTTCAGCATAGTTATGGCGAAATCACCTAAAGCTTTCACCCCCCCCCCCATTTAACAGTGTTTGAATATTTACATTCGCTTAAATTCGCGTTTCTGCTTAAACTGTTGCTAAGAAATGACGAATTTAGCTAAGACTTGCCACGCTCCCTTTAATCTCCTTCAGATGGGAATTTTAAAAAATTGCTGAAATATGTGTTTTGCCAAATTTTTAGTAGATTTGTTTTCCCGAATTTCGCGCTCCTACCAAAACTGCCGCTGAGATATGGTGATATAACTTAAAACGTTCGATCACCCCATTTAACCGCCTTAGAGGGTGATTTTCTAAAATTTCTCAAAATTCGATTACCCTTTAACCCTGAAATACGCGTTTCACCATTTTTTAGTAGATTTCTTTTCTTAATTTTTCGGTCCAACCTAAAACTTAGGATGAGATATGGCGAAATCACCTAAAACTTTCAAATTCACCCAATTAACCCCTTTGTGTGTGAATTTCTACAATAGCTTAAATGCGTGTTTTACCATTTTTTTAGATGATTTGTTTTCCTGAATTTCGCGGGCTAACCTAAAACTGCTCTTAGATATGGCGAGATCACCTAAAAGTTTCGACTCCTCCTCCCCTTTACCCCTTATTGTATGAATTTCTATCTACAATCGCTGAAATGCGTGTTTAAGCATTTTTTAAGTAGATTTCTTTTCCTGAATTTCTCGCTAATACCTAAAACTGCTGCTGAGATATGACGAAATAACCTATATTGTTCGAATCCTCCTTTAACGTCCTTTGGGCGAAATTTTCAAAAATCTCTGAAATAAATATTTAACTATTACTTTAGTAGATTTGTTTTCCTGAATTTCGCGCTGCTACTTAAAACTGCCACTGATATATAGCAAAATCACTTAAAACGTTCGACCTCCCCAATTTTTAACCCCATTCCCAGGGCCTGATTACCAACGGGGCACACTTCCACCAGTAAAAAATAATAGAAAATTTTTCCTTATTTGTGGCAGTAATTTTACATGAATAGGGCATTTTAATAAGACGAAAATGTCTCTTAAATTTTACTGGTGGAAGTGTGCCCCGTCGGTAATCAGGCCCTGCCCATTCCAGGGGGAACTTTTAAAAATCACTGAAATACGTGTTTAACCATATTTTTAGTAGATGTGTTTTCCTGAAATTCACGCTTCTACCTAAAACTGTTGCTGAGGTACGGCGAATTCACCTAAAACTTTCGACCCCTCGTTGAACCTCCTCTGGGGGAAATTTCCAAAAATCGCTGAAACACATGTTTAACTATTCTTTTAGTAGATTTGTTTTCCTGAAATTTGCTCTGCTAACTAAAACTGCCCCTGAGATATAGCAAAATCAACTAAAATTTTCGATCCTCCCCACACTTAACCCCTCAGTATATGAATTTCTACAATCGCTGAAATACATGTTTAACTATATGTTTAGAAGATTTGTTTTCCTGAATTTCGCGTTCCAACCTCAAACTCCTACTGAGATATAGCAAAATAACTTAAGACGATCGATCGCGTTCCCTGAATTTCGCATTTCCACCTAAAACTGTTGCTGAGATACGGCGAATTCAACTAAAACTTTCGACCCCTCCTTTAACCTCCTTTGGGGGAAATTTTCCGAAATCGCTGAAACACATGTTTAAGTAGATTTAATTTCTAAATTTCACGCCCCAACCTAAAACTACTGCTGAGCTATGACGAAATCTAAAGTAGGTGAAATATGGTGATATCACGTCAATCATTCGACCCTACTTTAACCTCCTTCGAGTGGGAATTTTGAAAAACATTGAAAAACGTGTTTAACCCTTTTTTAATATATTTTTGTGTGACTTTCACGCTCGTACATAAAACTGCCTCTGAGATATAGCAAAATCATTTAACACCTTTGACTCCCCCCTCCCCCTCCACTTAACTCCTTAGTGTATGAATTTCTACAATCGCTGAAATAAATGTTTCACCATTTTTTTAGTAGATTTCTTTTCCTGAATTTCCCTCTTCTAGCTAAATCTGCCACTGAGGTATAGCAAAATCACTTTAAAATTTCTACCCTCTCCCTCATTTAAACACCGCAGGGGGTAAATTTCTAAAATAGCTGAAAATATATGTTTAAACATTTTTTTAGTAGATGAGTTTTCCTGAATTTCGCGCTTCTACCTAAAACTACCTCTGAGACATAGCGAAATCACTTAAACCGTTCGATCCCCACATTTAACCCCATTCAGGGGGAAGTTTCAAATATCGCTGATATACGTGTATAACTATTTTTTTAGTAGGTTTGTTTACCTGAATTTCGCGCTGCTACCTAAAACTGCCACTGAGTTATAATAAATCACATAAAAATGTTCGACGACTCCCCACCTTCTTAACCCTCTTCGAGCGAGAATTTTCAAAAATCGCTGAAATATGTGTTTAACCATTATTTTAGTAGATTTGTTTTCCTGAATTTCACGGGCTAACCTGAAACTGCTGCTGAGATATGGCGAAATAACCTAAAACTTTCGACTCACTCCCTCGCACTTAACCCCTTAGTGTATGAATTTCGACAATCGCTAAAATATGTGTTTAATCATTCTTTTAGTAGATTTGTTTTCCTGAATTTTGCTGATACCTAAAACTGTCACTGAGGTATAGCAAAATCACTTAAAACGTTTGACCCTCTCCCCCCCCAACTAATTTAACCCCTTTCCAAGAGGAATTTTCAAAAATCACTAAAATGCGTGTTTCAGAATTTTTTTAGTAGATTTGTATTCTTGAATTTCACGCTCCTATCTATAACTGCTGCTGAGATCTGGCGAAATAACCTAAAACGTTCGACCAACCCATTTTACACCTTTCAGGGTGGGGGTATTTAAAAAAATATTTTAACTGGGTGTTTAACCTTTTTTTTAGTATTTTTTTTTTCTGAATTTCGCGCTTCTACCTAAAGCTACCAGTAAAATATAGCAAAATCCCTTAAAACGTTCGACCCCACCCCCCTTTTAACCCCCTACCAGGGGCAATGAGATAGGGCGAAATCACTTAAAACGTTTGACCCCCCCCCTCCAAACAGTTTAACCCCTTTCCAGGGGGAATTTTCAAAAATTACTGAAATACGTGTTTAACAATTTTTTAGTAGATTTGTTTTCCTGAATTTCACACTCCTTCCTATAATTGCTACTGAGATATTGCGAAATAACCGAAAACGTTCGACCACCCCCTTTTTAACCCTTCTGGGGGTGAAGTTAAGAAAATCTATAAAATGCGTGTTTAACCATTTTTTAGTAAATTTCTTTTCCTGAATTTCGAGCTTCTACCTAAGACTGCTGCTGAGATATTACGAATATATCTAAAAGTTCCATTCACCCTTTAAGAGGCTACTTCACTCAGACGAAAACACTCGCTCGCTAATCTTAATCCTATGGAGGAAAATTTTGAAGATATCTTATTCGCATTTCAATATTTTTAAGTGATTTTTTTTGCATTGGATAGCTGAGGTCAATCTCTATGCACGCTCCTTTTTACTTTTTCCATTTTTGTTGCAGTTTTTTTTATTGAGGATACTTTTACTTTCGAAACCGGTTCCGAAAGTGAAATTATCTTAATAAAAAAAGATTGTAATCAAAAGTACAAAGGAGCGTGCATAGAGATTGACCTCAGCTATCCGATGCAAAAAAAATCATTTTAAAATATTGAAATGCGAACGAGATATCTTCAAAATTTTCCTCCGTAGAATTAACATTAGCGAGCGGGTGTTTTCGTCTGAGTGAAGTAGCCTTTTAACCCCCCACGGCGGGAGGGGAAATTTCAAAAATTGCTAAAGCATGTGTTTAAGCATTTTGTTAGTAGATTTGTTTTCCTGAATTTCATGGGCTAACGTAAACCTTCAGCATAGTTATGGCGAAATCACCTAAAGCTTTCACCCCCCCCCATTTAACAGTGTTTGAATATTTACATTCGCTTAAATTCGCGTTTAACAGTTTTTTTAGTAGATTTGTTTTCCTGAATTTCGAACTCCTACCTAAAATTGCTGCTGAGATATGGCGAAATCACCTCAAACATCCGACACTCCCTTTAACTTCCTTGGGGTAGGAATTTTCAAGAATTGCACAAATACGTGTTTATCCATTCTCTTAGTAGATTTTTTTCCTGAATTTCGCTGCTACCTAAAACTGCCAATGAGATATATCAAAATCACTTAAAACGTTTGACTCCCCCCCCCCCAACCCATTTAACTCTTTCCTGAGGGAATTCTCAAAAATCACTGAAATACGTGTTTAATCTTTTTTTTTAGTAGATTTGTTTTTCTGAATTTCGCGATCCTACCTAAAACTGCTCTTGAAAAGTGGCAAAATCACCTGAATCACTCAACCCTCTCTTTAACATCCTTGGGGTGGGAATTTCGCGGGCTACCTAAAACTGTCACTGAGATATAATAAAATCACTTAAAACGTTTGACCCCCCCCCCACCCACCTTGACCCCATTTAACCCCTTTCCAGGGGAAATTTTCTAAAAATCGCTGAAATACGTGTTTAATAATTTTTTTGTAGATTTGTGTTCCTGAATTTCGCGCTCCTACTTAAAACTGCTGCTGAGATATGGTGAAATAGCCCGAATCATTCAACCTTCCCTTTATCATCCTTGGGGTGAGAATTTCGCTGCTACCTAAAACTGCCACTGTGAAATAGCAAAATAACAATCACTTAAAACGTTTGACCACCCTCCCCACCCCATTTAACTATTTTCAAGGGGGAATCCTACCTAAATTTGCTGCTGAGATATGGCAAAATCACTTAAAAATTTCGCCCCCCCCTCTTAAGACCTTAGTGTCTGAATATTTACATTCGTTTAATTCGTATTTAACCATTTTTTTGTAGATTTGTTTTCCTAAATTTCACGCTCCTACCTAAAATTGCTGCTGAAATATGGCGAAATCACCTCAAACATTCCACACTCCTTTAACCTGATTTTCAAGAATCGCTGAAATACGTGTTTATCCACTCTGTTAGTAGATATGTTTTCCTGAATTCCGCTGCTACCTAAAACTGCCACTGAGATATAGCAAAATCACTTAAAACGTTTGAACCCCCCCCAACCCATTTAACCCCTTTCCAGGGTGCATTTTCATAAATCGCTGAAATACGTGTTTAATCATTTTTTTAGTAGATTGGTTTTGCTGAATTTCGCGCTCCTACTTAAAACTACTGCTGAGAAATGGCGAAATCACCTGAATCAGTCGACCCTCCCTTTAACATCCTTGGGGTGAGAATTTCGCTGCTACATGAAACTGCCACTGAGATAAAGCAAAATCATTTAAAACTGTTGACTCCCCCCCCCCACCTCATTTAACCCCTTTCCAGAGGAAATTTGCAGTAGATTTATTTTCCTGAATTTCGCGCTTCTACCTAAAACTGCTGCTGAGATATTACGAATTCATCCAAAACGTTCGATTCACCCTTTAACACACTACGGCGGGAGGGGAATTTTCAAAAATTGCTGAAATATGTGCTTAACCATTTTTTAGTACATTTGTTTTCCTGAATTTCGTGGATTAACTTAAAATTAGTTATAGAGTTATAGCGCTACCACCTTAAACATTCAGCCCTCCCTTTAACCTGCTTGAGGTGGGAATTTTGAAGAATCGCTGAAATACGTGTTTAACCCTTCCTTTAGTAGGTTTGTTTTCCTGAATTTCGCGCTGCTACATAAAATTGCCACTGAGATATAGCAAAATCACTTAAAACGTTCGACGGCCCCCCCACCACTTTTTTAACCCCCTTCCAAGGAGAATTCTCAAAAATCGCTGAAATATGAGTTAACGATTATTTTTGTAGATTTGTTTTCCTGAATTTTGCGGGCTAACCTAAAACTGCTCCTGAGATATGGCGAAATCACATAAAACTTTCGACTCACCCCATACCGCACTTAATCCCTTAGTGTATTAATTTCTACAATACGTGTTTAACCATTTTCTTTAGTATATTTGTTTTCCTGAATTTCTCGCTTTTACCTAAAACTGCGGCTGAGATATAGCGAAATGACTTCGAACATTCGACCACCATCTCTTTGATACTGCCGGGGGGAATTTAAAAAAAATCTATGAAATACGTGTTTAACCATTTTTTAGTAAATTTCTTTTCCTGAATTACACGCTCCTACCTAAAAATGCTGCTGAGATATTGCGAAATCATCTAAAACTTTCCATTCCTCCTTTAACCACTCAAGGGGGGAGCAATTTTCAAAAATTTGTAAAATACATCGTTTAACTTTTTTTAAGAAGATTTATTTTCCTAAATTTTGCGGTCCAACATAAAACTGCTGCTGAGATATAGCGTATTCACCAAAAATATTCGAACCCCCCCTCACATTTAACCCCATAGCGTATGAATTTCTACATTCGCTGAAATACGTGTTTAACCATTATTTTAGTAGATTTGTTTTCCTGAAATGCTTGCTACAAACTGAACACACTGCTGAAATATGGTGAAATCACATAAAACGTTCGACCCCCCCTTCCAATTAAACCCCGTTTCGGGGGAATTTTCGAAAATCGCGGTAATACGTGTTTAACCATTTTTTTCATAGATTTGTTTTCTTGAATTTCATACTCCTACCTAAAACTGATATTGAGTTATCGCAAAATCATTTAAAACGTTCGATCCCACCCCTATTTACCCCTCTTCCAGGGGGAATTTTTAAAAATCGCTGAAATACGTGTCTAACCATTTTTTTAGTATATTTGTTTTCCTGAATTTCATGGTTCTACTTAAAAATGCTGCTAAGATATGGCGAAATCCCCTATAACTTTTAACCACCCCCATCTTACTCTTTCGGGGAGGGGGGATTTTAAAAAATTGCTAAAATATGCTTTTAACCATTTTTAGGGTTTCGTTCATCTCACGAAACGCTGTTGCTCCCGCTTCGTTGACTGTCCGTCACAGAGTCGGTTCTCAGAAACTATTTAATTGTCAGGCATGAAATTTTGTGTATTTGTAGATGAATACCTGCTGTGAAGCTCAAAATCATAAAATTTGAAGAAATCGTATTATTTTAATATATAGAGGTAAAAAACCAAAAATCTAACACCCTTTTCCTATTAAATTTAAACATTTTTCGTTATAGCAGTTGAAAACAATTAAAAATCCACAATAAAATTCTTTATACAATAATTAATTTTCTATTGAAAGCTTTCCACTTGAAAAATGAAAATGAAATAAAAAGTTTCACCAATTGAAAAAAAAAGATTAATATGACGTCATATTGGTTATAAAACGGAAATTTTCAAACATTTCTCAATAATACAAGGAGTATGAGTATGTGTAAATACAGAAAGCAGCTTAATATGACGTCATTAGAGAATTAAAAAGAAAATTAATCTGACGTCATACCGGATTTTTCAAATGTTTGAGAATAATACAAAGAGAGTATCAATATGAGTAATAGAGAATAGTAAATATATAAGTTTGAGGAACGTATTGAATCATGATAAAAACCCGATTTAGGAAATATTGGTATATTTTAACATTTTTAAGGTCTCTATAAAACATGCTTATTTTTGAAATACATTTTTTTTAAATGTCGCATTTCGTCTACATGACAGAGTATAATAGCTGAATTTCGATCTTCTACTTAAGACTGCTGCTGAGATACTGGGAATTCATCTAAAACGTTAGATTCCCTCTTTAACCCTCTTTGGAGGTGAGGGGAATTTAAAAAAATCGTTGAAATACCATTTTAATAAATTTCGCGATTCTACCTAAAACTGCCACTGAGATAATATCACTTAAAACGTTCGATTCCCCCCCCCCCTCTTCACTGCCACACTTCCATTTAAAACCCTTCCAAGTGGAATTTTGAAAAATCGCTAAAATACGTGTTTAAACATTTTTTTAGTAGATGTGTTTTCCTGAATTTGGCGATTCTACCTAAAACTGCCACTGAGATAATATCACTTAAAACGTTCGATTCCCACCCCCTCTCCACTTCCATTTAAAACCTTTCCAAGTGGAATTTTGAAAAATCGCTAAAATACGTGTTTAAACATTTTTTTAGTAGATGTGTTTTTCTGAATTTGGCGATTCTACCTAAAACTGCCACTGAGATAATATCACTTAAAACGTTCGATTCCCACCCCCTCTCCACTTCCATTTAAAACCTTTCCAAGTGGAATTTTGAAAAATCGCTAAAATACGTGTTTAACCATTTTTTTAGTGGATTTGTTTTCCTGAATTTCGCGCTTCTACCTATAACTGTTTCTGAAATATCGCGAATTCACCTAAAACGTCCGACCCATTCTTTAACCTCTTTTGGGGGAAATTTTCAAAAATCGCTGAAAAACATGTTTAACTATTTTTTAGCAGATTTATTTTCCTGAATTTCGCGCTACTACCTAAAACTGGTGCTAAAATATTGCGAAATCATCTAAAACTCCTCATTCCTCCCATAACCACCTTTGGGTTAATTTTTCAAAAACCTCTCAAATACATGTTTAACCATTTTTTTTGTAGATTTCTTTTCCTGAATGTCGAGCTTCTACTTAAACCTGCTGCTGAGATATTGCGAAATCATCTAAAACGTTCGATTTCCCCTTTAACCACCTTCAGGGGTGAGGGGAATTTTCTAAAGTCGTTGAAATAAGTGTTTTACAATATTTTTAGTAGATTGGTTTTCTTCAATTTCTCTCTCTTACATAAAACTGCTGCTGAGGTATTGTGATATCACCTGAATCATTTGACACCACTTTAACCTGCGTGGGGTGGGAATTTTCAAGAATCGCCTAAATACGTGATTAAGATTTTTTTAGTAGATTTGTTTTTCCGAATTTTACGCTCCTACATAAAACTGCTGCTGAGATTTGGCGAAATAACCTTAAACATTCGACCACACCTTTTTATCACTTTCGGTGGGAGAATTTACAAACTATTAAATGCGTGTTTAACAATTTTTTAGTAAATTTATTTTCTTGAATTTCGCGCTTCTACTTAAAACTGCTGCTGAGATATTACGAATTCATCTAAAACATTCGATTCACGCTTTAACCGCCTACGGCGGGAGGGGAATTTTCCAAAATTGCTGAAATATATGTTTAAACATTTTTTATTAGATTTCTTTTCCTGAATTTTCACGCTCCTACCTAAAACTGGTGCTGACATAAAGCAAAATCACTTAAAACGTGTTCGACCCCCGTCCCCCCCCCATTTAAAACCCTGAATGTGTTTCGCGCTTCTACCTGGCAATTTCGCACTGCTGCTGAGATATTAGGAATTTATCTAAAATGTTCCAAACCCCTTCTTACATCTTTAGGGGGGGGGGGGGGTAAACGTATTATACACGTGAATTACGCGTTTTAACATTTTTGTTGATGATATGTTTTCTTGAATTTCGCGGGCTAACCTAAAACTGCTGCTTTGATACGGCGAAATCACCTAAATCTTTCGACCCCTCCTTTAACGTCCTTTAGGGGAAATTTTCAAAAAAAGCTGAAACACATGTTTAACTATACTTTTAGTAGATTTGTTTTGCTGAATTTCACTCAGCTACCTAAAACTGCCTCTGAGATATAGCAAAATAAACTAAAATTTTCGACCCTCCCCACACTTAACCCATCAGTATATGAATTTTCGCAATCGCTGAAATATGTGTTTAACCATGTTTTTTAGTAGATTTGGTTTCCTGAATTTCGCGTTCCAACCTAAAACTCCTACTGAGATATAGCAAAATCACTTTAAACGGCCTATCGCGTTCCATGAATTTCGCATTTCCACCTAAAACTGTTGCTGAGATACAGCAAATTCACCTAAAACCTCCTACATCTGCCACTGAGATATAGCAAAATCACTTAAAAAATTCGACTCCCCCCATTTAACCGCCTTAGGGGGAAAATTTCTAAAATTTCTAAAAAAAAGGTTTTTAACCATATTTTTAGTAGATTGGCTTTCCTGAATTTCACGCTCCTGCCTAAAACTGCTGCTGAGATATGGTGAAATAACCTAAAACATTCGACCACCCCCTTTTTATCACTTTCGGTGTTAGAATTTAAAAACAAACTATTAAATGCGTGTTTAACCTTTTTCTAGTAAATTTATTTTTCTGAAATTTGCGCTTCTACATAAAACTGCTGCTGAGATATTACGAATTCATCTAAAACGTTCGACTCACGTTTTAACCCACTACGGCGAGAAGGAAATTTTCAAAAATTGCTGAAATATGTGTTTAACCATTTTTTTAGTAGATTTGTTTTCCTGGAATTCGCGCTCCTACCTAAAACAGCCGCTGAGATATGGCGAAATAACCAGAATCATTCGACCTTCCCTTTAACATCCTTGGGATGGGAATTTTGCTGCTACATAAAACTGCCACTGAGATAAAGCAAAATCACTTAAAACTGTTGACCCTCCCCCCACCTTATTTAACCCCTTTCCAAGGGGACTTTTCGGTACATTTATTTTCCGGAATTTCACGCTCCTACCTAAAACGGCTGCTGAGATATGGCTAAATAACCTAAAACGTTCGACCACCCCCTTTTTACCCTTCAGTGGGGGAATTTAAAAAAAACCTACGGCGGGAAGGGAATTTTCAAAAATTGCTGAAATATGTGTTTAACCATTTTTTTAGTAGATTTGTTTTCCTGAATTTCGTGGGCTAACCTAAAAATTCTGCTGAGTTATGGTGCTATCACCTAAAACATTCAGCCCTCTCTTTAATCTGCTTGGTGTGGGAATTTTCAAGAATCGCTGAAATATGTGTTTAACCATTATTTTAGTAGATTTGTTTTCCTGAATTTCGCGGGCTAACCTAAAACTGCTGCTGAGATATGGCGAAATCGCCTGCAACTTTCGGCTCCCACCTTCGCACTTAATCCCTTAGTGTATGAATTTCTAAAATCGCTGAAATACATATTTAACCATTCTTTTAGTAGATTTGTTTTCCTGAATTTCGCTGCTACCTAAAACTGCCACTGAGATATAGCAAAACCACTGATAACATTTGACCCCCCTCAACCCATTTACCCCTTTCCAGGGGGAATTTTCAAAAATCGCTGAAATACGTGTTTAAATTTTTTTAGTATATTTGTTTTCCTGAATTTCACGCTCCTAAATGAAACTGCTGCAGAGATATAGCAAAATAACTTAAAACCTTTGACCACTCCCACCCCATTTAACCCCTTTCCAGGGGGAATTTTCAAAAATCGCCGAAATACGTGTTTAATCATTTTTTTAGTAGCTTTGATTTCCTGAATTTCGCGCTCCTACCTAAAACCTAGATATGGCGAAGTAACCAGAATCATTCGACCCTCCCTTTAACATCCTTGGGGTGGAAATTTCGCTGCCACATAAAACTGCCACTGAGATAAAGCAAAATCACATAAAACTGTTGACCCACCCCCCCTCCCATCTTATTTAACCCCTTTCAAGGGGGAATTTTCGGAAGATTTATTTTCCTGTATTTCACGCTCCTACCTAAAACTGCCACTGAGGTATGGCTAAATAACCTAAAACGTTCGACCACCCCCTTTTTACCCTTCAGTGGGGGAATTTAAAAAAAAAACTATTAAATGCGTGTTTAACCAGTTTTTAGTAAATTTCTCTTCCAGAATTTCGCGCGTCTTCCTAAAACTGCTGCTGAGATATTGATTTCATCTAAAACGTTCGATTCACACTTTAACACCCTACGGTGGGAGAGGAATTTTCAAGAATAGCTGAAATATGTGTTTAACCATTCTTTAAGTAGATTTGTTTTCCTGAATTTCTCGCTAGTACCTAAAACTGCCAGTGAGATATAGCAAAAACACTTAGAATGTTCGACCTCCACATTTAACCCCCATTCAGGGGGAATTCTCAAAAATCGCTGAAATATGTGTTTAACCATTATTTTAGTAGATTTGTTTTCCTGAATTAACCAAGGCTAACCTAAAACTGCTGCTAAGATATGGCTAAATCACCTAAAACTTTCGACTCCCCACCCAACACCGCACTTAACCCCTTAGTGTATTAATTTCTACAATTGCTGAAATACGTGTTTAACCATTTTCTTTAGTATATTTGTTTTCCTGAATTTCTCGCTCCTACCTAAAACTGCTGCTGAGATATGGCAAAATGACTTGAAACGTTCAACCCCCCCCCCCAACTCATTTTACCCCTTTCCAGGGGAATTTTCAAAATACGCTGAAATTACGCGTTTAACAATTTTTTTGGTAGATTATTTTTTCCTGAATTTCACGCTCGTACCTAAAACTGCTGCTGAGATATAGCGAAATAACCTAAAACGTTCGACCACCCCCTTTTTGATACTTCTGGGGGGAAGGGGGGGAGGGATTTAAAAAAATCTATGAAATACGTGTTTAACCATTTTTTAGTAAATTGATTTTCCCGAATTTCGCGCTTCCACCTACATATGCTGCTGAAATATTATGAATTCATCTAAATTGTTCGAATCATCTTTTTGATACTTCAAAAATCCTGATAATTTTGAAAAATCGCTGAAATACGTGTTTAACCATTTTTTAACTGGATTTGTTTTCCTGAATTTCACGCTCCTACCTAAAACTGCTGCTGAGATATGGCGAAATAATCTAAAACGTGCAACAACCCCCTTTTTACCCATTCCGGGGGGGGGGGATTAAAAAAATCCATGAAATGCGTGTTTAACCACTTTTTATTAAATTTCTTTTCTTAAATTTCGTGCTTCTACCTAAAACTGCAGATGAGATATTACGAATTCATCTAAATTGTTCGATTCACCCTTTAACCCCCTACGGTGGGAGGGAAATTTTCAAAAATTGCTGAAATATGTGTTTATTCATTCTTTTAGTAGATTTGTTTTTCTGAATTTCGTGGGTTATCCTAAAACTTCTGCTACGTTATGGCGAAATCACCTAAAACTTTCGACCACCCCCCCTCACTTTTCCTTTAGTGTTTGAATTTCTACAAACACCGAAATATATGTTTTAACGATTTTTTAGTAGATTTGTTTTTTTGAATTTTGTACTCCTACATAAAACTGCTGCTGAGATATCGCGAAATCAGCCCAAACATTCAGCCCTCTCTGAAAAACGTGTTTAAACAACCTTTTAGTAGATTTGTTTTCCTGAATTTCGCGCTGCTACCTAAAACTGCCACTGAGATATAGCAAAATCACTTAAAACGTTCGACCCCCCCCACCCCCATTTAACACCCATTCTGGAGGAAGTTTCAAATATCGCTTAAATACGTGTTTAACTAGTCTTTTAGTAGGTTTGTTTTCCTGAATTTCGCGCTGATACTTAAAACTGGTGCTGAGATGTTACGAATTCATCTGAAACGTTTGATTCCCCTTTAAGCCCTTTCGGGTTGGGGGCGAGGTGAGTTTTCGAAAATGACTGAAATACGTGTTTAACCATTATTTTTGGTAGATTTGTTTTCCTAAATTTCCCGGGCTAACCTAAAACTACTGCTGAGATATGGCGAAATCACCTAAAACTTTCGACTCCCTACCCCCGTACTTAACCCCTTAGTGTATAATTTTTTACAATAGCTAAAATACGTGTTTAACCATTTTTTTAGTAGATTTGTTTGCCTGAAATTCTCGCTCCTACCTAAAACTGCTGCTGAGATATGGCGAAATCACTTCAAACATTCGATCCTCCCTTTAACTTCCTTCGGGTGGGATTTTTCAAGAATCGCTGAAAAACGTGTTTAACCATTTTTTAGTAGATTTGTTTTCCTGAATTTTGAAGGGCTAACCTAAGACTCCTGCTGAGATATGGCGAAATCACCTAACACTTTCATCCCCCCCTTTTAACTTAATACCTTAGTGTATGAATTTGTACAATCGCTGAAATACGTGTTTAACCATTTTTTTAGTATATTTGTTTTCTTTAATTTCGCTCACCTACCTAAAACTGCTGCTGAGATATGGCGAGGCGAAATCACCTGAATCATTCAATCCTCCCTTTAACCTACTTGAGATGGGAATTTCCAAAAATCGCTGAAATACCTGTTTAACCACTCTTTTAGTAGATTTGTTTTCCTGAATTTCACGCTTCTATCTAAAAGTGGTGCTGAGATATTGTGAAATCATCTAAAACCTTCAATTCTTCCTTTAAACCCCTTCTGGGGAAATTTTCAAAAGTTGGTGAAATACATGTTTAACCATTTTTTTTTTTTTGTAGATTTCTTTTCCTGAATTTTGAGCTTATACTTAAGACTGGTGCTGAGATATTGTGAAATCATCTAAAACGTTCGATTCCACCTTTAACTCCCTTTGGGGGGGGAGGGGAGGTGAATTTTGAAAAATCGCTGAAATACATGTTTAACCATTTTATTTTAGTATATTTGTTTTACTGAATTTCGCGCTTCTACCTAAAACTGCTGCTGATATATGGCGAAATCACCTAATACGTTCGACCACCCCTTTAACCGACTTCGGGGAAAGGGAGGGGAATTTTCAAAAATTCATTCGTTTTGCTTGCCTTTTTCATAGAAGCAATCTACTGTCCAAATTTAGTCATCCTGTCTCTAGTCGTTTCAGCTGGGCGTTGATCAGTCAGTTAATCAGGCTTTATCTCTGTATGTAATAGTATCATAGACCTTACAATAAACCTTACAAAGTCGATTCTTTCTCTGAGAATAGTATAGATAGATAAGATAAAGCTATCTATTGTAATATTATAGAGAAGTAACAATGTCTAGCATTATTTGACTTCAAGTCCCTGTTTTAATTTCTCTATGGCCAGAATAATTTCTCCACCTGTCTCTCTGACTCACTTGGATTTTCAGAAAGCATTTTTTATTTTTAAAAATTCCGATAATCTTGTCAATGATCTCTCATCATCTCGTTTTCTCTCTTCTCCTTTTAAATTACTTTTGTAACTGTATCTCTCTCTCTCTCTCTCTCTCTCTATATATATATATATATATATAATTGCTTGATGTCAGCTTTACGGGAGGGGATGGTAATATCGGGGGAAAAGAAAGGGGAATCTATACTGTCAAAGGTACTCGTTGACACACCCTTTCGCACTAATGATTGAAATACCTGTAGCCGTGACGCATCCCCCTTTCATTTTGGCTACACTTTTCTCTTCCGCATGTCCTCCTCTATGATTGGTGTTTTCCTTTCAGCTAGCGCCATCTATCAGATTCTTTGTAAGTACCCTTCTTTACCCTTCTGTTCATTTGTGACTTTATCCCCTTGCGGACACGTGTTTACTTTAGTTGATGACGGGCTGTGATAAATTTTCAACTCGAAACCTGTCTTGTGTGTTGTTTTGTTCTGATGGCGATTGGTACAAAGTGTAATTATTGCCAGTTTGTCGGTGGTGTTTCAACCAACTTTCTATAGTATATTAATCAGTTTTTCTCAACCCGAACTATAGATTTTCAGGATGCTGTTAATTATCAAATAAGCACTTTCAGCTGCTTAATATAATTTATACATCCAAGAGTAACAAAATAATATTAATGTCAATATTAATGTTAATGCTGTTAATTACCATGTTTGTTTGAAAAACATGGTAGGTATTGCTTGAGAATGGATAGCATCCGAAAGACCTATAGTCCCTTCCGTGAAAACTGTTTAGTACATTCTGAAAACTATTCGGAAAAGTTTCCGAAAAACAGTGACAGCAAAAGAAACTTAGTTTTTATAAATGCTTCTTTATGTTTAAAAAATATATTGGTTTCTGACGTTTCTTAAAGATATAAAAGAATGCTTTTCGGAATTGTGGATAATTCGGATCAGGTTATTGTTTATTTTTGTTCGGTGTTATGTTATCCTCGATTAAGAATCTTATTTTACCAGTGTAGTTTTTGAAATATTAAAATAACAGAAAATGACATGCATTTAATACTTATTTAAAGAATATGAAAAATTTAGAAGATATATATTAAGCTGCGTTGTTAAAAGCTTCAGTAATATTTAAGAAACTCTATAACTTTATATAAGTAAAATGTAGATATATTTCTACGTGTACATCCCATTTGTGTAGGATGAATTATAATTGCAGTTTATATTATACTTATATTTCCAAGTATGTGTTACTTATCTATATGTTTCTTTTCAGGTTTGGGTCTCGGAAGGATGTCGTCAATGAAGATCAGGTGCAGGACAGTGGGAAACCAGATAAGTATGTAGTCATGTTGAGGAGAGAATTGGCTGTCGACAGGTATACAAAGTTTTGTTATTTTTCGTTATTTTCTTTATCGATAAATTTCTGTGGGGTGTTTTGATAACTGTCTGGTAAGTCATTTATGTGTCTTAAAGTGTTTTTTACATCAAGATATGCACGTTTTAAAATTTAAAATAAGCTTTGATTACTAATTCGATAACAAATTATATTCATATTAGAGATGGGAAATATAGTTACTTTTGGTTAACATGTTACATCGTTCCACAGCAGCACTGATAACAGGTTCCAAAACACTGTTATTTTTTTTAACATATAACGAATCGCTATGTATGCTGGCAACGGACGTTTTAGTTAAAATGACGTTATAATATAGACGTTCTTTTCTGTTTAGATGGATCTACGCCATTAACATGAATTTACCTGGAAAAAATTCAATTTTTATGCAACAAAAACTTACCTAGTTATGATAATTTGAATTTCGTGAATTTTCACAGTTTTTTTACATTAAAAATACGTTTTTCAGCTTTAATGACTGAAAATGCCAAAAGTTCATAATATTCTAAGTATCATAACTCGGTAAGTTTTAATCCTAGAAGAATGAATTTTTACTGTTTTAGTTGTTAAAACATTGAGAAACATTTTCTAAATAAAACTTATAGGACGAATAAAATTCGTATAAAATTTTTAATTAGCGATTTAAAAAAGAACTATTTAAAATAAATTGATTTTCATATGATGAATAACAACATTTGAGACATTTTTGCAATTGGAATTATCTCTAAAACTAACAGTTTAGGAATTAGCTATTGGTGAACCTTATCTAAAAATAAAACACATTAAAAAAATATATATTTGTTGGATAATGAAATAGGATGGCAATATTTTACTGAAATACAAATGAATTAGGAATAAAAATTAATATATTCTCAAACATTTTTTGTGTATTCGAATTTTAATTGCCTAATAGACGTACGTAGTGAAAAGTACCCAAGCCGGCACTCGAACCCGGGTCATCAGTATAGCGCACAGATGTTCTACCAACTAAACCACTTAGGAACGATACTCAGCCTGGAACTTTCTCACTATAACATATTGGCAAGGCTACAAACGCAGCACTAGATGGAATATTTTCCGTGAGCCACCAACCCTGGGGCAAACACGAAATCAAAGAAAATTCAGCATCGATAATTGAAATAAATTCATACTTAATACTTGGAAATTTTTCCATAGAAAATTTCTCCCGCCTTGCGTTCATAATATTCGAATTTTAATTGCTTAATAGGCGTATTAAGCAATTAAAATTCGAATATTATGAATGCACGGCGTGAGAAATTTTCTATGGAAAAATTTCCAAGTATTAAGTATGGATTTTTTGTGTTTTAAGATGCAAGCAACTCTCTGTTATTCAAAGCAATGCCAGACGAAGGATTGTAGGATTGCATCTTTCAGTAAACTTTTAGGTAGATTTCGTAAGAAATACTACCTATTACATTCTCCCCTATGTGGGAATTTCAGGAAAATGTTTGCAGATCTACACCGATCATGACTCCCAGAACCCAAAACCACCCCCAATTCAAAACTTTATCTATCTATTTATCTATCTATGTCACTTTTTGAATGGACACGATAACTTGAAAAACTCTGCATAAATCTCCTCCTAACTGATACAAAAATCAAGGGGCATAAAATCTCGGTCAAGTTCGTTAATAGGCAAAATCAAACCAAGGGGGGGGGGGCACTTTTTGTGAAAACAGAAAAATCCACATAACTTCTTAATTATCGAATACGTTTAAAGTTATTATTACTTCTAGGAAAAGGGCCGAACATTTATGATGACAGATTTTTTATGTAATTAAAAATGGCCTCTAGGGGGAATGGGAAAAATAGAGGTTTCCGAAGAAAAAAAATCATAACTTTGTCAATTCACAAGATATCAAATCCGCTTAAATTTATTATAAATCTTCTTAATATCATCTACAACTTTTATATTGACAAGTTTTTAATAAAAGACCAACATACTTACAGCATAATAATAATAATAATAATAATAATAATAATAACAACAAAATTCTCCCGGCTGCGCCTACTTGACAGAGGTAGATTTCGAAGTGGGTGGTTCCAACTGCCGCATCATGGTAAAAAGGTAATTTTTTCTGCAATCACCAATAAACAGGCGCCCCATGGTCTGCGTCTTTGACATCTACCTGTGCCTGTAGGCCGAGCCGTCAGGGATTTCTTTTAATTACTTATAGTAATCTGAAAACTTTAACATTGTCTTACTAAAATCACAGGAAGCATTTTCTTCCGAATTTTTTATTACAAAATATTTATTTAAAATGTTAGTCCTGTTTTTTTTTCTACTCATATTTAAAGAAATGTGATAATTATTTTCGAAAAATGATCACAAAAATTAAACGCAAGAGATAACTCGAAATAAACTACTGCTCACGCTTCCTTAAAATATTGCGCACGGTCTAAATAAAATAAATTACTGCTACTTCGGCTACAATTGGCCGAAAAAACCTCTTCTGTAATCGAGGCTAACGAAAAAGAAAGGCTACCGCGGTGCTTTACGCGTATCTTTTTTTACAGACCGCGGGAGACACGTGATGCTCGAATCCACCAATGCAGGTGTACGAAAAGAGCACACGTCACTCTAGCGGTCTGTAAAAAAAGATAAGTTGAATGCACCGCGGTAGCCTGTCTTTTTCGTTAGCCTCGTTCTGTAATCAGCTGACGTATATGCTATTTCACGACAATACGAATTATCTTTATAATACTTATTTAACACGAAAGCCTTAATTCTTCTTCACAAACATATTCACGACTTCATCCCCCCTCCCCTCCCCACCCCTATCAACTTTCCATTAATAATAACATAGTCCCAGAATTTTTTGTTTTAAGACGTGAGCAACGCTCAATTATTAAACGCAATTTGACATCTTCCTATACGATATATATATATATATATATATTAAGTCACGTATAGTTATCTAAAAAATTATATATCTTCCACAAAAATCCCACGAATCTTTTCTTGCTTTTTTATTTTGACCCATATTTAAAAAAAAAAATAGAATTATTTCCGCAAAATGTTAAATTTTTTTAAAAACCTGCCAATAGTACACTGTAAATAGACTAACTGTACTACACAATGAATTGACCGATTATTTTATAATCAGTGAACCAATCCGTAAATGTATGTAATTCTTTTAACACCTATACCTGTGAATTAATTTTTACTTCTTAATAACCAACGCACCATTATGTTCAACCAAACACTTTCTTCCTTCCTTCACAAAACATAAAAATAGTTATTTAAACACTTTTAATCAAATGTCATTCATCTAAACATCCAGTTGTATTTATTGCTGCAAGTTTTTTGTTTAAAATGTACCTTTTGAATCCACAAATCTTTGAAAATAAATATAGTTAAATCAACAGCAGAAACTCAACAGATAAATATGTTGTAAAGACCCTATATTGTGCCAGCAACAGACAGTATTTCTACGTTTTAGCCAGAGATAAAATATTCACTTGGTATGTTTTGATTCGTAGAACTTGAACAGCTGTTATGAAATAAATTTATTGAACAGCTGTAATGAATGTATAAAGGTTGTTTTAGGGAATGATTTTCAGCGCTGCTTTCAATTCAAATTAATGTGAGTTGAAATAGAGACGTCTTAAATGTGCTGATTAATTTAAAAAATATATGAATTCGTGCATTTTATTTGAATGTAGCAAAATAATGATTTGTTATTTTTAAAGTTTTTCTGCCGAAAATTGAGAATGAAATTAATTGTAAAATGTCGCGTTAGTTATAAAAATAAATAAAAGCATTTTACTGAAATGTAGCAAAAAGGTATTTTTTTTTATAAATATAATTATCCTGCACTCTAATTTTGCTAGGGTTTTTTTTTTCTTTTTTCTTTTTGAAGAAATGGTTGCTTTTCTCATTTATGTAAGATAAATGAAAACTCAATAATCATATAGACTAGATTACAAAGTAGTATTTAAAGGAATGAAAATTAAATTAAACGATAAAACTGAAAAATTTTAAATGCCTTTGTAATATAAATGTGATGCATAGTAAAAATATTTAAAATTAATATTGTAGCTTGTACATTTAATTTTTTAACATGAATATATTGCATTTAAAGTAAAATCTCTTTTAGATATATAGAATGTAGGATTCTACATATATTTTTATTTTCTCCTATACTCATATGAAGAAAGCAATGGATTCTTGAAAATTTTTCGACTTCCGAATTTTAATGGATTTATACGATTTGAGATGTCCTGAACACTACAAAAGACGGATAAGTGCTTAAAATATTATAGTGTTTATAAACTTACATTATATTCACACGCACATGCTTAATCATCGTCAATCTAGAAAATATCTTGGAAATATGGGTAGTGGAGATAAACAGATCTACATTCTTATACAGATATTTGACGGCTTTTCTTCGTAAAGTTTTAGCTGTTAAAAAACGTTACAATTTTCATTTTAAATCGACAAATTAGGAATATGGATTATTAAAGGACTACTAATAGATAAAGTACTTGGAGTTTTCATTTGAAATTACAAAGCACCTGAGTAAATTTTAACTTCAAGGCAAATTTCATAATGCTATTTTGTTATTTGATTAGTACATTAGCGTTTTCAAATAGAATTTATTACTTTGATAAACATTTGGGATACAATTTAAAAAAAAAAAGGAGAATGTATTTCATTTTAAATGCCAGGTATTACAACAAAAGTCATCCGAGTAAAAATCTTTAGACTATACTAAAAAATATATTTAAAAATGAATTCTAAAGAAGATTTTTGAATTTTAAAAATATGAAAATCAGTTTACTCGATTTACTTCACATCTAATGATTGATGTTGAAATTATTTTTCAGAATTTATTACTGCAATTAACTAAAATTCAGTATGATTCCATATTAGAGCGAAAATATATGGATATGGGGTTTCCAAATTTCTGTAATTATTCAATCGACCTATTTTTAAAAATATGGTGTGAAATTAAATACATTTTAGTTACGTTCGGTAGCGCACTTTTATACCATACCACATCTTTGCTTGGCGGCCAATCTTTTGTTATTTTAGGTAGCTTTCAATACAAAAAAGTATAAAGCTACCTATTGCAGCCGTTCGGAGGAAAGCAGTTCCGGAAAATTTCGATATATTTTCACCGATCATGACCCCCAGACCCCAAAACCACCCTCCGTTCAAATGTTGATTTATATATATATATATATATATATATATATATCTCCTTATATATATATATATATATATATATATATCTCTGACCTATGTCATACGATAACGCTCGTATTTATAAATCAATTTTGATGAAACTAATTGTGTGTATTAAGCTCACCAATGTCTCGACCAAGTTCGTTGGCCAGCTTGGTCCGCCATTTTGTTTCAAGATGGCGGCCAATTAAAAATTTAAAACTAAAATAAATATACAAAAAAGTTAAAAATTCAAATTTATTTTTTAATTCAGTGTTAGGCCTTGAAACGAGGATTCCAGAGCATTTTTTGTTTTACCTCTATCTTAAAAAACGGCTGAGATAGAGCAGTTTGAAATTCTAGGGTGGCTGACATTTTGAAACAAGACAGCACATTACAAAAATTTTCATTGTTGTAATAATTTTCCCAATCAAACGCATAAAACTATATATTCATATCCGTTAGCGCCAAATTCTCGCCAAACTTGGCGACATTTGGTGAAATATCGCCAAATTTGGCGACCAAAATAAGTCTTCATAAATGAAGCCAATTTGGCTATTGCTCAATAATTTGGTGAATTTCTTATTCAAATTCAGTATTAACGAATCTTTTGTAAACGTTTTATTTGCATTTTAAGTTGCTGTTTTCGTGTAATATTAGTTAAAATTTTAAAACGAAGATATAGGAAAGCTACCTTTTCCTCCCGGTACAGGCCGGAAGGACTTTTTCAAGTCAAATAAACAGGATTTCTAACAGAAAATGTATTTAATAAATGAAATCAAATAAGTAGCGCATAGGTACAAGACACATTTTATTAAATGCATTTTCTATAATTCAAAATATGTTTATTTTTATTTTTTACTGGAAGAAAACACGGAAGATTGACAGCTATGCCTTTGCTAAATCTGGATTAGCTTTTTAAACTAAATACAATTTAGAAAACTCAGTTAAATTTTATAGATTTGGTTGATGAAAAATAACTTTGAGTATCTTTTTGAAAAATAAGATAAATTGAACTATGTATAATAATAACTTTGGAACTTTGCGTGAATACTTATTTAACATGGCTGTGTTTTGTACGTACAAATTTTATTTTGTGCAATGAGAATAATATTATTTACTTTTTCTATTTGGCCCGCGTCTTTGTATATAACACTTAATTTGGCCCGCGGCGGTAAACGAGTTTGACATACCTGCTCTATGGCATCTAAAATGGGATACAATGCTAAAAAAAGTTTCAAATCAGATTTTTATGATCGGAATTAAAACTGATTAATCTATCACATTCATTTTAAAGAATAGCAATATATAATTCATTTATAAATAATTCATTTGAAGTAAATCTGTTACACTCTTAATTAAAATTTCCAGGATGAACATATTATTAATATAATACTAATGCAGTTTGGTATTCTAAACTAGGTAACTAATAATTCTAACCTATGCCTGTTATTATTATTTTTTCAATTAATTCATACAAGATGTTTGTGTTTTATTTTAATCAGTGACATGGGGAGGAGGGTAAATATTTTTTACTGACGACTAGAATTTTTTGCTGGCTACCACATTTTATGAAATTTATAAAGCCCTGGTCACAGTCCTAATTTGTATGCCACTTACTGGGTCTATTAAGTTGATTTAAAACATTTTTCATTATACATTTTTTATTTTTAATTCAGTGCAATTGAGCAATTATCTCAGATTCAATTTCAAAGGGTTATCTTGATTATTTATAGTTTTATTTGATAAACCAGCACTATCAGAAGAAAGCACATGAGTCATGTCCGTGGATAGAAAGTTAACACCTGACTAAATAGCTCAACGGATGGCAGCAAAAAACAAACAAACAAACAAAAAACTTTAGTGTGAAAGCAGTGTTGAATTGAGACAGTTTTCTCCGGGAGGGATTTCTGTGGCTCCGGGGGGGGGGACGTATAGTTCCGAATGGGAAATTGTACTTTTTAACCATTAAAAGTATAAAATCTAAAATCTTCCGGGGGGACATTTCAATGCTCCGAAGGGGGGATGTCCCCTCCGGGCCACCCCTGAATTCAACACTGTGTGAAAGAGTACTGTTCGTCATTTTAAACGTAGCAATAAGTTGCATTTGATATCTGCGTTATATATTTACATTTTTTGAATTACGGTGAAAATAATCACTAAACCGGCGATTCAATGGACAAGATAAAATCAGTAAGGATCATAAAATAGGAAAATAAATAGAATAACATGTTATGTTAAATGCACTAATATTATGCTTAAAGCCCAGTAGTTTAGTGGTCAGCGCGTCGTGCTATCATGCTACAGGTCTATAATTCAAGTCCAAGCTCTCCCTGCTTGGACAGAGCACGCTTAACATTTCATCTCTTCGTGGTCGATAAAATGATTACCAACATGGCAACACTAGGGCTCCTATAAGGTATATAGGAGCCTTGGGCAACACTAGATACCGGGCATGCTCATTCACTCTCATAACGTCACAAATAGTGGCTGACCGCAATCAGCGATTGGTGCAAAAGTGACGCGCCCACCGTTTTGAGACAATCGCTTTGAGCCAATCGCCAATGTCTTTCGTCGCGGCCAGCCACCTTTTGTGACGTCATGATAATGAATGAACAAGCGCGGTATGTAGTACCCTGGTACCCTGGCACCTGTTGTACCCTGTAGTACCCTGGTACCAAGCTTGCTAGAGAACTAAAGAGAGTGTTAGGCTGATCACCTGACCGGGACATATGCTGTATAGCATCTCAGGGCCCACGGTATGGAAAACAGAATTCAACAGCATCGTTCAATTCAGTTTAATATTTAAAGTTATTAAAAATATATATCAGGTCTGTGGGCATTATGGTTACGAACATAACCACGTTATGAAAAAATGCAATTTGAATAAAATATTTATCATGATCTGAGAAAAAACTCGTATGATGTTAGATAAGTTCAAATCATTTAGAAATATATTTTTTCTATCCTTAATTTGAATTTTTTTTCCGGAAAAGTTAGCGCTGAAAATGCACGTTTCTGGGGAAATGACCCACATGGAGAATGTAATATTTTTTAGATGATTCTGACCGCTTATAATAGGATTCTGGTATCTCATTCGTCGAAATGTACGATCACGTGATCAAAGATTTAGTTCGTTACGAATTTTCATTTGACCAACTTTTGGCGATTTTTTTTTGAGTAAAACAACCTTAACAAGTAGTTTGTTTAATATTTTGTTGTAAGCGGTTCCGGAATGTGTGCGTAGTGACTATGCAGTATGTCATTTGCCTCCGGATCTGTAGACTCCAGTTCGGATCTAAGAAGAGGAAAATGTGAGAAATGGAAAGCTTTTATTTTTCAATATTTAATTAAGTTATAAAAAGTTATTTGAATGAAGAAAATGGAAAATTTTTATTTTTTAAAATTTAATTAGGTTATAAAAAATAATTTGAATATAAAAGAAATGGATTTTTTTTTTCAACTTAATTAAGTTATAAAAGTTAATTTACATGAAAAAAATGGAAAGTTTCTATTTTTCAAAATTTGATTAAGTTATAAAAAATAATTTGAAAAAAAAAAAAACTAACAATTTACATAATGTGAATTTTTTTAATATTCGTTATAGTGATTGCGGTTTTAACGAACTTTCTATTTTTAAATATTCCTATGCAACGATTCAGCGGACTGCAGTGATGGTTTTTTTTTGTTGTTTTCATAACCGCGAAGTGCTCATGCACGCATTATAAAACCGCTATAAGGAATTTCATATTTTCAGAGATTCATATTTTTCATATTGATGGGGAGAAACTGTTACAATATTCAGAAAAATTGCAGTATAACTGATCGATTTTTAAAAATGAAACTATTTAATGTTAAAATTAAAGTAGATTTTCTATCTTAACGATCCTTGAAGAAAATTACATTACGTTAACGTATGAGAATTATAAAAAATATCATCACGAAATTGCCAAGTAAGCATAACACTGTGCGCCAAAACTTAAAATCCTCAGGCATCAGTTTTCGGCGAATGGGAATTCAGAATCACATCATACTAGTGATGTACTCAGTAGTGAATCTAGGAAAAAAATTAATCGGAAAAAAAGTAACAGAAAAAACAAGAACGGAAAAAAGTAACTGGAAAAAAATGTAAACGAAAAAAAAGTGACAAGGAATTGATAAATATTGAACTTATTGATAAATAAGGTGTTAAAAGCTAACGAGGTAATAAATGTCTGATTTATATAATTCCCGTAGACGAATATTTGCTGTAAATATTTGTGAATGCTATTAGCAATAGTGTAAAAAAGTGAAAATATTCGCGTAAGAGAAGATTCGTTTTAATCACTACTTGATTTTTGACATCTATATATTTAAAACGCTAAGCGATTTCTTTCGACAATCCGTGAGAACAAACTACAGCATCAAATTTCATCATTCTTTTTTTAAATGAAAGATATTTGAACACAGATTTGTTATCGTGCATTCGTTTGTTCAAAAATTTAATTAATTAGCAGTAATTTTCAATTAAAATTTTACTTCTGCTTATGACGTCATAAAGTCGGCAATCGGATAAACGCCTACTATTGGGAAGCACAGAGCTTATTTTCTAATCTCTGTGGTTACAAGGATAAAAGAGAAATAATAAATATTAAAAGCACGTGGCTTTTAGGCCGATTTTTTTAATTTGTAAGTTAAAATATAGTTAAAATACTTAAGTATTTCGGTAAAAATATTTATCCGCGTGTTTTATAAGCAAATAAAAATGCATATTTACTGTGACGTCACGGGAATATTGTCCATTGGGTTCATTTTATCATTATACATTATAATTTTGTTGATTCCATTTTTTTCATTACAACTAAATACAAAATATATTTTTATTTTAATACATGGTGTTTAAGCATGAAAGTAACGTATACATACCGGTGAAAATGACGTTATGCTTAGCTTGAAATGCATTTTAACATTGATAAAACAACTAAAAAGAAAAAATTATACGATTGTGTCATATTGGCGTAATTTTAACTGATTTTTCAATTTTTTTTTTTTTTAAAGATTAGAACTGGAGCTTTTATTGGTTGCTTCATCCTGATTGCATACCTTGATTACATGTTACCAATTATTTTTTTTAAATACTTATTTTAGAAGATTTCCTTTTTTAATAAAAAAAAATTCACAAAAGTAAAGGATTTCAGGAAAATTAAAATTATTAAAAATAGTGTTACAGTAAAAAACTTGAAATAATGATTGGATTTTTAGCTAGAATAAACAATGTAAGGTAATATTTTATAGGAATTATTTTGGTAGGTTAGTTATAAGTTCATTTAACAGTTCCTTATTTGCGGCAAAGTCCTATTTCTTTCACTGTGAATTTTTCTTTCGATGTCAAAAAATGGTAGTCTACTTTTGGACGCCAGCCAAAACACAGTGGCAATTTTTAGAAATGTATAACGGTTGTGACAACAAACGGCGCTATCGCTTCACTTTTCATCGCGCTTACATCACTTCTAAATACTACAAATTTCAATTTTTTACTACATTTTACGACAATTTACAATTTTAATTCTTACATCATCAATTAGAAAAAAAATTAGCTTTCGATTGAAATTTATTTGAAAACTGAAGCTTAATTAAACGACTTTTTAAATAATGTTCAAGCATGAAATATTTTTCAATTCTATCTCAACAATGACCATCAGTTTGTTTTAATAATGTAAAATATCCCCTTGGAAAGTTGCCACAATTGAAAATAGATTTCCCTAACCATCCTGAAAAGTGAAAAAAAAATAATAATATAAACCTGATATATCATAAGATAAGATTATCCATAAGATAGAGCATTTTGGCGCTAATATACATTCGGCCACAAAAAAAAAAAAACAATTTTTAGTTTATGATTAACATAAAATTGATATGTTGAATTCGTTGATGTATACGTTGCATCAGAATGTGCTAGAAACTGTATTTTATTATTTTTTTAAAGATCCATTGGATATTTAACTGTACAAGAGTGAAAAGATCCCCGACTGTGATGGAATAGGAATAATCATCCTGATTATGTAAAGGGTTCGAAGAAACCATACAAATAAATTACACTTGATAACATTAAAATTCTCCCTCATCTGCAGATTGATTTATTATTGTAAAAAAAAAAAAAAATCTTCATTTTTACATAAAAATTGATTAGCTTAAAACAATGGATGCGTTTTAGAAGATATGGATTTGATACGAACAATGATTTAAGAGGACATTTTAAAATTTTTAATTTAAACATTTTAAAACTTTTTTTAACGTCGAATTTCGACGGTGCCTTAGGGCAGATGCAATACACATGCGTACTTATTTACTATGTTCTTTTATTTACTAAATATAAGATGAAAATAGGGATATACTATTTGTATGATATTTCATAGGTTCATGACATTTTCTTTCTTGCCGTGGGGAATATGGCTGTAATGTCAAACTGATTTGCACTACAAAGTTGTTTACAGAGTGTTTGTTTGGAGTTTGCATCGGAAATAGTACTGTATTTCACTGCGTGGAAAAAACATTTAAAATAAAATATTTGAAAGACTGTTTCATACGAACTCCTCCTTAAATAATAAAGAAGCTTATTTTACTGATATTGCTATAGTATTTTTTTTCCGTCACGTTTTGACGGGTTCCATCTAGTTCTCATTTAAGATAGCAACAAATGATAAAAGTTTGAAATAATAAATAATAATAAAAAAAAAACCTTTAGCTGGGACATTGATTGAAAACGTCTCAGAAATTTTGCTGTGAAGCATTTTTGGATACACGGTTTAATTTTAGCTTAAGAATTTAAAAATTGAAATTGTCCTTAAATTTCAAAAATTTTGAACTGTACCTTTACACACCATTTCAAGTGAAGAAAAACTGGAAAGAAAACTCGTGCATCGGTTATAGATTATGAAACATTTAAATTAAACACTGATTTTAATTTGTTTATTTTAATTTTACACATTAGGTTGTCTCCCGCTTAAACACCCAATAAAAATATTATTAATACTTTTAAAATATTAAATACAAGTTTTTATACAATTTGTAGTATCTTGATGAAAGAATGAAAGAAAAATTGTCATGTTTCAGATCTGTTTTTCCTTTAATATTATCGGATGCTATATAAATAATAATAAAACTTCAATTGAATATAATTTAAATTAAATAATTACAGTTCGTCCTGTAGAAAAATTAAGTTATTTATAGTTTAAACATTATTAGTAATAGCTATGTCTTACGTTCAAAAAATAAACTGCTCTACTCAATGAAACCTTGACTATCTTTATCAAAAATCTTTTAATTTATAATAATAAATAAAATTTCAAAAGAAAACTTTTTATATCGATTTTTTGGAATGATTTGACATTTGATTTTAGCAGTTGAGTCTTTACCCCTTCTTTGGACAAGTACTGTGTATTGTCATGACACTTCTCCTCTGAAACTGACAGGTTTTCGAAACAACGACAGTAAAATAAGCATAAATATACTTTTTACCACTTTTTACACCGCAGTAAAAGAAACCGAAGTACGCCAACGCACTATTTGCTTGAACAGTGCGTAGACTTAACGTGCGGGGGGACACTTTTGGGGTTTTCGCATTCGTAGACATCGATGAAAAATATTCGAATTCGCGTATGCGAATATCAAGAATCAAGAAGTAATGAATACGAGCATTTTCGTACGCGAATATTTTCTTTTTTACACTATTGCTAATAGCATTCACAAATATTTACAGCAAATATTCGCCTACGGGAATTATATAAATCATTTGTTACTTCGTTAGCTTTTAACACTTATTCAATTCCTACTATTAGCTCACACTCTCTCTATATTTATATATCTTGTTCAAATTTTCAATCGTTAATAAAATACTTTTTATTCATCCACTCAAGTTCAAATACATTTTTTAAACTTGTAAGTGGATGACACTGGATGTTAATACAGTTCTTTCAAATATTATTTAATTTAATTTAATTAATTAATTTAAGTTTTATATGGGAGAAAAAAAATCTCCCATTGTTTTCATAAATAAAATGAAAGATTTTCTCAAATGAGTGATGCCACAAAAATAAATACCGCAACGATGATTATAAAAAAATGTTCAATAAAGATAGCGTGGGACATTAATGCTGCACTGGTTTATTTTACATATTTATGATTAAAAAGTAGGAATTGACTTAATTTTTTTTATATATATTACTTGTTTATCAATAAGTTCAATATTTATCAATACTTTGTTACTTTTTTTCCGGTTAGTTTTTCGATTACTTTTTTTCCGCTTTTGTTTACTCTGTTGCTTTTTTTCCTGTTACTTTTTTTTCCGATTATTTTTTTTTCCGCTTTTGCTTACTCTGTTGCTTTTTTTCCTGTTGCTTTTTTTTTCCGATTACTTTTTTTCCGCTTTTGTTTACTCTGTTTCTTTTTTTCCTGTTACTTTTTTTTCCGATTACTTTTTTTCGCTTTTGTTTACTCTGTTTCTTTTTTTCCTGTTACTTTTTTTTCCGATTACTTTTTTTCCGCTTTTGTTTACTCTGTTTCTTTTTTTTCTGTTACTTTTTTTTCCGATTACTTTTTTTCCGCTTTTGTTTACTCTGTTTCTTTTTTTCCTGTTACTTTTTTTTCCGGTTACCGTACTCAGTAGCATGCAGGTATGTGTGCCTTCTGACTTTGTTATGCTTATTTATAAGTTTTATGTTTTTATTTGCTTTCAGGTTCATGTTTGATTCCGCATCATTCGACCACCGAGTGGAGGCTGCCTTCATGCGGATGAAGAGGTCGGACGCTGTTCGCCAGGATGCCGTGGAGTGGTTCCAGCGGTTGCAAGTGGAGCGAGAGAAGGTGTGGAGGAAGCTGCTGCGGGAGAAGGACATCAACCTGTCGAGCGCCATGCCGTACCTGATCAAGCTCAACCAAGCGGAACCTGCGTGGAGGGCTATGGATGACGCATCCAGGGACGCAGTCTACGAGTGGCAGAGGAGAGTCAACTTCGTCATCCTGGAAATGTTCATTCTTCGACACAAGGCGTAAGCATTATTATTTGTTTATTTACTTATTTATTTATTGCTAGTATTGGCTGTTATCATAATGATTAAAAATAAAGAATTATTGATTAAAGAAATAGAAACTTTTCTAATAAAAGGGATAAATTAAAAAATGGTAAATTTGCAATGAGGTAATAAAATACAATTTTAAGATCAGATTAACTCTTACCTAATTTTACTGGATTCTATTCTTTTGGCAGGTAAACTAAATTTAAGATATTCTTGATATTTCCGAGATGTGTTAGAAAGTTGCTGTATATTCCTAGTGTTATTTAATTAGAAATAAATACGTATTTCTAAAAAAAAAAGAAAAAACTTACACACACACACACACGTATATATATATATTAGAATTTTTAATCTTAAAATCATTTTAACCCTACAATACATAGCGTAGCCAATTGGCAACACTTTCTATTTAACTTTTAATAAATAAATCAAGTTCCTTGCAACCACTATATTTATATAGAAATATTAACCCTGTAAAAATAACATAAATATGCTACTAAATAAAGTTAAAAATCTATCTTAAAATTTCTGGTGTCGAATTCTTAATATAAGTATAAAAAACACAATTCTAAAAGAAAATGCATACACTGTAGGGTTAATCAAATATAATTGCACAAATCAAATTTTGATAATTTTTCTATTTGTAATTGGGAATGAATAATAAATAATTTCTTGTTTTCCATATCCTAAATCTTTGAAGACACTAAATAATAATTAAAAAAAAATGTGTCTGAAGCATCAAGAAAAGCCCCCGTTTTAAAGTAAAAATATAATTTCAGTTCACAGTTTTCTCTAGTGTTACGGTTGGTTTCAACCAATTTTTTTTTAATCTACATTAATTATTTAAATCACTTTCTCTACATTTATTTAAAAGCACTCTTTTTTCTTCTGTTTCTAATAAAAATTTAAATAAATAAAAGTAATTGTAATAATAATAATAAAATCAGTTTTTATTTTTTCTTCTTTCTTTTTCTTTTTGCAAAGTAAATTCAACGTTTATAGTCTAGCTTTGCTTCCTGTTTTCAAATACGAAAGATAAATAGCAGGGAGGGAGGTTTCTCAGTAAAAGACCACACATAGTGTATTGGGCAGTCGTGTACGTTTTCTCCCATACCCTTGAATCATGTGTTGTAGTCACCTAGTCTAGTTTTGGTTAAAAGAAAGACCGTCCGCCCTGTATAGGAATTGCGTTATCTTATGAGTGTACTATATACGCAATTAGGCTTTGTAAGCTTACGACAGGCTTCAATGAGCTCTGCTATCAGGCGGATTGCTGGCGCCCAGGTCAACAGAGGCTCACAGGACCCCCTTCAGCACACGCCATGGGGGTGAAACATGGCTGCCTTCCCCCATGAAGCGGCTGGCAGGGTGGAACGACAGGCTGGTGCCTTCAAGGAGAGTCCATTTTTCCCTTTTGTTTCCATTCCCGTACCCCTGGCAGAGTGGATCGGTCCCGTTTTTCAAGCAGCGCGGGAGAATGAATGTTTACGACACTTGTTGCTTGGCCAAGAGACCTGTCGTTTGACTCGTAAAAAAAATTCGACTTATTACGGGGCTCGAAGACTGGCCTGTGGGCTGGATCGCGAAGTTGTTGAAGGCGGACAGGTTTCTGGAAGATTTTTTTTGAGAGTGGGGCATTGATGGCCTACATTAATTATCCTAAATCATGAGGTTATGATGAAAAGAGGCTATAAGGGCATTTTCGAAGTAAGGATCTGTATCTGATAGAGGGCGAATGAAAAGAAAATATGTTTGACCCATCATGTAGTAGCGGCGTTCCTAGAAAAAGTGTTGTCTTGTGTTGACTTCTTAAGCGGCGGTTGTTATTGATGCCTTGACGAAAAATGAATTAATGATTAGACGAGCATCATTTCTGGAGATGGGGCATTATTAATCCTAGACTAAGAAGACTGGCGTGACTAGCTGAGTAGACTTGCCCGCTTTACAAGGTATCGGTGATGTGACGACGTTTTGAATCGGGAATAAATCAAAATCTCCAAGTGATGTATGGAGTAACGGTGTTGACTCGTAGAAGCGGCTGAAAAGAATAGGTTGATAAATAAAAAGAGATTATGGCAGACTAACATATCTGCAAAGAAGTGTGCCCACATTGACGGTAGTAAATATCAAAGTATATTGTAAGTAACCCATATTTCTTCTTTATTACATGTTGTCTACTGTTGTAATATTTATAAATACCTGGAGAGACAAAAAAATATAATTATTGGTATTTTAAGATGATTAACATGTAACCTTTTTGTTTATGACTGAACGACATTTGAATTGTTGGTTTGTTAATAGTTTAAGAGTTATGATATTTAATTGAAAATTAATCAATAACTAAATTTTGAAAAGTTGATCCATCTTTAAATCATGGTATTGTGGTAATTTTAGGGGCTTTGCTGCTTAATGTAAAGTGTTATTATAAGTAATTTCAGTATTTTTTTTTTTTGATCAACTTTGTTATTGTGTTATTATTATATTTTGTTTGAGAACTACCTTACTTTTATAAATTTTAATTATTCAAATAAAGAAAGTTTTTGTTTATTCTCAAATATGGTATGTTTTTCTTTATATATAATTTTTAAATAATTAATATTTTTATAATTACAACATACCTTTAAGAAGGAATTAATCTCTCAGTAAGTGTGATTAAAAATATGAAAGCTATAATTTTGCTAAATTAATACTTTTAAATTTCTTAAATCTAAAATTCATAGCAATAGTTTAAATGAACATTAATTGGGGTTTACGTAAGGTTATTAGATGTAATTATTGTTCCTATCTCAGTATTGAATATACTGATAATTGTTGCTAAAGTAAAATTAAGTCTAATTTTATAATTGATTAATTTAATTTTTAATTATCCTTTCTTTGAAGTATTATTCAAAACAAACAACAAAATGGTTGTTTTTTAACAAAAAAAAAAAAAAGGGTTTTCAGTTATTTTATACCACTATACGATTCTTGGCTAACCGATCTGATCTTGTTCAGAATCTCCATTGTTGTTCTAAAAATTTAGTACATCATCATATCCCTACTCTATTAACGGATTTAACTCTTTCCCCTTTTGGTCCTCATATTGGAGGAATTTCAGGTTGTCTGCATTTTTCCAAATTATATGATGATTACACTTTTGTTAATTTAATGTGTATGGAGATTTGAGCTTGATCGGGTTGGAGTGGAGTTGGGTGTTCTTTATGCAATCCAGTATGCTACTTGATTTAGAAATCTGTTGCCCCTTACTACATTTAATACTGTCTTAAAATAATGAGTTCAAAATTATCATTGTTGTATTAACCTGTGCGGATTCTTAAGTTTTGATATTTTGTTTAGTTTAATATAATTTGCTCCCTTTTCCATGGCAACAGATTTCAGTGGAGCTAATCAGGGTATACTTATTTTTTTTTTTAATATTTAATTGTCAAGTGAAGATTGAGTAATAAATGTGCTTTTTTTAAGTTTAAGTAAGTTGCGTTTTAGAAAGAACCCCAAAACCCACAACAAATGGAGCCGTAACAATTCGGTCTCTGGGTTATTGATTTTTTTTTTACTTGTATGTATTTATGTATCAAAGAGCAACTGGGTGTTTTTGCAATTAAAATTTTATTTATATGTTCAAGTGTAAAAAGAGGTCTAGGCTCTCTCTCTGTGCTAGTAAGCGACAATTCCCAGTCAAAATTATGTCTTGTGAGCATAACCTTTTCTTATTTACAAAAAGCATAGTCCTGTACTTAAGTTTTATGTATTTATAAGGTTTTACTTTCCCCTCTCTTTTTCTCATTTTTAAGTTGTCCCCCCCCCTTTTTTCATTTTTTTTTGGTTTGTTTGTCATTTTCTAACTCTAACTATGGCTGATAAGCACTCGGAAGCAATTGCCACTATTCAGCGAAAAAATGCTTTAGTGGATAATTTGTCTAATATTCCCCCATTCAATGGAGAGGCCAGCTCAGTCTGCTTCTCAGATTTTTCTGAGAAATTTGAGAGTTTTTCAAAATTATTCGACTGGACTGAGGAGGAAAAGAAGTTTGTTTTACTTGCTAGACTTTCAGGAGCTGCTTCTAGGCGAATAAAAATTCACAAAGCAAAAACATCTGATGAGCTATTAAAAATCTTAAAAGAGAGTTATACTTCACAGACCACACCAGATGTTGCACTCAGTCACTTTCTAAATTTTAAACAGCCACCCAATATGAGGGTTCAGGAGTTTTATGACAAGGCATATGATATGTCATTAAGAGCCCTTGTAATTGAAGGTATCCAGGGTGAAGTAGTCGATAAAAGCCGAACGGCTCTACTCCACTCCATGCTTTTGAGCAACCTTACACCAGAAGTGCGAAAGGGGGTAATTGCGAGAAATCCACAATCCCCAGAAGAGGTCCTCAAAATTGCGCTTCTTGAGGAAAAGGCTTATAGGAGCATTAACCCTTTCTACAACCACCGCGAGGAAATTCTCAACCCTAATTTGACCCAAAACCTACCCTGTGCTGCTGTTTTTCAGCAAGATAGCTCACAAAAGAAGGAGATAGACCAACTAAAATCTCAAATTGATGTTTTAGCAGCTAAGATAGACAGTTTAGTTGATCTTAGGGCTAGGGATATGCAGGAAAATAACCAGGAAGTAAGACCCGTAACCTGCTATAGGTGTTCCGTACAAGGCCACTATGCCAGAGATTGTCCACTAAATTTTGTCGATTATAATTTTAGAAGGGGAGGTGGTCAAAATTTCAGGAGCCGTGGGCAAAATTATAGAAACAGAGGTGAAAATCCTAGAGGGAACCACAATCAGCGAGGCGGATATAGGGGAAGAAGAGGTGGTTATTACCAAAACAATAGGAGCACAGCTGCGAACAGAAATGAAGTGCAGACGGTAAATAACACCCCAGTAGCTAACAGTGAAAGTGAGGCTTTAAACTATTAGTGGCCGGATCAGATGTGGTCAACTCGATCCCCCACAGGCCCCTGGACCCCCCAACTGTGTATAGTATGTTTCAGCCCCAATCATATACATTACCAACTACAAGAATTTACATAAATAAAGTTTGCCTAAATGCATTATGTGACACGGGTTCTGCAATTAATCTCCTGAGTGGTACTGATTGTAACTGTTTAGAGAATTTTGAAATGGAGAATTGCAATATCCCCATTATGACTGTCACCGGTGAGAAAGTTCACCTAAATAGGAAGATATTTTTAAATTTTATTTTTGATAATGTTCAATGTCAAGCTGAATTCTATGTAGTGGAAGGTAAATTAGCAGAGGAATTTAATATGATTTTGGGAATGCCATTTTTGAAAGAGTACCGGGCAAGTATAAATTGTGATACAAATGCTGTCGCTCTTAAAGTGCCAGTTTCAGGCCAATGTAAACAAAGCGTAGAAACCCCAAGTAATACTTCAGGGTGTAATACTTGTCTTGCTACTAATTCTGTAAATATTTCTAACTCTGTATATAGTGTAAATTCTAATAATAATTGTATAAATAATGATTGTGTTAAAAATAATTCTGTAAATATAAAATGTGTCAACAAAGTAGGGGAGAATTCAAAAAGTAGTCATGCAAATAGCCCTCCTGAAAATTGTGCATGTGAGAAAGTTCATGACTCAATTAATATTGAAAATGGGAATCATAGTAGTGAAAATATGGTAGTTCAGGACCCGCAGTTGAGTAATATGGGAAAAGATGTTGAGATAGTCATTCAAACTGAGTCAGATAAGGAAGTTGAAAGTGTTGCGCAGAACTTTTGCATGCAAACAACATCAGGCGGTAGCTCTGAGGGTAATAACACTGAAAATTTTTCAAGTATTCAAAGTGTCGACAACATTCTTTCAGCAGCGAGCCAGGTAACTCAGGGTAATTTAGCTGAAGAGACTACTGAAATTTGTAATATTGATGAAAGTGAAGATTTGGTAAGTATAGAGGATAAGGTACCTGAAGTCGAGGAGGAGAGCAATGAAGATAGCAGTAGTGATAAAACCAATAAAAATAAAAATATAAGTTTCGCTGTGTTATGTAGCAAAATTTCAATTCCCCCGCAGTCAAAAATGTTAGCCCAGGTTAAAAGTTATAAGGAAAATTTTATTAAGGAAAATGATATTGTTATGTTAGAACCTTTGGCGAAAAATTTAAATCAAGGTCTCCTTACCTCCAGAGCCATTTGCACTAAAGAACATGGCCTATATATCTCATTTGCAAATTTTTCAGACAATAGTATTCATTTAAATAAAGGAACCTTTGTTGCCAAAATTCAAAAATGTGTAGACCAGTCAAATATACCCGTAACTGATAATAAATTAACCTATAATATAAATTTGGCCCCTCCAATTGGTGACTTTGATCACGCTGATCTCACTTGGAGCTCTGAAATTAATTTAGATCATTTAGAACCCCCATTAAAACTTAAAATGCAAAATTTTCTAGACAAAAACAAAGATGTATTTGCAGCATCGGTCTTAGATTTACCCGGCTGTGATACAATCCCGCATGAAATTAACTTAACTTCAAATAAACCAGTTAAAGGCAAAGCTTATAGAGTCCCCTACAAATTACGTCAAGAAATGGAAGACCAACTTAATACTTTGTTACAGGCGGACATAATTTCCCCTTCCATGTCTGAATTTGCTTCTCCGGTTATTCTGGTTCGGAAATCAGACGGTTCCTATCGACTTGCTGTTGACTACAGAAGACTAAATAAAAATCTTGTTAAAGATGCTTACCCAATACCTAACATTACCGACTCTGTTGATGCTTTAAGTGGGGCTAAATTTTTTTCAACGCTAGATTTAACTAGTGGGTTTTTTCAACAGGTTATTCGCCCAGAGGATAGGCATAAAACTGCAATAATCACCCACAAGGGACTTTTTGAGTGGACCCGTAACTGTTTTGGGCTCTCAAATTCAGGTAACAGTTTCCAAAGACTTATGAATGCTATTTTCGGTGATTTAGGCAATCTTGGAATTCTTGTTTATATCGACGACATTGTAATTGCCTCCAGTGATGTTAATTCTCATTTTGAGAAGCTTAGCATGGTCTTTGAAAGGTTAAGACTGCATAAACTTAAACTTAAGCCCAGTAAATGCACTTTCCTTTCGAATAAAATACAATATCTAGGTTTTGAGATTTGTAGTGGCCAAGTATCACCTATCAATAAAAATATTGCCGTAATAGAAAATTTTAAACCTCCAACTACCCGAAAGGCTGTTAGGTCATTCATTGGAACTCTATCCTTTTATAGGAGATTTATACCAGATTTTACTAAGAGAGCTAAAAATCTAATCAACTTAACGAAAGAGACAGGAAAATTTTCGTGGAATGAAGATGCACAGAAAGAATTTGAAGACCTTAAAATGGCTCTTATTTCAAAACCATGTCTTGCACTCCCTGATTTTGAGAAAGAATTCCATTTATATACGGATGCCAGTGGCGAAGCATTAGGGGCAGTGTTATCACAATTAGATGAAAATAACATGCTCCATCCTGTTGCCTTTGCCAGCAGAAAATTGAAAGATGCTGAGACCCGCTACTCCACCACTGAAAGGGAATTACTAGCTTTAGTTTGGGCTACTGCCCACTTCAAATGTTACATTGCTAATACCCATTTTTTCATCTATACAGACCATGCGCCTCTAACATTTATGTTAAAAATTCACGACCCTACATCTCGCATGGCTAAATGGATCTGCACTCTCTCAGACTTTAATTTTACAATCAAGTTTGTTAAAGGTAAGTGTAACAGTGTCGCAGATTTCCTTTCGAGGTATGTCAACAATGATAACGCCAATGATACTGTTAATTGTAATTTTTGTATACAAGTCGAAAAGGAAGTTACTTTTATGCCTCATTCCAATCTACTTGAAAAAATTGGTGAATTGCAAAAATCAGACAAGAAATGCTGCGAGATTGCAAGAAAACTAGACCAAGGTATAGAAATTGCTCCTAAATACATGAAATTTTTTTTTAGAGATGACATTTTAGTTTGTGAGGATACAAGGGAGTCAGCTATTTTGAATAAACCTGTAAAGTTAGTCGTGCCAAAAGAATTGGTTACTCAAGTTTTTGCACTAACACATGAGTCCCTAGCGGCTTGTCATCAAGCCTTTCAAAAGACCATTGATCGCATTCGTGAGCACTTCTATTGGCCAGGAATGTCGTCAGATGTCAAGCATCTAGTGGAGTCATGTATTAGTTGCCAGCAGAAGAGAGCTTATAGAGCGAACCAGCTCGCCCCTCTGCAACGTATGCCGACCCCCCAGTTTCCCATGAACAAGGTTCATTTGGATCTCATTGGACCCTTACCGCAAACTTTTTCGGGAAATAAGTATATTGTCGCATATATAGATTCATTTACTAAGTGGCCAGAAGCATATGCGGTTAGTTCAACCACTTCAGATGTCATTGCGGACACTTTAGCTGACTTCATCTCACGCTACGGAGCACCCTGTTTTATTACGACGGACAATGCGAAGAATCTAATTTCAGATGCGATAGAGCACGTATATAAAATGTTTGGTATTAAACATATTAAGACCTCATCTTATCACCCGGCTGGCAACTCGCAAGTGGAGAGACAGAATCGTACTCTTAAAAATGCACTTTGTCACATAGTCAACCAAAATCAATCTGACTGGGACACTAAACTAAAATTTGCGCTACTAGCTATGCGTTCAGCTGTCCACTCATCAACTAAACTTAGCCCAGCTGCAGTTATGTATGGCAGAAATATGAATCTACCATATAATCTCTTTTCTCAACCACCTTCTTTTAATTATAATGATGCACCCTCTTTTTGTGAACTCTTAATCCCAGCTCTTCAAAAAGTATACACTGAAGTACATAGTAATTTAATTAAAGTTTCTGAGCAGCAGGAAAAATACCGTGAAAAGACAGCTGTTGATAAAAATTTTAAAATAGGAGATCTTGTGTGGTTATTTACACCCACAGTCGCCCCTGGTAATACAAAAAAATTAAGCAAGCAAAATAATGGTCCTTTTACTATAATTGAGAAGCTAAATGAAGTTAATTTTAAAATAGCGCTAGTTGCTAATCCCAAAAATTGTCAGGTTGTCCATGTTGACAGGTTGTCTTCCTTCAAAGACAGACTCCCCATCTGGTCCAGTGAACCAAAACAAACAATTGGCCTGGGATCGACTGAAAACGTGACCATCGATTCACCACACCAACCGCGCGATTCTCCTCCTGTACGCAGATGCAAGCGTAACCGATTCATTCCCTGGGCACCATATGATAGTAACCGCGCACCAGCAGTAGTGAACGTCAACAATAGCGAAACTCCGGTAGCGCCAGAAGTGGAGGAAACAGACAGCGACGCGACTGAAATCATAAATCCCTCTCCCCCACCTCCCATTTCTCCGGAGATTGCAGCGGCAGAGAATAACGAGATGTGCGTAAATAAAAATTTAGCAACGGCAGAAGGCAGCGAGATGCGCGTAGGTAAAAATTCAGCCACGGCAGAAAGCAGTTCAGCTGCTGCGCACAGCGATTCGCGCAGGTCTCGTTCATCGATTCGTCCAGCTGCTAAATCGAATAGAAGTAGTCGTTCAATATCGATTTCTAGAACCGACTATTCGCTACGGGATAGAAGAGACCGTCCGAGTTATAAATACTAACTATTTTTTTTCGTTATTCAGGCATTTTTATCAATTTTACCTTGTTTATTTGTATTTATTTATAGTTTAGTTAATGTGTATGTATATTTAATTATTTTCTTGGGCATTTTTAAAACGGAACTTAGTTTTTCTAGCGTATTAAAGGTTTGTTTTGGTTGTGTGTTGATACTCTCATGTAGGCATTTTTAACCCTTTTTATGCCTATACTTAAGGTTTTTGTCTGTTTTATGGTAGATTATGTGGTATATACCCGTCCGCACCCCGTTTTCGTAGATTTTGGGTATATTTTTTTACAAAAAAAAAAAAAAAAAAAAACGAATGTAATTTTTGTTACTTTAAATTTTTTTTAGGAGGGTATGTTTGGTTACCCTTTTGCCAAAATTGTTCTGCGTTTTCCTTTTTTAAATGCATCTGTGTTTTGTATATAATCTTTTAAGTGTGGGTTTACTTTAATTAATGCACTTTAATCAGATGGATTTATTATTTACTATGCAATTTGTGGGTTTATTTGAACTTTTAACTTTAAGGAGTGTGGACCCTTTTTCTTTTTCTTGTACATACTGTCTCATGTACATGCCTATATGTTGTTGTGTGTGGCTAAAAGTGCTAAAATTAACTATTTTCTTTATTCTACTTCCTATTTTTGTGGAATGTGTGTTTTCCTTCCTGGTGACATACGTCACCACCCTTCTTTTTAAGTTTTGGTGGAATATTTTCCCTGTAGTGCCCAAGGGGCCCGAAACTGCTTGTGCTATAAGTAGCACAGAGGCAGAGATACTCTTTCCCATGCACATTACTTGTAAGTGCATTTGTAAAATCTGCACAGTGAACCGAATCATTGGACTTTTCTCAAAAACAACATGGCTTCTTGTAGAAAAATGTTATAAATGTGTGCGTAACTCCCTACCATGGTCTGTGATACCATAGTATGTGTCTTACAGATGTATATGTATATATTTTTTTTTGTGTGTCACCAGTTGCTCTTGTGTATTTTTGTATAATAGAATTAATATGTGTTTTACAAATTTCATTGACATTTACAGTGTTGTAACTATGATATTACTAGTACTTATTTACATTAATAGATAGTGTTGTAATATACTGTGATGCCAATTATTGAAGTTATGTATATAAGCAGTATAATGACAATTAATCAGTGGGCACTTCTCTTCTTTTTCGGCTAATTTTTTTTTTTTTTCTCAAAATTCAATTTATGTATTATTTACAGTTCTGTTACCAGAAATTTCAGGTAGGATGCAGTTATGCGTAGGAATGACAGTAGTAGGGAAATGAGGTTTCACAGTCAGGTGGAACATGTGTTCTTTTACAGGTGCAGAGAATATCTTGGTCATTTTAGTGGTAAAATCAGCCTTGTGGTCCCTCCTCTGGTAGTACTCTTTTATGGTCATGTTTCAGGTAATATTTTAGGTAGTGGTTTCTACGGATGTGCGAGCTCTGGTTGTATATATCCGGAATATATTGTCAGGGTGGTATTTCAGCGGTGAACTCTCTGGATCCCGTCCCGGATCGATGTATGATCTGTGTTTGTGGGTCAGTTTTTTCAGTGTTGAGGTCCCAGCATGCCATGTGGTACCCAGTTACCTTTCAAAAAAAAATAATTTGTTTTCTCAAAAAATTTTTTTTTAATTAGCCGGGGGGAGCAATCTTGTTACGGTTGGTTTCAACCAATTTTTTTTTAATCTACATTAATTATTTAAATCACTTTCTCTACATTTATTTAAAAGCACTCTTTTTTCTTCTGTTTCTAATAAAAATTTAAATAAATAAAAGTAATTGTAATAATAATAATAAAATCAGTTTTTATTTTTTCTTCTTTCTTTTTCTTTTTGCAAAGTAAATTCAACGTTTATAGTCTAGCTTTGCTTCCTGTTTTCAAATACGAAAGATAAATAGCAGGGAGGGAGGTTTCTCAGTAAAAGACCACACATAGTGTATTGGGCAGTCGTGTACGTTTTCTCCCATACCCTTGAATCATGTGTTGTAGTCACCTAGTCTAGTTTTGGTTAAAAGAAAGACCGTCCGCCCTGTATAGGAATTGCGTTATCTTATGAGTGTACTATATACGCAATTAGGCTTTGTAAGCTTACGACAGGCTTCAATGAGCTCTGCTATCAGGCGGATTGCTGGCGCCCAGGTCAACAGAGGCTCACAGGACCCCCTTCAGCACACGCCATGGGGGTGAAACATGGCTGCCTTCCCCCATGAAGCGGCTGGCAGGGTGGAACGACAGGCTGGTGCCTTCAAGGAGAGTCCATTTTTCCCTTTTGTTTCCATTCCCGTACCCCTGGCAGAGTGGATCGGTCCCGTTTTTCAAGCAGCGCGGGAGAATGAATGTTTACGACACTTGTTGCTTGGCCAAAAGACCTGTCGTTTGACTCGTAAAAAAAATTCGACTTATTACGGGGCTCGAAGACTGGCCTGTGGGCTGGATCGCGAAGTTGTTGAAGGCGGACAGGTTTCTGGAAGATTTTTTTTGAGAGTGGGGCATTGATGGCCTACATTAATTATCCTAAATCATGAGGTTATGATGAAAAGAGGCTATAAGGGCATTTTCGAAGTAAGGATCTGTATCTGATAGAGGGCGAATGAAAAGAAAATATGTTTGACCCATCATGTAGTAGCGGCGTTCCTAGAAAAAGTGTTGTCTTGTGTTGACTTCTTAAGCGGCGGTTGTTATTGATGCCTTGACGAAAAATGAATTAATGATTAGACGAGCATCATTTCTGGAGATGGGGCATTATTAATCCTAGACTAAGAAGACTGGCGTGACTAGCTGAGTAGACTTGCCCGCTTTACAAGGTATCGGTGATGTGACGACGTTTTGAATCGGGAATAAATCAAAATCTCCAAGTGATGTATGGAGTAACGGTGTTGACTCGTAGAAGCGGCTGAAAAGAATAGGTTGATAAATAAAAAGAGATTATGGCAGACTAACATATCTGCAAAGAAGTGTGCCCACATTGACGGTAGTAAATATCAAAGTATATTGTAAGTAACCCATATTTCTTCTTTATTACATGTTGTCTACTGTTGTAATATTTATAAATACCTGGAGAGACAAAAAAATATAATTATTGGTATTTTAAGATGATTAACATGTAACGTTTTTGTTTATGACTGAACGACATTTGAATTGTTGGTTTGTTAATAGTTTAAGATTTATGATATTTAATTGAAAATTAATCAATAACTAAATTTTGAAAAGTTGATCCATCTTTAAATCATGGTATTGTGGTAATTTTAGGGGCTTTGCTGCTTAATGTAAAGTGTTATTATAAGTAATTTCAGTATTTTTTTTTTTTTGATCAACTTTGTTATTGTGTTATTATTATATTTTGTTTGAGAACTACCTTACTTTTATAAATTTTAATTATTCAAATAAAGAAAGTTTTTGTTTATTCTCAAATATGGTATGTTTTTCTTTATATATAATTTTTAAATAATTAATATTTTTATAATTACAACATACCTTTAAGAAGGAATTAATCTCTCAGTAAGTGTGATTAAAAATATGAAAGCTATAATTTTGCTAAATTAATACTTTTAAATTTCTTAAATCTAAAATTCATAGCAATAGTTTAAATGAACATTAATTGGGGTTTACGTAAGGTTATTAGATGTAATTATTGTTCCTATCTCAGTATTGAATATACTGATAATTGTTGCTAAAGTAAAATTAAGTCTAATTTTATAATTGATTAATTTAATTTTTAATTATCCTTTCTTTGAAGTATTATTCAAAACAAACAACAAAATGGTTGTTTTTTAACAAAAAAAAAAAAAAAGGGTTTTCAGTTATTTTATACCACTATACGATTCTTGGCTAACCGATCTGATCTTGTTCAGAATCTCCATTGTTGTTCTAAAAATTTAGTACATCATCATATCCCTACTCTATTAACGGATTTAACTCTTTCCCCTTTTGGTCCTCATATTGGAGGAATTTCAGGTTGTCTGCATTTTTCCAAATTATATGATGATTACACTTTTGTTAATTTAATGTGTATGGAGATTTGAGCTTGATCGGGTTGGAGTGGAGTTGGGTGTTCTTTATGCAATCCAGTATGCTACTTGATTTAGAAATCTGTTGCCCCTTACTACATTTAATACTGTCTTAAAATAATGAGTTCAAAATTATCATTGTTGTATTAACCTGTGCGGATTCTTAAGTTTTGATATTTTGTTTAGTTTAATATAATTTGCTCCCTTTTCCATGGCAACAGATTTCAGTGGAGCTAATCAGGGTATACTTATTTTTTTTTTTAATATTTAATTGTCAAGTGAAGATTGAGTAATAAATGTGCTTTTTTTAAGTTTAAGTAAGTTGCGTTTTAGAAAGAACCCCAAAACCCACAACACTAGTCCGAAATAGTTTCTTTCTGACACGTGCACGAAGATTTTTTTATTTTTAACTGCAAAAATTTGGAAGCTGTTATCATTTAGAAACTGAGAGATCGAATATCGTTTTACAGTTTTCTCTAAAGGCAAGTGATATTTTTGAAAATGTTGTCAAAGTAACTTTTAAGCCAATTTTTTGGGACGCAACAGCCTTAGAAAGTTCGTCATGAGATAATAATCGATCGCAACACAAGATATAACACATTTATCGATACATTACAAACTTTCTTGCATTCCAAATCACTTCAACAGTCATGCCGGCGAATTTTATACTTTCACATATAAACATAACAGTCAGAAAATTTTGGAGCGTCGAAAAAAGAAAATGTTTCGTGAGAACGTTCTTTAGGATGTTGTTCCAAAAAACATTTATTTCCGGTTGACGGTAATTCAAACAATTCCTCATGGGAGAGATTATTTTTGTTTTTATTTTTATTTTTACTTTCATGTGTTTAAAAATTACTTTAAACGGTCGGTTCCGGATGATGGAAGTCCCTGACGAAAAAAAAAAAAGAATAATCTATTTCAGTTCTCCATTTTGAAACTACCCTTTTGTATTTTTAATGTTTGTTATACATAACTGTATTGCTTTTTGTGCTGAAATGTTTAAAAACTGTCTTCCACGTAATGTTCTGATATACATATATATTTTTTAATTTAGCTTATTAAATGTTTGTAAAAAATAAAAATAAATAAATAAATAAAATAAAACTCGCTCTTGGATGCGCAAACACGTTCCAAACTGTTTTTCGTCCGTGGATTTTGTTCCTCCGTCCACTAATGATTGGAAGACAAACCTAAGCTGTAGTTTCTAGGTATTTAGCACTGAAAAGTTTATAAACATCACTTACACTGTAAAAGAAAAAAAATCTCATGATTTTTCAGAAAAAATCTATCAAACAGGACACCAGTAATAAAACTTTACGTTTTACGGAAATAATCTGTATTTACAAGGAACTTTCTGTTATTTTAACAGATATTGCTCGGAATAAATATTGTAAAATTGTTAAGATAAAACAATAATATATTACAATATAATATTAATAAATATTCAACGATAACAAACTTAATGGTAAAACCGTTCTTCGGTCTCATGCAAAGCTATAGCTGTAAGATTTTCATAGATTGTTATTTTAAATGATTTTCGCTTAACATTTTTGTATACTAAGGGTTTCATAAATCATTATATATTCCCTCAGAGTTTATTAAAAAAAAGTCATTCCGGCATGTACCGGGAGGAAAAGCTAGCTTCCTTCCCTCTTCCTTCTTTTTTAAGAATTCAGCTAATTTTCTCAAATACACGAAGGTAAAATGCGTGGAACTGGATTATAGAAAATAGTCAGTTTTTGTTAATACTACTGAATTTGAATGGAAATTTCAAAAACTTAGACAGCTATCGCTAAGTTGTCTTTATTTATGGCGATTTATTTTTGGTTGCCAATTTTGCGATATTTCGCTTGGCAAGAATTTGACGCAGCAGCAATGCTTACAATAATGAAAGTAAATTTGTGAAAAACTACGTTTGCTAAAACTCATAAATTAAACCCGAGTATGGAGAAAAAGTCTGCTGTCTTGTTTCAAAATGTCAGCCACTCTAGAATTTCAAATTGCTATATCTCAAGAAAGCTTTGCTACATCTCAGCCGTTTTTAATGATAGAGGGGAAACAAAAAATACCCTGTAATCCTTGTATCATGGATTAAACACACGTAAGAAATAAATTCGAATTTGTAATTATTTGTATATATTTTTTAGTTTGAAATTTTAAAGGGGCCGTCTCATTTTGAAACAAGATGGCAGATCAAGCTGGCTAACGAACTCGGTCGATATTTTGGCAAACCTTTAACGTATGCTCAGTCACATCCAAATCGGTTTATAAATACAAGCACTATCGCATAACAAAGATCAGATACAACATTTGAACGGAAGGTGAATTTTGGGCCTGGAGGTCACGGTTGGTAAAAATATACCAAAATTGTCCGGATTTTTCTTTCTACCGGCCGACTGCAGTGAAAGCTAGTTACATTTCATAATAGATGTTCTAAAACTCTCTGATTTTATTTAGCAGAAACAAGTCTGTCTAGCTAAAAACTTCGATAACTAAAAGAGCAAAACTGAAAACCTGCCTCTTGACTATAGCCTGAAACTTGCTTCGAAATGATTCATTAATTCTACGAACTTTTTATTTCCATGTTTATCATTCCGCTTTTATATTAACCTTCTGTCATAGTCAATATTTAAAAAAAAAGAAAAGGAAAAAAAAGACACATCTCGTAACATTTTAAAGATAAAATGATCGCTAAAAAAATGAAAATAGGTGTATAACAAGAAAGTTGTATATAAAAAAAGGGCATAACAATACATCGTAAAAATACAAATGTTTCTTAATCTGCAAGGATATAATACAACCACACATGAAAATATACAATAACCTCTTACAAGTTACCCCCATCATTCCGAAAAGCATTCTGTATCATTAGATACCTCTGAAACCAATATATTTTCGAGATTTAAAGAAGCATTTTTATCGAAACAACATTTCTTTTGCTGCCACTGGTTTTCAGAAACGTTTCAGTGCCGTTTTTGTAACGTATCAATCACTTTTCTCAAACCGGAATATCGGGTTTTAGAGTTCTATTTATTTTCAATTAAACATAATTTATACGTATAAGAGTAACAAAATAGTATTCATTTTAATGCTTATAATTAATGCTTTACACGTATGATGTTTGCATTGAAAAACGCGTTTGTTGAACATGAAAATATTTATTTGAGAGTAGAGTAAGATAAAAACCAAAAAGACGATATTCCGGGTTGAGAAAACTGATTAATACGCTCTAAAAATTAGTTGACCAAGTTTCCGAAAATGAGTGGCAGCAAGTGGAACTTTGTTTTGATAAATGTCTCTTTAAATCTCGAAAATGTGTTGGTTTAAAGATAAAGAACGTTTTTTCGGAATTATTAATAACTCAAAAGAGGTTATTATATATTTCATTTCGTGGTTATATTGAATTTTCCTAGATTAAATAACATGTCTTGTTTTTATCTTTTATTTACAATCTAAGTTTTTGTAATTTTCGAATAATCTCCTCAAAATTTCGATTTTATGACTGACAGAGTCAATTTCTATTTGTTGTAATTCATTCAGGATAATCACAGTAATGTTTTAGAATAAATTGTTTTTGATAATGTGTTTATTATTTATTTATTTATTTATTTTCAGGTTGTCGTTCAAGCAGAAGATGAAGAACATGCTGGTCAGGAAGAAGAAGTGACTTTTCTGATCGTAACTGGTTTTTCCTTATATTTGTGACTTATTTACCCGGATGTGACTTACCCGAATTGTGACTTTGTTTGTGTTGTCCTTTGATATCTCTTGTGTATGCTCCTTCTGTAGGGGTTATGAAGAAATAATTGTCAGTTGAATTGGGTTGGTTGGAAGGGTGAAGGGGGTGGCATTTACTTAGTATTTAAGTATGTAGTTCTTAAGTTTAGATTTAAGTGTAGTTCTTAAGTTATAATCCAATGAAACTTCTCTAAACTAAACTGGCACACCACTAAGAACGGGATTTAACTAAGCGATTAAAAAATAATGACTGTTTTCGCTTTAATTTAAATTTAAATTTTGTAAATGGGTTAGATCTAACTAAAATTTTATTTTTAGATCCTTTTTAAATGAAAATTAACCAATTTAAATCATGTTAAATGTTTTATTTTGGTTTCGAAATTAATATATATATATTTTTTAATTATTTCTTACAACGGGATATTCTTGCAACAGGAGTTTGTGCATCTTTGGTGAAGTTTAGTTTATCGAAGTTTCATTGTATTTTGATAAAAATAGAAATTATTCTGGCCTTTATTTATGTATATATGACTAAATTATATTTAATATACTTCTGTTTCCCAAAATGTATCAAATATTTCGGCCTTAAAATCAAAATTTTTCATACAATAACAATAGTTCAATAGACAATAGACAATAGTAAAAAATAGCCAATAGTAAAAAATAGCCAATAGTAATAAATATCCAATAGTAAACAATAGTCAATAGTACAAAATAGTCAATAGTAATCAACGGCATTCAATAGTAAACAATACAATAGTTTAAAATAGTTAGGTAGTCTCTCTCTCTTTCTATAACACACACACACACTACGCAAACACACACCCACACAAAGAGAGGGAGAGAGATTCAATTCAGTTTTTTTTAATGCAGGAGAATAATGATGGCAGCTGTAGAGTAAAATGATCATAGGTGCAGGTTCAGGGCAGAAAAAAAAAATATCTTCTTCGAAGAATAGGGCTTCTTGCAATGAATGGAGAGGTACGGGTCAGTTTTAAGGGGCGGAGGAGACTGACAATTGAACAACATAAAAAACGGAGAGGTTCGGGCCAGTTTTATGGGGTGGAGGAGACTGGCAATTAAAAATTAATAAATTTCATCATTTTCTCATTAATTAATCACATTAAACACAATTAGTCACATTAATCACAATTAATCACAACTTATCATTTTCTAAAGCAAAACATATTTAGCTGACAAAATTCATCTTGGGATCTACTGCTTAATCAATTTTCAAAGATTGGCTTTGACACGAGGGTAAAGTGTTACTAAAATTTAGTATTATGCACAGAATTCAGTCTTTTATACAAAATTTAGTCATATATACAGAAAGGCCAGAATATTTTTTTATTTCAATCGAAATGCGAGTGGGAAAAATCTTTCCTATATTACCCACACTTCTTTTTAAGGTACCTCAAAGGAGAAAAATCGGAACCTTTATAGTCTCGCTTTGGAAATCCCGACTGTGGAAAATCGCGTAATAAATGGACATAGCATTAAAAATGAAAGATTTTCGGATATTTTCCTTTACATGTGCTATAAGATCTTAATTCGTGCCAAATTTCAAGGTTCTTGATCAATCTGAAGTATACTGTTAGATTTTACACTCAAAACTTATATGTACTTCCGGTTGACCTAGAATCTTGAAATTTGACACAAAGGAAGGTTTTATAGCACATGTAAAAGGTAACAAATCTGAAAATCTTTAATTTATATCTATGTCGATGTATTTATTACATGGCAAACTTATGAATTTCCATAGTTGGTGCTAACGTCAGAATAACGCATTTCAACGGAATTTGTTTTACTATAGCACAACGGTACGGAACCTGCAGGGGCGATTCCTACTCGCACTTCCCCTTTTTATGTATATAAATATAACTTTTCCCTGTCTACTCCGCGAGATTCTGATATGCTTCAAAAAATTCAGGAGATGGAAGTATTATACGAAGGTTGGTCAAATATAAAGGATATCATTGGAATATCAATAGAAATTTGTTACACTTGTTATGGTGCTTATATCGTTTACGGTCTGAAAGTTTGTATTGCATCGTTATATTCCCTATACATTCATTTATTTAGTCGTCAGATTTATCAGAAAACACAAAATACCTAGTGCAGTTGCACAAAGTATGAAACTTTCAACAAGTAAAAATATCAAACCTATTGAAATAGGGCAAAGATTAATTCTAGAATTCGGAAATGACATTCTATCGAGATCTCATGTATGTAAATGGCACAAATTGTTTAAAAAACGCCGTTGAAAAGGTGAAGGAAGGTGATCCAGTATGGATTACCACACAGAAAGGGAAACTGCTCCACCGAAACAAAACTGACAATGTTCCAAATAATAATTTTTGGGATCAAAGTGGTATTTTGTATGTCAATTTTCTTCACGAATGACGTATATATAATGCAGCATAAGAATGTTAATTTTTAGAGAAGTTGCTGCACATCGGTTCTAAAAACGTCCAATTCCTATCCGAATGTTCATCTTCTACAGGAACAATGCAATAATTCACATAATCCACAGGTTGTAGTGAAACAAAAATTTCATTGTAAATCACTCGATCTCAATTCTTATAGTTGGAATTTATCATCTTCTGTCTAATATGGAATCCCTTTGAATTGGCGTTAGAAGGAGCAAGATTTTCATCAGCTAAAAAAGTGAAAAAATGTGCCGTATGATTCATACGTGTCCTACTTCTTTTTATTATACAAGAATAAACAAAAAATCGTTGAAGAAAGTGTGTAGATATTAAAAAAAGCTATCTAGAAAAGTAACATTGGTATAATTTTAATAAGTAATATTTAGAAAGTAATCTGAAAAAAATATATTTGATCCATCTTCGTATTTTTAAGATTTTACGTGGGGAAAGGGGGGATAATAGATAAATGTTAAAAATTGGGTGTCATAAAAATGTGTGTGTCGTTGTGTTATTGTTGTTTATCAAATGCGTTATCTTTCAATTAAAGTCTAATTAATGCTTAAAGTGAGAAAAAAAATAACACGAAATGTTTAAAAATATCTTTTAATGTAGATTACATATGTTTCATTCGCTCTATCGGCGATATCTTCAGAATCTAAATGATAAATAAGTTTGTCTCGCATATTTTTGAAAAATGGTAAACATAAAACCACGAGATTGCATGTCCAAGGCAAGCAAGTGCTTAAATTGTTCAAACTGGAAAACGTACCTGCTTGCCTTGGACACATGCGACCTCGTCGTTTTATGTTTACTATTTTTCAAAAATATGCGAAAATAACTTATTGTTGATAATGTTGTTAACTTAATGTTGATAGTGTGTACACATACTTGTGGTGTACACATACATATTTGTGGTGTACACATACTTGTATGTACAATGCATACATATTTGTGGTGTACACATACTTGTATGTACAATGCATACATACTTGTGGTGTACACATACTTGTATGTTCAATGCATACATACTTGTGGTGTACACATACATACTTGTGGTGTACACATACATACTTGTGGTGTACACATACTTGTATGTACAATGCATACATACTTGTGGTGTATACATACTTGTATGTACAATGCATACATACTTGTGGTGTACACATACTTGTATGTACAATCCATGCATACTTGTGGTGTACACATACTTGTATGTTCAATGCATACATACTTGTGGTGTACACATACATATTTGTGGTGTACACATACTTGTATGTACAATGCATACATACTTGTGGTGTACACATACTTGTATGTTCAATGCATACATACTTGTGGTGTACACATACATATTTGTGGTGTACACATACTTGTATGTACAATGCATACATACTTGTGGTGTACACATACTTGTATGTTCAATGCATACATACTTGTGGTGTACACATACATACTTGTGGTGTACACATACATACTTGTGGTGTACACATACTTGTATGTACAATGCATACATACTTGTGGTGTACACATACTTGTATGTACAATGCATACATACTTGTGGTGTACACATACTTGTATGTTCAATGCATACATACTTGTGGTGTACACATACATACTTGTGGTGTACACATACATACTTGTGGTGTACACATACATACTTGTGGTGTACACATATTTGTACACCATTATTTGTACACTTTCTTGTGTACACCATTATTTATTTCCATTCCCTAATGAATAAGAGCCAAGTGTCAAGATATTGAATACCACAATTTTCTAATTACTTCGCATAATTTAATCGCAAAATTCTGCGATTTAACAAAGTGCATATTACTATTCGAAATAGTGGTATACAAAATCCATAATTATTCGCTTGTGCGCACCAATATTTGTACACTTAGTTGTGTACGCCCTTATTTGTACACTTTTTTGTGTACACCATTATTTACTTTCATTCCCTAATGAATAGGAGCCAAGTGTCAAGATATCGAATACCACAATTTTCTAATAGTAATCTTCGCATATTTTAATTACAAAATTCTATGATTTAACAAAGTGCATATTACTATTAGAAATAGTGGTATACAAAATCCATAATTATTCGCTTCAGTGCACCAATATTTGTGCACATACTTGTGTACAACATTATTTACACACTTTTTTGTGTACACCATTATTTATTTCCATTCCTTAATGAATAGGAGCCAAGTGTCAAGATATTGAACAGCACAATTTTCTAATAGTAATCTTCGCATAATTTAATCGCAAAATTCTACGATTTAACAAAGTGCAAATTACTATTTGAAATAGTCGTATACAAAATCCATAATTATTCGCTTGCGTGCACCACTATTTGTACACATTCTTGTGTACACCATAATTTATAAACTCACTTGCGTACATCATTACTTGTACACTTGTGTACATCATTATTTGTACACTTACTTGTGTACAACATTGGATGTTACAAATTTAAATATGCATGTTACAAATGCATAATGTTCGAAAATATTATTACATATGCCTATGTTAAAGAATTTTTTAATAACATTGTACTACATGCTAATTATATTGTACTCAAAATTAATGCTGATTTATAAAACCTAAATTTATTTTCCTATAAATTTAGAAATATATGTTGTAGAAAACACACCGCGCGAAAAATTTCAGTGTGTTTATTTGCTCGAGTATTTAAAGTTAATATGCAGACGTAAATGACTATTTTGTCAAATACAAATAAAATATGATTAATATATTTTTCCGTATCACTTGTAGAGCACTACACCCCAATCACTTCAAAAATAGCATAAGTTCTGTCTCAAAATATTAGGATCTCTCCAACAAATAAGTGCTAGTTTCTCTTACGCTATTTAGTTCTTTGCAATTTCTGAATTAAAATTAAACTTTTTAAAGTTCTAACATAAACGCGAAATGTTTATTCAATAGAATTTATTTCTGTTTCTGTACTTTATCAGTTTTGTGTTACCTGTCACAAAAAGAAAGGGGGGGGGGGAGGGGGCGCCAAATTGAAACTTTGCAGCGGGCGCAGTTTTCTCTTCGCACGGTCCTGGTACCCACTTAAAGATTTCACATTTAAAAGGTGTACAAAATATATATACAAAAAGTTTTTACCGTTAATTGTTCGGCTTTAATTCAAGGATTCCGGAGCATTTTTTGTTTTGCTTCTATCTTAAAATAGGGTTGAGATATAGCAGTTTGAAATGAAGGGTGGCGGACATTTTGAAACAAAACAACAGATTAAAAATAAGGGAGAAAGTTCTACGAAGGTTGATTTTTACATTATCAGGTTTCATTTAGGAGCTTTAGAAAACGTAGTTTCACGCAAATTCACTTTAATTGTTGTAATCGTTGTTGCTGCTCCCATTAGCTTAAAACTTCACGGTCATATTCGCCAGCGTCAAATTATCGGTAAATCTGGCAATATCTCCAAATCTGGTGATCATAAATAAAGCCAACTTGGTCCCGGTATAGGCCGGAAGGACTTTTTCTTAAATGAAGTACTTATTAATCTCAGCTCCGTAGCGCTATTGCAAAATCTGCCAATAATATACAGGGTGTTTCACTACCAGGCAGACAAAACTTGCAGGAGGTGTAGAGGGCACAGAGACGACTCGGAATCACAAAGGAATGCAGGGTCGAAAACGCCGTAGTTGCGAGCTATGGTTCAAAGAAGCAGAGAAAAAGAACAGAAACAGCAACACATTAATGGGACAGAAAACAATTTATTGAAAGGTTGTACTACAGAAGGTGTTCGAAATTACTCCCAGAAGTCGTCGGGCAGGCTTGACAGTGGTGTCGCATGGATTCACTTACGTTCTGGAAGATTCCTGGTGTGTCGCGTATCCTTGTTGGTGTATCCTCGCCGCTTGAATATCTGTAGCTGCCGGAAGGATACGCGACACACCAGGAATCTTCCAGAACGTAAGTAAGTCCATGCGACACCGCTGTTAAGCCTGCTCAATGACTTCTGAGAGTAATTTCGAACACCTTCTGCAGTACAACCTTTCAATAAAATGTTTTCTGTTCCATTAATGTGTTGCTGTTTCTGTTGTTTTTCTCTGCTTCTTTGAACCATAGTTCGTAACTACGGCATTTTCGACCCTGTATTCCTATGCGATTCCGTGTCGTTTCTGTGCCCTCTACACCTCCTGCAAGTTTGTCGGTCTGGTAGTGAAACACCCTATAGTTTCCATCGATAAAATGCTATTCATTTCCGAAAGTGAAGAAATTGTTGTTTTCGTTGTTATTATAATTTTGTTTCTGCTGTCATACCCGATCTTTTTTTTTTTTTAAACATAATTTTGCTTCAGATGAGAATAACTTTAGTGCCCCCACCTCCAAGATTACTTAGCCGATGACTTTGAAAGAGTTTGCGATGCAACGGAAAATGAAACATGCTAACAAATACAAATGAAATAAGAAATGCTACATTTAATTAAAATCTAGATTCTGCTAGTTGCTAGTAGATGTTGTCTCCCTAATTAATCAATAAACTAGTCTAAATTTGCTTAGCTCATCGGACAAGTTGTCGTGGGGCAGTACTATAGATATTTAAATGTGAATGAATATGAAATATTTATTTAGACAGGAGGTTCAGCTAATGTGGTCACGAACTAGGAAGCGTGATAGTACAAACTAGAGCGCTGCAGGGGCCGGGTTGTACCCTACCAGAATCCAAAACGTCTGCTTAAAGTCAACCCGAAATCGACAACAAAAAAATTTTTCGTCAACCCGAAACTCGACCGAAACCCAATACGCTTCAACCCGAACGCAAAATATTCAAACACGAACCAAAACCCCACACACTGCAAACCGGATCCAAAACTCTTAAACCCAAACTCAAAGTGGAAGAAAATTAATTAATTTTTTAATACAATTATGAAAAAATAGTCTACAATTACATCTCTAATATAAATTTTTTTTATGTATGAAAATGAACATATATATACTGATTAATATTCAAATATATATATATTTATTTATTTTAAAAATATCCATAACTTTTTTTTGAAAAATCGGGTCAACCCGAAATTGGACCTGTCAAAACCTATCCCTTAACCAACTCAAACGCGAAACATTTAAAGTAATCTCGACCCTGCAACGAAATAAATTAGCGTCAAGCCAAGTCGGGTTGGGTTCGGATAAAATGAAGTTACCCGACCTGGTGCAGGACTTTAGTACGAACCAAGGCAATAAAATTTCACCATAAAACTGGATGTTGAAATCCACTGATTAAGTTGAAAATATAGATTGTCTCACGCCAAGCTGAATTCGGATTTTCGTTTGTCTTTAACATTATAGACGATATTATAGTGAAAGTTTCGGCATACTTACAAAAAATTTTCTGAAATGGGCCAATATCATAACAAGCACTGGAATTAACCACCAACCGTGTACAAAATAGACTGGGCTGAACACTTCACATTTTAAGATGTGGTTGACTGTACATACGTTGTTACTGACCTACTAAAACTGTCACTGAACTAGCAGAATATAGTTTCTTGTTAAATAGTGCCTTTCCTGCACCATGAGTGTCTGTTAGCGACTTTAGCACCGCGAACTCATTCAAGGTCATCTCCCAATTTATCGTTGGAGGACTATATATAGTTATCTATTGGTAATGAATAAAGTATATTTCCCATCTAAAAATATATTCTAAAATCTATGGGAGAAAACTAATGTCAAAAAGTAGAAGGTATTTAAAAAAAATAATAATACGGAAATACGTTTAATGAAAATATTAAATTTATTCGCAGAAAAATATGTACACAGAAATCAAATTGAATCACACGCAGTTACGTTGCTGAGTTGGATAACTGTGCTGTGCATAATACAGTACAGAAAATTTCGCAAGCATTACGTAATGTAATACATAATTTTGGTATATTTACTAGAATATGATTTCAACAAAAACTGCTTCCTAAAATGAAGATAAAGAATTATCTTGAAGAAAATTAAATAAACTTCAGCTTAAATGACATATTAACTTCATTTTAGCAGATACCTTGTCAACGCCTTTATACCAAAGTTAATGCGTAATGCATTTCATCATCGCATGATATCACTGGACTATTACACTCCAAAAATATATTATAAGCAAATTAGTCACTTTTACATAAGTGTATGTATAAATTTGCAAAATTACAGTTTTGTCATAAAATTTACACTCTTGACGTAAAAATTTATTTTATCTGCTCATAAAAGACTGTAATTTGTTATCACTTCAAAAACTCAGACAAGCGTATAAATATATAGAAAATTGTATAGATTAACAAAATCGACGTGTTATCGTAAATTTGCACATTCTGAATACTACACAAAAATCTGTGTATTTTGCATATTACACAGAAATTTGTGTAAGAATAGATTCCTACACAAACATGTGTAAGAAAATGACACAGCTATATGTGTAAGAATAGAATATTACACAAATATATGTGTAAGAAAAATTACACAGCTATATGTGTAAGAACAAAATATTACACAGAAATTTGTGTAAGAATAGATTCCTACACAAACATGTGTAAGAAAATGACACAGCTATATGTGTAAGAATAGAATATTACACAAATATATGTGTAAGAAAAATTACACAGCTATATGTGTAAGAACAAAATATTACACAGAAATATGTGTAAGAACAGAATATTAAACAGAAATACGTGTAAGAAAATTACACAGCTATATGTGTAAGAACAGAATATTATGCAGAAATATATGTAAGAAAATTACACTGCTATATGTGTAAGAACAGAATAGTACACAAAAATATGTGTAAGAAAATTATACAGCTATATGTGTAAGAACAGAATATTACACATAAATATGTGTAAGAATATTGCACATACATGTAAAAAAACAGAATATTACACATCTATATGTGTAAGAACAGTATATTATGCAGAAATATGTGTGAGAAAATTACACAGCTATATGTGTAAGAACAGAATATTACACAGAAATATGTGTAAGAATATTGAACATACATGTGTAAAAACAGATTATTACACAGTGTAACACACATTATGTAAGTATATTACACAGAAATACGTTTAAGAACAGAATATTACACAGAAATATGTGTAAGAACGTTACGCAGAAATATGTATAAACATTAAGCAGAAATAAGTGTAAGAACAGAATGTTACACAGATTATGTGTGCTCATCTGCACTCCATAAATAACGATACTTCAAAACGTAGTTTGTGTAATCTTAGCTGAATGGTCAATGTAGTGCTCTGGAAAGTTCCAGTTCTCTAGTTCGTATCCAGTTCCGGGTAAATATTGCTTGCTTATCGTAGATTTGATTAAACAAAGAGAATTTCACCTCTTTATGTAAATCTAACTGTGGAAAGTTATGATTGAAATTCATAGGGAAAAAAATCCGAAAAAATACGGAAACAGTACTGGCGTCATGATTGTCAGTATAATTTCTGTGTTTTAACGATTTTTTTTTTTTTTTTTTTTTTTTTTTTTTTATACAGTGCATTTATTCAGATTACATACGTTCTGTTCATAAATTGTGACTGTACGATTTTAGGACTCCAAAACAACTCTAATAGAAAGATGACATGCAGTAAATATAATTTAAGACGATCCTGTTTCTTGTGTGTTAATTGTGGGTTCACTGTTTTGTGAAAGGTAGGTATAAAATGTTGTGAAAAAGGTATAAAATGATATCTAACTAAACAATTTTGAAAACGCATAACACATTTAAAAATCCATTTCAGGAGTTACCAACAATATTCGGAAAAAATCTCAACTTTTTTGTGTAGCCCTGTATAGGATCTATAGAGTTGTATATATACTAAATAGAATGCTAAATTTTAGTTCAGTTAAACACGTAGCACAGTTTAAAATTTGCCTTCTGCAATTTCTGACAATAAACGGAAATGTACTCGAGAACTTTTGTGCTGCCCTGTATACAATCTATACTATTTATACTCACCCAGTAATAGACAAAAAATGAGTTAAATTTAAAAACGTGTTCAGCATTCCCAGCAATTACTATTAATAAGCAGTACTTTAACCGAATTATTTTGTGTGTTCCTGTAAATGAACGATGAAAGCTATGCACACAATATTCTATAGTAAGCCTCTTGTAATCCACGTTAGTGATATATATAATTTTCAATGTGTTTAAAATAGTGAAACGTTATTAAAATAAACTGAAAACGATTTTACTTCAAAGACCGTAATGTAACGGAATTCTTTTGAGTATCCCTGTAAAGGAACTATAAGTTCTATGCACACCACATTCTATACTTAGTCTCTTGTAGTGCACCACAGTTATATATATCAATTTCAATGTGATTGAAATTGTGTAACATCATTAAAATAAAACGCAAATGATTTTTCCCCATAGATCGTAATGTAACGGAATTCTTTTGAGTGTCCCTGTAAAAAAACTATAAGTGCTACACACATCATTTTCAATACCTAACATGCCACAGTAAGCCTCAATAACATATATCAATTATGCATGACGATCCGAGCATATTTCCGCGAGTTAGACCACGGATAGACAGACGGCAGACAGACAAACTGAATTCATAAACACTTTTCAACTATGTTAGAAAGTGTTATAAACACAGCATTCATATAATATATTCATAATAATTTACCAATTACGAATGACGAATTCAATTTTAATGATGTCAGAATTTAACATTCTGTAACTTTTACGTGTGTGATTTCAGTTCGCTCTCTAGCTTCCTAAATGATGTCAAAAATAGTCTGCTCGCCAAATGGAGAGTAGAAATCTAAATAGGGTTGATACATTTTTACCCATATAATAGCCATTGAGACAAATGACAAATTCGTTAACAAATTCAATTAAAAAATATCCCGGAGTCGCGAAACCGAAACTATTCTCCGTATTTAGAATTTCCTATTATTAAATGTTAGATCCCGCCTTAAAGCAGTATTCAAAAAAAATATTTTTTCACGCTCAACAACTCAAAATTTTGAGACACATTTTCAGACTCATTTTTAAAAGTAACAACATTAAACTTGGCGGCGTGATTTATAAAGACATTTATAAGGGCCCCATGTTTTTATTTTTTGTTCAATTAATTAGAAATTGATTTACAGACAATTATTGTCACAGTACGATAATTTTTTTTTGTTTCCAGCGCTATCGCTTCGGGAAATTCGGTTCAAAATGTCCACTTTGACAGCATTTTTAAAAATATATTCTGTCTTTATAAAAAAATCGAGACAATACGGACATTATAAAGTTTCTGAATAAGAGAACCTGCCAATTGGATGCATTTTAGAGCAAAAATGAATTTACAAATGTGTCTCAAAATAAGCAGTTTGGATTTGAATACACCCTTAAATAGTCCATTATAGACTATGTTCAGGGGTCGGAAAAACTACTTTTTTATTGTAGTGAACTACAACTACTTTATCGAAAATGTAGTTAACTACAACTGCAACTGCTTGTTTTAAAAAATAGCGACTACAAACTAATTTTCAAAAGTAGCCACTACTTTGCTATCGTTACTTTCTGATTTTGTCAAAGGATGCAATTTACACTCGAAATGGAAGACACAGATTAAAAAATAAAGTGACTCTTCGTTATATCGCGTCTGTTTGGATACAATTAAATAAGTGCGACATAACCGAGGTCATTAAACAATTAAGAAAGATAATATCCAAGATAGAAAATGTTTTGTTTTTTGTCTCCAAAATGTTAGTTTATACGCACATTATAAATTTCGTAGCAAAATTAAGAGAGATAATAAAATCTAAAAAAAATACAGAAAAACAACTCTAAATGCAAACAATAAATATAGCTGTAAATAAAACAATTCCGAATAATAAGAAATTTGGCTTTAAAATATGAAGACCTAATATCGAGTAAATAGACACATGTTGCCAGCAAGAAAATTAATTATTTTGAAGGGTTAGAACTTGATTTTAGCAGTAAGTGTAAATGGGTAAATGGACTTCATGAGATGCGTTGCTATTTATTGCAGCTGAGATTTGCATCTGATAATTCGTAAATCTTTGAGCACAACAAACTTTGCATAAAAGAAGAAAGTTTCGGCCACGTGATTTGAAGAATGGCACATTTTTTTTTCTGTTGAAGTAGCGGTAAAAGTAGTGTTGGTTCTCGCTACAAACTACTTAATTTTTTGTATCGCGCTACTCGTACACTACATTGTTCAAAATGCGCTACACAACAAACTACTGTAAAAAGTAGCGACTGCTGTAGTTTCGCTACTTGTAGCACGCTACTTCCGACCCCTGACTATGTGTCTGTGGTAGAATGGAATACAATTAAAATGGGCTCTTAAAACATTGCATGCAAGTTAATAGAAAGATAGTTTTTGCAGGGACCGATTTACAAATTTGGGGGCCCTGGGCACAGATGCTTATGGGGGGCCCCCTTGCACCGATGCTTACAGAGGCCTTGAATTAAAAAAATATAATATCGAAAGCAGTACTTATAAAGATAACCACTATTTCTTTTAATAATTTCTTTAAAATATCAATTAAAAAACTAAATTTGATAATAATTAATTTACTTTTAAATAATTATTTGATAATTATGAATTTTTAATTGAATTTTATAATAAACTGTGTGGTGCTGATTACGTTTGTCTATAGAAGTCTATATACCTGAAATGATAAAGTATGCAACAACTAATAATAAATTTACCGTAGTACCAAACCAAACTATAATTACATAAAATATTAGCATATCCTATTAATCAAGTAACTTTTTCTTTCAAATACAAGCTTTGACTTTGAAAAAAAAAAAAAAAAAAAAAAAAGCTAAATTTATACAAGTAACTAGCAGAACCACATGGCTTTGTCCATGTTATAACCATAACGGCCTTACAGGTACAATAAATAAAATGAAATAATATGGTGATCTCAAAAACGGAGTTCTGTACATTCCAGCACATAAATTGTTAAAAGACAATCAGGAAAAAATGAAGTTACTTTGACAAATCATAGACAATCTTTGACAAACAGGTTTTCCCACTTTAAGTTTGTTTTTTGACAGTTAAAACTGTTTTGGCCAATAATTGAAAAATCTTCAGTAGCATTTGAGGGCCCCTGAAAATCGGGGGCCCTGGGCCCGTGCCCCGAATGCCCTGCCGTAAATCAGGCACTGAGTTTTTGATGTAAGTTTGTAACTTAAAGTTCAAAGGCGGTGAAAAATAACAGACAAGTTGGCAGTATCTGTTTAGATTATTCGCTATTAATTGTGTGTCATCAATGATGTATAAGTTCATAAGAATTTTCTTTTTTTTGCGAAGAGTTTATTTTAAAGATACATAATTGTAGTCTGGTCAGTCGTAGCATGACAATCTGGGAAAAAAAATCCACTAGGAGATTTGACTAAAACATATCGAGTTCCATTTTATGGTATGTCGTGATAAAAACACAAATCAAAATTTCGGAGTTCCTTTTTTGTAGCAAAAAATTTAAAAAAGAGTTCTCCTTTCACGCACATGCAGATATTAAACTACCCTCCTCTCTAGCAAAGCCTTGAAAGCGCCTGGTCCTGAGCGCCAATTTATGTGAAGAATTATTGTTCTCCCAGGGGATTTACACTTCAATAAAAATATTTTTAACTAGGAAATAGGAATAATCAGAGCCGTGATTATTATATCATATGAAAGGAGTCCATTGTTGCACATAAATATTTATTTTAGTCACATCCAGGTTCGTAGATATCGCCATGCAAGGCCGGCTACAATCGCCGGTGGCTAGAGAGGAGGCATAAGCAATTTACTTCTTTTTTCTACACAGGGCAAGAGCTAAATCTGAGTCGAGAACTGTTACAACTTTCTCAGATCATATGAAGCATTGGCGAAACAATATCAATAAAATTAGCCAAAAATATATATTCTGGCGATACAATACAGCGAGGAGACACATGTGGTTTTTATCCGTTAGTATTAAGTGAATGGGATTACGTCAGAGAGGAATTATGAATTTTTAACTCCAGTCCGATTAAAACCGCATAATGGAACCCGGTAAATTTTTGAGAGAAACCGCCTTAAAAGGTTACTATATAGAGAGGGAAGATGTGAGCTAAAATTATCCCAAACAAGCGCCGGTATATGGCAAGTAAAAGGCCATGTGAATAATAATAAGAAGAAATAACTTTTATATGCCGTGAGAAATGACATCAGATGATGATCTGTTAAAATATAGATGTAAAGTGCATCCGTGAAGAAAGATTTCTAACTGTTGCTAGGCACAAAGCTTTTTCTTTTCTTTTTTAAAGTAGATGAAAATGTGGTCAGAGGATATTAACGAGCGAAATAAAATGAGAGCTTACACTTTAGGCAACGGAACTGAGAGCGCGTCCAGTAGACCTAACCAAAGTGACCAGTGTGACCGGTTTCTGACCGGTCGACAGACCTACTGAACGAAAATGGTATTATTTACTTGTAGCGCCATCTGTATTACATCATCGTAATTACATCTGTATCACATCATCGTAATTACATCTGTATCACATCATCGTAAATTTTCATGTAACCGATCACGTGACCTAAATAACCAAGATTTTTCTTCGGTTAGTTCGGTCCCTTACCGGTTACTTCGGTTACTTCCGCTGAACGACGTTGGTTGCGTACCGGTTAGCAGCACTTTGGTAACTAACCAAACTTACCGGTTACGTACCGGTGACAGTACTGGACGCGCTCTAGGAATAAATAATTTGTGACCAGACAATTAAATTTCCAGTTAAACAGGAACCCCTTATACTTTAAAGTTGGGGGGGGGGGGGCGATTTAACATATGAATTACATTCTAATATATGAAGTTAAATCTCCTTCATAGGGAGGGGTGTAAATATTTTTACTGGCGACTAGAACATTTTGCTGGCTACCAGATAGTATCAAATTTGTAAACCCCTGATCATGAGTTACTGAAACGGAAAATTTAATTTTCTCACTAAACAGCAATATTTTTATAAGTTAGTGTTGTTTTCTTGTAACATGCGAAAAAAAGAAAAAAACTCTGAAAAATATTAAAGAAATCCTCTTTCAAATATATAATTTATTTTAATTTATCTAGGGTGCAATAAAATGTCTGAATAATATTAATTGACTTCTAAGTTTCTAACTTTCTAAGCTATTGACATTTTCAGAAACATGTTAAAGTCCAGTAAATTTACTAAAACATCTTTTTGTCGTTTAAGGAAAGCTATTATTTGACAGTTAAGACAAAGAAGTTAAGCCTTTAATTAAGAATTGCACGAATCTGACTCTTTCTTTAATCAATCGGTTTAATTGGTTCTTCGACAATTTTGATGGTGCATGGGAATTGTTATCTCCACACAGGAGAACTTTTCAAACACGTAAACGTCGCATTAATTTACAAATACTACTATAGTAATAAATTATTTTTAGTACAGTTATTTTAACTTAATGTTAACTTAAATTTAAAATAAATACACGGATTACAGTTTTATTATATATTTCTAAAGAAAGTTTATTTTTCATAAATGCGTTTTGACAGAATATTTTTGTCATTTTACTTTGATGTAATAAAAACAACTTGTGTGTATATTATTGTATAATATTAAATTCTTTTCTTGTAATATGCAGCACTGAAACAAATAAGAAAATTTTTATTGAAATACACAATTTATATAGTTCATATTAAAATGTCTTAACAATATTAATTGACTTCTAAGCAGATAACTTTCCAAACTGTTGACATTTTCACGAGCGTGTTAAAGTCCGATTAATTTACTAAAACATATTACTAAAGAAAGTTTGTTTTTCATAAATATGTTTTGACATAATATTTTTGTCATTCTAATTTGTTGTAATAAAAGAACTCGTGTGTATATTATTATACAGTTTTTTTTGTAATATTAAACAGTATTGAAAAAATAAGAGAATTCGTATTGAAATACACAATTTATATGGTATACATTAAAATGTCTTAACAATATTAATTGACTTCTAAGCAGCTAACTTTCCAAACTGTTGGCATTTTCAAGACCATGTTAATGTCAGATTAATGTACTGAAACTTAATTTACTAAATACTACTATTCTAATAAATTTGCTTTAGTGATGTAACTTTTATTTAAAATACATACACGGATTAGAGTTCTATTGTATATTTCTAAAGAAAGTTTGTTTTTCGTAAGTACCTTTTGACAGAATATGTTTGTCGTTCTACTTTGATGTAATAAAACAACTCGTATGCACATTGTTATATAATTTTTTTTTCTTGTAATATTAAACAGTACTGAAAAAAGCGAATTCTTATTGAAATACACAATTTATATGGTATACATTAAAATGTCGTAACAATATTAATTGACTTCTAAGCAGCTAACTTTCCAAACTGTTCGCATTTTCAAGACCATGTTAAAGTCCGATTAATGTACTAAAACTTAATTTACTAAATACTACTATTCTAATAAATTTTCTTTAGTGATGTAACTTTTATTTAAAATAAATACACGGATTAGAGTTCTATTATATATTTCTAATGAAATTCGTTTTTCATAAGTACGTTTTGACAGAATATGTTTGTCGTTCTACTTTGATGTAATAAAACAACTCGTATGCACATTGTTATATAATTTTTTTTTCTTGTAATATTAAACAGTACAGAAAAAAGCGAATTCTTATTGAAATACACAATTTATACGGTGCACATTAAAATGTCTTAACAATATTAATTGAATTCTAAGCAGCTGACTTTCCAAACTGTTGACATTTTCAAGAGCATGTCTAAGTCCGATTAATTTACTAAAATATATTACTGAAGAAGGTTTGTTTTTCATAAATATATTTTGACAGAATATTTTTGTTATTTTACTTTGATGTAATAAAAGAACTCGTGTGCATAATATTATTTAAATTTATTCTTTTTTTGCTTGTAATATTAAACAGCACTGAAAAATTAAGAGAATTCTTATTGAAATACAAAATTTATATGGTGCACATTAAAATGTCTTAACAATATTAATTGACTTTTAAGTAGCTAACTTTCCAACCTGTTGATATTTTCGAGAGCATGTTAAAGTCCGATTAATTTACTAAAATATATTACTAAGGAAAGTTTGATTTACATAAATATATTTTGAAAGAATATTTGTGTCATTGTACTGGTGTAAAATTATATAAAATTATTATTTTTTTGCTTGTAATATTAAACAGCACTGAATAAAATGAGAGAATTCTTATTGAAATACACAATTTCTATGGTGCACATTAAAATGTCTTAAAAATATTAACTGACTTCTAAGCAGCTAACTTTCCAAGCTGTTGACATTTTCAAGAGCATGTTTAGGTCCGATACATTTATTAAAAAACATTTTTCGTCTTTAGGAAAAGCTATTCTTTACAGTAAAGATGCTGAACTAATCTGATCTTTTCTGTCACAAATTTGTTTAATTAGTTCTTCGACAACAACTTTGATAGGCCATGGAAATCATCTCCCTAGAGGAGAACTTTTCAAACACGCAAACTTCGCTTTAATTTACAAACACTGTCCTAATAAATTATCTTTAGTTCCTTTTAGTTCCTTTATCATTAATTCCTTTAACTTTTATTTAAAATAAATACAAGGATTATAGTTGTGTTATAAAATTTCTATAGAATTTCTTAAAAAAAAAAAAAAAAAAAAAAAAAACGTTACGTTTGGACAGAATATGAAACAACCCGTGTTATACACTATATTGCCAAAGGTGACCGGTCACTTGCGATTTTAGACGTTTTGTTAACTATCTACAAAAATACATGAGGAATTAACCTGAAACTGCAGGTGTGTAAACAGTATAGTACAGGTTATATATTTCCGCGAAGATTTTTTCACGAAACCTCATAGGGGACTGTCAACAAATTGAAAAAGAACGAATATCTTTTGGATTACACAGTAAAAACTAATGTAGCAAAGGCGTTCAAACTCGAGATTATTAATAAGTGGCTTATTGTAATGTACTGTGTTCATTTTTATGAGGATAGCATGTATACTCGAAGAGAAATTAAGGTTTTTATAAAAACAGTCCCAAATTTCGCCTAATTTTTTGCTTATAATTTACAGAGTTCTTAATATAAAAAAAGTTCTTTTCAGAAAATACGACAAACAACATTGTACATAATACTCTGCAATCAGAATTAAAAAATAATACAAATTGGATGAAAAATGAGCAGGTTTACTAAAAAATGTTTCACTGCGCATGCGCGAATGCAATCGAAATATATGCATAATGTATTAGCTAAATATATAGAGCAACTTTTGTGAAAGTCTCAAAACCCTAGCTTGAAAATTCTGAAAAGTATCGTCGATAGAATAAGCTCGAAATCCGTTGTTCCTAAAAGGAATAAAAAATATGAGGGGTTGTATCCAAATACAGTAGTACGTGCAATATTGTGTACGCTATCTTTGCACTAATCAACAGATATTTGATACAACCCCTCATCTTTTTGCTTCTTTTTGGGAACAACGGATTTCGAGCTTATTCTATCGACGAAAATTTTCAGAATTTTTACGCTATGATTTTGAGACTTTCACCAAAGTTGCGCTATATACTTAGCTAATACATTATGCATATTATATTTTGATTGCATTCGTGCATGCGCAGCGAAACATTTTATAGTAAACCTGCTCAGTTTTCATCCAATTTGTATTAATTTTTAATTCTGATTGCAGAGTATTATGTACAATGTTGTCCGTGATATTTTCTGAAAAGAACTTTTTTTTATATTAAGAACTCTGCAAATTATAAGCAAAAAACTAGGCGATATTTGGGACTGTTTTTATAAAAACCTTAATTTCTCTATGAGTATGCATGCTATCCTCATAAAAATGAACACAGTATATTACAATAAGCTACTTATTAATAATCTCGAGTTTGAACGTCTTTGCTACATTAGTTTTTACAGGGTTATCCAAAAGATATTCGGTCTTTTTCAATTTGTTGGCAGTCCCCTATGGGATTTCGTGAAAAAATCTTCACGGAAATATATAACATATACTATACTGTTTACACACCTGCAGTTTCAGGTTAATTCCTCATGTATTTTTCTAGATAGTTAACAAAACGTCTAAAATCACAAGTGACCGGTCACCTTTTCAATATAGTGTATATATCTGTCGTGTATTATGTAATATTTACTTTTCTTGTCATTTTATATAACACTAATATATATATATATATATATATATATATATATATATATATATATATAAATATAAATATATATATATATATATATATATATATATATATATATATATATATATTAAAATACGAAATTTATATGGTGCTCATTAAAAGCAGCGTTGCCACACTCAGAAAAAGAAACTGATTAAAACTACAAAACATATTTTTTGAGTACATTTTGTTGTCTTAGCAAAATTGGAGTAAAATTGAACCATTTTACTTCAATTAACAAAACATATTTGCTGACGATACAAATTTGTTTTTTGGAATTGCAAAAAAAAAAAAAAAAATTGTTGATTCAAACAAAATTTTTATTGACCCATATTTAAACAAAAATTTTGTTTTTTTGTTATAACAAACAAATGTTTGTAACAAATTTTTTTTGTTAAAAACCACTTTTTTTGGCAATTCCAAAAAAAAAAAATTGTATCGTCAGCAAAAATGTTTTGTTAATTGAAGTAAAATGGTTCAATTTTACTCCAATTTTTCTAAAACAACCAAAATGATTTTTCAAAATTAATTTTCAACAAATTCCTTTTTCTGAGTGCAAAACTAGCGGATTTTTTATTCAGATATTCCGAATTTTCAACCAGAAAATGCTGTACTATTTTTTTTTCATTTTAATCATGAAATGTTGATTATTAAAGCAAAACTATTTAAAATTTCTGGCAAAAATTTGGTATTTCTGAATTAAAAAAACAGCCAGAAGTGACAACACTGATTGAAATGTCTTAATAATATTAATCGACATTTAAGCACCTAACTTTCCAAACTGTTGACATTTTCAAGAGCATGTTTAAGTCCAGTAAATTTACTAAAACATACTCTTCCTGTTTAAGAAAAGCTATTCATTGACAATTAAGATGCTGAACGAAATTAAGTGTTATCTGGACTGTTAGATTTCTAGTTTAGCTTCCATTAGCTTTCTGGTGTGTTAACATTCTAAGCATATAAATTTTGCATTAATTTAGAAATACCACTATTCTAATACATTATTTTTAATTCTGTAACATCCATTTGAAAATACCTTTAAAGGAAGGACGTTTATTTTCAAAAGACGATTTTGTAAAATTAAATTTTTATTTACCACTCTAAAGCAGTCAAATAAAATATCAGCTGTTCTAATACTTTATTATTTCATTTTTATTCTTCCAGAAATTTGTAATCATTGCATACACAAAACCAGAACAAAAAATCCTCTTTCAGATTTTTAATTTTTTTTTATTATTTTCTGTTAAAAATCATAATAATTATATATAGCTCTACGAACAGTTCTCGGAGCGGTCTCTTTTAAATCGAAATTTTGACCACCACTATTTTCTTACGAAAAGTTTCATTTTAGATTTCTCTTGCGATACTGCAAGTTAAATTTGATTGGCTGGTTTACTTATTTCGGATTGGCTGATGAAGGTTTCAGTCGAATCTTTTACTTTTCTTATGCTAACATGCTACATTTATACGTTTTTTCTCATGGCTCCTCTAAGATGTGGTATACAACTATTCATATACAGGGAGTGGAGTTGTTTACACCTGGGAATGCCATTGAAACAGTCAACTGTTTCTGTAGAAACTCGCTTCGCGATGAGTTTTTTTTTGCATAAAGTAGTGGCCAAAAAAGAGACCGCTCCGAAGCCTAAAAAACAATTTATCAACAAAACTCCTACGGAATATTCAGCTGTTTATTTCATAGTAAAACGGAATACAGTAGAAGATCACTATCCGCACACCTTGGTTATACAAGCGTTTTGCAGATTTTAGCCTTTTTTGAGGATTACAGGTCATGTCTATTTAATTTTTATTTTAAAATTTTTAATTTATACTGTGAAAAAATTTAGATTGCTAATGCTTAAAAATAAACAAATTAAATACCTAAGCATATAAATAAAGTAAGAATTATTAAAAAAATAATTTATTAATCTTTATATGTTTTAAATCTATCATCAATAGTTGTTGGTATTAAAACATTTAGTTTATGTTTTTGTATTGTTACTTGCAGTCTACAAATGACCATAATTATCTTTTGAAGCACAAAATTTTGGTTTTAGAAATTTCCATATCCTTGGCAAATTATTTTAAAAAATATATGCGTAAGAGAAACACATTTTTAAAAGGATATTTTTGTTTACCGAATAATTAATGAAATAAATACTTTTCTATATGTACTATTCTTTTAAACTATAAAAAAGAGTATTAATAGATATATGATGGTATATATCAAAAGTAAAATTAAAATTGGAGGGGAAAAAAAAAAAGTCTATTGGTAAATTATTTTTAAGAATTTAGTTTCCTGGTTTGCATTTACATATGCAGTGCGGACTAGAGACGTTTGTGAATTACAGATTGGCGGATTAGAGGTATTCTACTGTATATATTAGGAAAAAAAATACCTATTTTAGAAATCATTTTTGCGCCACTAAAGCTATTTAAATTATTTCTCATGGTCATTATTGCAAGTGATTACAGTAAACGTAAAGGCTTAAGAAACCTTTTAATAAACATACCTACTAGTTGTGTACACACAACCGGTGACATTCTGAAGACCAGTGATGATTAAATAATCTATTTTCGCAATAAAGTTGAAATAAATGAATTGTTTTTTAAGGTATCCACACACCTTTGAAGCGTCATTTTCGATAAAAATATATTTTCTTCATTTTTGCAATAATATTCAAATCCGATCTTTTATTCATCGAATTCTGCTTTAATTGTGTCTGTATCTTAATTAGAATCCGAGTTACAGCCATTTAAAGTTACATCTGTTATAGCTTGCCGAAGAATGTTACAACCGGAAATATCATTCTGCAAACCGGAAGTAAGCTGAAATGTATATTTACATTCTTCTTTTTCGAGATTTAGCATTTAAATTGGATTATATGTCCAAGAAAATACATGGAGTATATAATTAAACCTTTAAAGAATAATAATTATTTTTATAGCAAGGACGACGTTTAAAAGTTATTTTCAGCTTTTTCTCAAAATGAAGTTTTTCAGATTTTTACAGTACGCAAAAATCCGATAGCAAAAAGTTATGCAAGAAATGCCTTGAAATTTTTTGTACTTACATTACAAATGTTTATTGAGGGAATAGACTACAATCATGATAGTATATAAATTAGTTTTATATTTACACTGGCATATGTTAAAAATTTGCAATACATTTTACGAATTTTTCATTACATTAGTACTTCAAGTGCCATAGCATCTGAAATAGAGATGCTATTATAATGCGGCTACTTTATGTCCTAGGGAATGTTGTTTTCTTTATTATACAACTAGCAAGCTACGCCCGCTACGCTGGTCAATTTCTTATAACGAACTTTTAATCAAACAAAATATTGACATTTCACAATTCACTTTTATATTTTAACAGAATAATAAGGCTACTATAATTTGTGACTCGTGCTATAGCCAATACACACGCCAGGACACGTCGCCCTTATCATTATCTTTTTACGCGTGAAGGTTTTGCTATGGTACTCCATTGTGAAATTTGGTAATTTTTCAAATTCAATATTTGAAAAATGGCATAATAATTAGATTTGAAATTTATATCAAGAAAAATACAATTTTTTACCTTTCAAACGCAGTTTGCCTAACAATTTTCTGACAAATATTTTTCGAGCTATTATTTTTTTTCACTAGCTTCAAATGTTTCATTTTTCGAGATTAATCTGTGGCAACAATTAGCGAAAAACCCAGTCGTCAGCAACGCATAGTTTTTTATTAAAGAGACTGTTGGAGCAGGGATTGTCACCACCAATTTGCCACCATCACTTTTGAAATCGGTTCTGTAGTTCCAGAGATTCGATAGAAATTGTAATTTAGAATGATTTTAGAACGCTTTTCGTTTATTTCACCCTTTTAAATTTCGATTTTTTTTTTTTGTTCTTAGAGAGCATTTACATCTTATAAGTAACTACAACGCCAAATTTCAAATTTCTAGCTCCTTCAGTATAAAAAAAGATCGCAATTTTAGAAGGTTTTTCGCTCCTGCACCCCCCTGGGGTAGTGGCACCGACATAAAATATAGCCTATGTTGGAGCAGGGGTTGTCACCATCAATTTGCCACCATCATTTTTGAAATCGGTTCGGTAGTTCCAGAGATTCCATAGAAATTGTAATTTAGAATGTTTTAGAACGCTTTTCGCTCATTTCACCCTTTTAAATTTCGATTTTTTTTTTTTTTTTTTTTTTTTTTTTTTAGAGAGCATTTACATCTTATAAATAACTACAATGCCAAATTTCAAATTTCTAGCTGTTTCAGTATAAAAAAAAAAGCAATTTTAGAACGTTTTTCGCACCTGCACCCCCCTGGGATTAGTGACACCGACATAAAATATAGTCTATGTTGGAGCAGGGGTTGTCACCATCAATTTTCCATCACTTTTGAAATCGGTTCGGTAGTTCCAGAGATTCCATAGAAATTGTAATTTAGAATGTTTTTAGAACGCTTTTCGCTCATTTCACCCTTTTAAATTTCGATTTTTTTTTAAATTTTGTTCTTAGAGAGCATTTACATCTTATAAGTAACTACAACGCCAAATTTCAAATTTCTAGCTGCTTCAGTATAGATAAAATCGCAATTTTAGAACGTTTTTTGCTCCTGCACCCCCCTGGGGTAGTGGCACCGACATAAAATATAGCCTATGTTGGAGCAGGGGTTGTCACCATCAATTTGCCACCATCACTTTTGAAATCGGTTCGGAAGTTCCAGAGATTACCCCCTAGAAACAAACAAACAAACAATCTTTACTCCTTTATAATATTAGTATAGATTTACAAAATGTGAATGCATTGATTTGATTTTGTGTTATCATATTTTGGGGAAATGTCAATTTTTCACATAATTTTGACTATTTTTCACTTTAAAAAATCATTTCTGTGTAATTTCTAAAATGTTTATATATTTTTCAAAGTTTTAACTTAAATGTCATTAGAAAAGTTAGTATAAAGAGAATTTCAAAAACTTCAAAAAATCACCTCCGAAGGTGTGTGGATACCTTAAGCCTTTGTTTCCCGTAATCACTTTTAGCATATATGTTTTTAATATATTGATAATAAGTGACTTTTCGTGTATAATTCTATAGTTTCTGTCTTTATTTATTGCTAAAAGTTATTTTTCTGACACCTCACCAATACATTTATTAGATATTAATTTTTACAAATTGTTACTTGTTCACGTAAAAAAAAGTAAAACGAATTTTGTATTCAAGTGTATAACTTATTTAGTGCATATTAAGTTGTTTCAGTAATGTTAACTTACTTCCAAGTATTTAACTTTCTAAGCTATTGGCATTTTGAAGAACATTTTTAAGTCATGTACATTTATTAAAACATCTATTCTCTGTGTAAAAACAGTTATTCTTTGACAGTTAAAATGCTCCACGAATCTGACACTTTTGTTCATGTACTAGTTTAATTGCTTCTTCAATAAGTTCGATGCTGGAATGAAAATTAAGTCTTATTTCGAAAGACAAGAACTTCCTAAATATGTATGTTATGCTTTTCTTTCTCTTTTTTTAGGTGCGTTCGTAATTATACAAATATGTAGCACCTATACAATGCAAAAAAAAGTGTTGATTTTCCAGTATAATACTGGTACTCCAACTGCCAGTATTATACCGTAAAATTAACAGTAATAAACAGTAAAATAAGCAGCATGCGCGGCAGCGTATTACAATTATTTGCAATGTAGTCGTCATCTGGGCCGTCCGTCTGTCTGTCTGTCTGTCCGTCTGTCTGCATATAACAGCGCAAAAACTACCCAAACGAGTGGTTTGAAGTTCAATATATATAATCGTTGCAGAATTTTGTCGAGTCATTTCAAATTTTATGAAAATCGAATCAAAACTTAAAAAGATATTAAAAGAAATATTTATTAAGTAATTCGAATTTTTTAAAAATCGGTACTTCCTTGTTATAACAGTTTCTAAGGATTAATCGTCAAGATGATGATGACGTATGATGTTATAGTCATATATGATGTATATGACATTTTATAATCTCTATGACCAAGTTATAGACACATTCTTCATTTTATTAAATTCTATCATACAAAATTAATTCAATCATATCCGTGATAGGTAATTATTCTAGGTTGCCATAGTGATAAGATGGAGTCATGTTATTTCCGTATTACTGAATTTAAAACCGAATTTGTATACTAAAATTGTTTAATTATAGTGATCGTATATTCTACCAACAGTTTTTTGGATAGATATTTCCGGAGAAATAGATATTAAATGGAAAAAGAGTCTAAACATGGATTTCAAGTTCGGAAATTTTCAAAACTAGGCTTAAGTTTCCCAGTAGAATTTTCTGTAAATGTCAACAAAAAATTAAATGTTGCCAATTTAAAATGTACTTATTTTATTACGGAAATAAATCATATTATAATAACAGACGATATAATTCACTTCACGGAAACTAGTTATAGTACGAACGCACCTCATTTGTCACATTTGACGTACAATTTATAACTTGTTCTTTTTACATACATCGCTATTCTTTTAAGCCATTTTTAACTATTTCAACTTTTATTTAAAATAAATGTATGGAGTATTGTTTCATGTACACTTATAAATGAATAACATTTATTTACATAAAAAGGCTTTAAAAGAATATAATTTTTGATTTTCTACTCTGATATGGCCAAATATAATGCATATGTCTCAACAATTTCTGTTAATAAATCAAAGATACTTATTTATTTAATTATTTATTTATCTTTTAAATGAAAAATAATGAAAATTAAAAACAGATGCACGATATAAGGGGAAACCCCCAGTTATTGACACCTAAACCAGTAACTGAAACTTCAGCAAAAATCTAACACAAATTAAGCATTTTCTTGTAAAATTCTGCAAAGTAATGTCATCTAGTGGTAACTTATTTGTCTTAACTGTTATAACTTATATTTCAGCTATTGGTTTTTCAAAAAAAGGATGGTGTCAGTTACTGGAGATATTGACCATATTTATGAAAAAAATTAAATTTTTAATAATAAAAAGCATGGTTCTTCAAAATTTTGTAAATAATAATTTTTTAATATATCTTTGCTATTTTCAAAAAGAAAGATAAATATAAAATACATTTAAAACTTTGTAATAGTTATATTAAAATCATTAAATTACAGACATTACATTACAATTACATAAAACATTAAAAACATATTAAAATTGGACGTTTCGGATTTACATGAAAATCCCTCATTAACAAACATTTTTCTTAACGTAAGTCACAGTTCAAAAATATCAACAAATAGAAAATGCAACGTATCAAAATGTCGAGGTCAAACTGTAACTTTGACTTCGACATTTTGATACGTTGCATTTTCTATTTGTTGATAGTTTTGAACTGTGACTTACGTTAAGAAAAATGTTTGTTGATGAGGGATTTTCATGTAAATCCGAAACGTCCAATTTTAATGTTTTATGTAATTGTAATGTAATGTCTGTAATTTAATGATTTTAATGTAAATATAAATATGTTCAAACGCAATATTTTTGTTTACTTCAAATTTGTAATAGTTATTTGAACGACAACAACAACAACAACAACAACAACAAATCCTGAAAGTGTCAGTTACTGGGAGTTCACCCTAGAAGTTGATATAGAAGTAGTTAAGTTGATTAAAAAAACAACAACAAAAACACATTCCATCACCAAACAAATTGCATATTTTCTCCTATAACTTTTCAGCAATATCCAAATTCTATAATGTCTCAGTAATAATAATTAACTTTCAAGTACCTAACTTTCTAAGCTATTGACATTTTCAACAGCATGTTTAAGTGCAGTAAATTTACTAAAATTGCTTTTCCTTCTTCATATTAAGCTATTCTTTAGCAGTTAAGATGCTTCGGGAATTTGACCCTTTTTCTCATCAATCAATTTAATAGGTTCTTTTACAAGTTTGAGAGTGGTATGGAAATTCGACTTTTACAATACACGTAAACATAGCACTAAAATTTCCAAATACCACCATTTAAATAAATTTCTATAATTCTGTAACTGTTATTTAAAAAATAGTTTTAAAAGTAGAAAGTTTTTTTTTTCATAAATACATTTGATAAAATATGAATTTTTATTTTCACTTTAATGAAGTGAAATAAAATACAGTAAAACCTGTCAAAACGGAATGAAAATTTTCTTTTATACAAGTTTTCATATTAGAAGATCCCCTGACTGTTGTAATTGTATTGTATTTTTTTTGCCGGGACCGCGAAAACTATTTTAAGCAGGATTTTGCTATATATATGTTACGTTTTGACAGGTGTTTCGTTTTATTATCTATTCTAATTCTTAATTTCTATTGTTCTAAATATTTATAATTATTGCATGGACACAGTCAGAAAAAAAACTTTTACTTATATTCTTAAAAAAAGAGCGTAATAGTTGCAGAAACTCATGAAACAACATTTTACCGACAAAGTAATTGCATATTATTTCAATACATAGTATGATTAATATAATTCTTTTAGTAAGAATAATTAATTCAAAAAATACATTCTATACCATTGAAAATATTTAACTTATTTCTCCTAATCACACTCTAAAAACAACATTTTCAAAACTGAGCAAAACATACTCAAATCTGAGTGTGTCGCATAGACAAAATGACTCAAGTTTGAAACATGTATATATACGCATTTCTGAAAACATGCACACACTCAAGAATAAAACGTCAGGGGCTCATATTTGAGTGTGTCCATGTTTCAATAATGAGTATAAACTGACTTCTATGTGCTCATTTTTGAGTATTTCCATGTTTCAACAATGAGTTTGAACTGACCTCTATGTGTTCAGTTTTGAGTATGTCCATATTTCAATATTCTGAGTGTTTCTGGTATTTCGGAATTACGGCATTCGAAACAAAAAGTTTCATAACATAATGAAAACATCAATTTACTCAGATTTGAAAGTGTCATTTTTCTCAGTGCACTGCTCAAAGTTTCAGCCTTTACTGAAAAGTGAAAAAAAAATTCTGGCTGCACAGAAATACATTTATGACACGTTATTATTATTATTATTATTATTATTGTTGTAACATGCGTAAAAATGCAAAATCTATCAAAAATTACATGAATTCTTATTCAAATATATTATTTATTTAGTGCGCATTAAACTGTCTCAATAATATTAATTGACTTCCAAGTATCTAACTTTCTAAGACAATTTCAAGAACATGTTTATGTTAAGTAAATTTATTAAAATGTCTTTTTCCGTTTAAGAAAAGCTATTATTTAACAGTTAAGATGCTCGACGAATCCAACACTTTTTCTCATCAATCAGTTTAATTGTGGTTCTTCGACATGTTCCATGTTGGGATGTAAATTTAGTGTAATCGCGACAGAAGAAAATTTTCCAAGCACGTAAATTTCGCATTAATTTTACAAATACTGCTATCACATTAAAGTATCTTTAATTCTGTAATTTTTATTTAAAAGAAATACTCAGATTGTTCTTTATTATATTATTTCTAAAGAAAATTTGCGTTTCACAAATACGTTTTTACAGAATATATTTGAGGTTTTTTTTTTATGTAATACGACAACTTGCGTGTATTTCTATACATTTAAAATGAAAAGCACATTCTGTCAAAATTTCCACACAAATATCGTCTCTTTGCGCATGCGTCAACGTTTTTTTAAGGCTTCTCCCCTCAGAAACGGGAAACATGATTGATTAACCTGTTTATCCTAGGGGGATTGAAAAGAGTTGATTGAAAACGGATGGAGGTGTACCATTGCATTGAAAGCATAGACCTTCTAATATATTTTGCTCTGAGGTTGAAAGCTAAAGCTTTTTTTTTAAAGAACTCATATTTTCACTACTAAATATGCATATTTTTTCGCAAAATGTTAAAGATAGTTTGGATGCAGTTATATTTATAACCGATTTAAATGTCAGAGAGTTCGGAAGATGAGAACTATTTTCTTATTGCTATGTTAAAGGAGCCGACGCGAAAACAAACAACCAAACAAAAAAGCGAGAAGAAAACATTTATTTTACAACTGGATAACACTATTTTTTTCATGAAATTTTTACACGGGCTGTAAAACCGTCTTATATATTACCAATAAAGATTTTAATGAATTCTGACAAAAAGAACTTTTTATTTTAAAACTATGAAACGACCCTACATATAAAAACAAGAAAATGTGTGCTTTTATCACTAAATATCAATATTTTTTTCGCGAATTTTTCATCTTAAAATATAATTTCATAGAAAATCGGATTACGATATTAAATAATAAAAACTTGATTTTTTAAAAATTTATTATCACGGGCCCGGGCGACGCCGGGCGGGGGTCAGCTAGTTATTATGTAATATTAATTTTTTTCTTCTACTTTTAAACAACACTGAAAATAGTCAAGAGAATCCTTATTGAAATACACAATTTATACTGTGCACATTAAAATGTTTTAATAATATTAATTGACTTAAAAGAAGATAACTTTCCAAACTGTTGACATTTTCAAGAGCATGTTTAAGTTCAGTAAATTTACTGAAACATATTTTTCCCTTTTAAGAACAGCTATTCCTTGACAGTTAAGACGCTAAACGAATCTGATCCTTTTACTAATAAATCAATTTAATTGGTTCTTTGACAAGTTCAGTGGTGGCATGGAAATTAAGTGTTATTTCTGCAAACAAGAACTTTCCAAGCATATAAAGTTTGTATTTCTTAAAATAATACTATTATTCTTATAAATTATTTTTCGTTTACAAAAAAATAAATAAATAAATAAATAAATAAAATAAATAAATTGTTTTTCGACTGTATTTTTCTAAAGAAAGTTTAGTTTCGTAAATTAGTTTTCGCAGTATATGATATTCGATATTCCACACTAATGCAGTAAAAAAAAAAAAAAAAAAAAAATCATTCTTACATTATTATACACTATTATGTTTTGGTTTCTCATAATGTATAACAAATTGAATAACATTAAATGTAAAGAAAAACTTTTCTAATATTGGAACATCAATTCACCTTATTATACCAATTAAAAACATGAAAACATTTTAAAATGAATCACAATTTATTTATTACTAAAATAGGTGTAAAAAGAAATAAAGGTTTTAAAACATTAAAACTATTCTATAGATTTTAAAACTTTCGTCCGAGTTTAGAGTGCTTTCGATCAGAACATGGCCGTCATCAAAGGGCGAAAATGAGATATTTTTGCCCTTTGATGATGGCTAGGTTCTGGTCGAAAGCGATCGGGACTACGACGAAAGTTTTAACATCTGTAGAATGGTTTTAATATTTTTAAACATTTATTTCATTTTACACCTATTTTAGTAATAAATAAATTGTGATTCATTTTAAAATGTTTTCATGTTTTTTAATTGGATAACGCTGAAAAAATGTAAGATAATTTTTTATTGAAATATACTAATCATATGGCGCACATTATTGATTTCCAAGCTATTGAGAGTTTTAAAAAGGATATTTAAGGGAGTTGGTCGGTGATGTCTCAAATTCCCCTCGCTAATGTCAATCTTATGTGCGTGGGAGGCATGCCTATTTAAAAAATATGTCACCAGGAAAATAATACTTTTAATTACTTTTTCTGTGTAGGCTTCTTAAAGGATGTTTCTTTTTTAGTTGAGAAATTATTTCTAAAATCTATGCTTAATTTAATATTTTATGTATTAGAAACTGATAAGCTGTGAGTAAAATTTTAAAACTTCGTAATTAAAAATTAGTATGTCCAGTGGGCCCTTTTCCCAATTTTGGGAGTAAAATATTTTAATTACACATTAGACTGACTAACTTTGTAATCCAAAACAATCAACTTTGTTTATGTGTTTTCAGTTGAGCCATTGTTGTTATTTTCGCCCTTAACAATATTATTTTCAAGTACCCCCAACAGGCTCGCTACTTACCCCCAGGGGTACGAGGAACTGCTGGTCTAGGTGACTAAGTTTTCAATTGTAACTTTAATGCAATTTATAATTTTTGTTACATATGTTTCACTAATGTTTTCCGGTGCTTGAATTTTTACGCTTCCAAAGTTAAGAGCTATTAACTTCCTCAATGTTTACTTGTTTGTGCTACAGTCAATCCTGACTACAATTAATTCATATATATAAAGCTACAAGCTTTTCTATGAAACAAACTGCATCTTTCTATTTTTGAATCATTAGAACACTCCTAATAATGTAGGAAGAATTACTAAAATATAAAATATTTATTGTTATTTTCAGTCTTCTAATGCTAATCAACTTCCCACAAGCAAATACGTAAGAGAGTATCTTTAAAAATCAATAATATAGTATAGTTATACAAATTACCACATTTTATTTAATATGTGCGTGTTCATCATATGTACAGTAGGATGTTACTATTAAGTTTGTGATTAAACTGTAATTTACACTAAAATATTAGGGAAAAACTGAGAAACTATTTATGTGTTATTTTACTTGTTTCGTAATTTGATTGTAATGAGATCAATTTATGGATTTATTATTTTTAAATTATGGGGTATGGGGTATTATATTTTCGTTAACAATGAACAATTCGCATATTTGTTCTGATTAATTTTTTCTAATAAATTTCTTTATTATTATTAAAGCTATGAAGAAAATTCCGAGTTCGGTTTGCAGTGTCGGATCGTCCTGCCTTTCTGATCGAAAAAATAGATTGCGAGTTTAATTTTCTATACAAATATCGCTTGTTGTAATGTATTCCACCTCACTTCATGGGTTGTATGTGCATTTTTGAGACACTCTGTATAATAATTTTCCGCGCTGCATTAACTTACCAAATGCGCGTATTATTACTCGAAGTTTCATGTACCAAAACTGGTACGTGTACTTTGGAAAATACTGTTCAGGAAAATGCTTTGTGTTTCAGAATTTAAGAAAATGTGACTTACACCAGTTTGTTTCTAAACGCTTTTTTCAGAGTTGCACGTAAAAAATGCATTATATAACGAAATTTATTTGGGAACATAATTATCCCAACATACTGGTTGACTAATTGCTTCCTTCATTAAACTGTTTCCTACTATTTACTTTTTCAAACAAATAAATTTAACGTTATCTTCTAGGATACAAAACCACTTTAACACTCCGTACACGTATAAACCTAATCTGGAAGAAACAAATAAACGTCATTCAAAGTTGGGCTTTAGTGAAATAAGGATTTAAAATCACTATTCTTCTGGAAAAAGTTCAAAAGTAAAAGATTATCCAAGTTAAAACCACGACTGATTTCTTTTGTGAATATAAATTTGTGTTTTATTTGTTTCCTTTTGTATGACCATTCGATTCTGTTTGTTTTCAAATTTTAGCACAAAAAAAAAAATCGCATGTAAGTTAGAATTTTCAGATACTAGATATGCCATTGCTCAAAACAATAAGGGGAAACTACTAGCTTGAACATAAACTGAAAATGAAGAAAAGTTTTGTTGAGTGCTATATGGTTCATAGGCGTTGTAAGATGAGCTGAAATAATTGGTGAACCGAGAAAGTGCAGCCATTTGACGGAAAGCTACTTAAGAAATATACTTAAGTATTTGATAAAGGTAGAAAAGTTTAAACAACAATATTTTTAAAAGCTGCCGGAAATAGGAATCAATGACCTGGAAGGTCGCGGAAGGTTTAAAAGTATACTTAGAAACACCGCACATTTGGCTGCAAAACGAAATGAATAGTGTCCCGAGTACGTATTTTACCTGGATGGTAGTTATATGTAATCCGGACACCATTAAAGTCGTTTTGCAGCGAGGTGGGCGATGTTCCTAAGTATAATTTTAAAACACCCGCAGTCTGTCAGGTCATCTATTCCTATTTCAGACAGCCAAACAAAAAAAAAAAAAAAAAACGTTTTTAAGTGTTTTAATCTTCATTAAATACTTAAGTAAATGTCAAAATCGTTTTTAAGTGTTTCAATCTTCATCAAATACTTAAGTAAACGTCTTCACCAGATCTCGCTTTACTTAAATGTGACGTCTAGGTATAGTAAAAAGGTTATGCAATACACGACGAGGTGCTCTCAGCGTCTCCTATCGGTGAATTCCGGGATTACAGATCATATTTCGAACACTATATAAAACAAGATAAAAAGTTCAGTGGGAAAGTTGTAGAGCATCGCCGATTTATTAAGAAAAGGCATATTGAGCAGGCGTATCCGATAAATATTCACATGGATTGAACAAAATATCCGAAACCGAATTTAAGATATTTTGTTTGAGAAAATAAATAATGGTAGACGGTGAATTTACTTTACAGTTATAAACAGACTAACGTTGGCAGATGAAGAGCCCGAGCTCTAAATTTTATTTTATTTTAAATATAAAAGTGAAGGAGGGCGTCATTTCCCCCTCAGCTTTTACTATGTCATAAGTTTTGCTTTATGTTTGTATACGTTCTGATTTGATAAAATAGCACTTGCATACGTTTAAAAAAGTTCTCATTTAGCTTTCGTATAAAAATGGCGTTTTTTCCATAAACAAAATGTCTTGCATTAGTGTCATATATTTCGGTCTGTGCAGGAAACTATTTATTGTATCTTGCGTACACAATATGCCTTTTATTATTAAATTGAGATGATGCCCTACAGCAAACAAATATAATTTAACAAAAAATAATACCGACTTCTACGACTGATTCTTTCTTGATTTCATGTTTTTGTGGCAATTCTGTACTGTTATCAAATTAGAATCCTGCATGGGTCGGATTATACTCGAAAATTCTATTTAAAGGCAACCCGGAACCCGACTCGTAACCGACGCACTACTACCAGAAACCGACTCTAGAATGAAAGGAAATTAATTTAAAGCAGACGCGGATCCAGGAATTATTTAATGGAGAAAGGGGGGGGGGGTGTCAAAAACAACGAATATCTCCAAATTTGGTGAAAATCCATTGAAGTATTTGCTTTTCTAAATATCCTTATCCGCCTGTCTTATATAGAATGATAAAGAAAACAAAAAGTAATCTAGAGTTAATCTCTTTAATTATTTTTAAAATATTGTTTCATTATTTTCAAAGTGAAATATCAATTTTATATTCAAAAAAGACATTTTAAAGGGACGTTTGTCGAATTTATAGCTGTAAAATATTTAAAATCCAAAAAAGACATTTTACAGGCATGTTTTTTGAATGTATAACTGTAAAATATTTAAACGTATAGTAAAAACAGTTAAAAGTCTGGAGACAGCGTTACATTTTTTTTGCTGCCAATTTTAGCGTCGATGATTTTTGTATGTATGATAGATATGATAGAAATCATAACGACATTGCCATAGCAACATCACAAACTTCGCTGAAATGTGAAATGAATAGCAACCGGAGTCGGAGTAACATCAATAATTGGGATCAAATTCATTTCACATTGCAGAAAGCTGTGCAGTGTTTCTAGACCAACATCCCCCTCGCTGGTACTCCAGCTGACTGGCAGTTTCTCTAACTATACCATCTAACTATACCATCTCTAACTATACCACATATTACGAAATCATCGGCGCTAAAATTTGTTACAAAAATGTGATGCTGCCTTCTGGACTATAAGGCAGTATTAGACAAGTTTACGTCTCAGCTGGTATATCTCTATGGTATTCCATACTTCAGGAGCATGAGTTTTTATTTTTTAAGGCGATAATTCGTTTTCGCAGGTTTAATCTGCTATATTTTTAATTTTTTAAATACTCTAGCTACATTAGTAGCAGCATTCCTTGACATGATTTGTGCTGTCAAATATACAACACACACATGTTAATTTGAAGTTCCAATATCACAAAAATAGTTTTCTAAAAAAATAGTTGTGATATTTATTATTTGAAATGATCACTTATATTTGTATTATTATTAAAACTTTTTCACTTTTTAAATACTTGTGATAGTTAATAATTTTCAGTGTAGATTAATTACAATTTATATGTACCCAGAATTGATTGATTTTACAATAGCTTATTTTTCGAGATTTCTATTTCAATGCTCCATTTAAACATTTACGTAATTATCATATTCCATATAATTATCATATTATTTTTTGTTATGAAATAAAATACCTTTATTATTTTACAATTTTTTAGATCTAGTCAAGTTTTTTATTCCGAAATTTATATATTTGTTACATTCCGTATTGTAAAACTTACACTTACCCCCGATAGGAAAAATAAAATATTAGGCCTCGATTTCTTTACCACTCTCCCTGTTCTCGTCTCTATTTGGCCCTGCTTCTGCTCTTTGAGCAATTCGTGCGCTATTCGCCGGAACTCATTCGAACAGGTTTTTTTTTGTGTAGCTTTTCATCACAGATCATGCTCGGATCAGATGAGGGGGTTTGAATAATTTTCTCATTTCGTGCAAATTTTAGCAATACCTTCAGCAACAGATCATAACATGTAAAATTCTCATCTTTATTTCTAATAATTGTTATAACACTAATAAATGTATGCAACATTAAAAATATTAGGGATATTAAAGTGGAGCTACGGTAAATGTTAATCGCTAAGTTGTAAAACATGCAGTTTTGGTCAAAGTGAGAAAGTTCACCAAATTAAAAATATAATTATCTGTAAAAATATATGTTTGGCACGCTATGCGCCAGATATATATATATATATATATATATATATATGTATATATGTTATATAAAAAATTATTTCATTCGCAAATCCTTCACATTTATTTCGCATTAGTCCTTTAAATTAATCTAACTTCTGACATAGTCAGTATTTCCTTAATTCTTAATAATATTTATTCCTATTTAATGTCCTTTTAAAAGTAAATACTCGTATATTAATAAATATCTTATTCCAAATCTTTATCTAAAATTTTAAGTTCATTCTTAGCTTTTATCAGCTCCCCAATCTATAAAATTCCGAGACGCTTTTTCATTTCGAATGTTTTTTTAAAAAGCCATTTTCTTTTTATTATTATTATTCCATGCTCTGATTTTCGCGCGCTGGGTAATTTTCACTTCAAAATTGATACGCGGCCAGTGGAGGAACTCTTTCCTGTTTTAGCTTCTCCCTCTCGCCTCATTCGCTGGTCTGGAGGTCGCCTCTCACTCATTGGTTTGTGCGCACGTGACGTCGTTTTTCTGTATGTCTACGCTGAGTGAACAAAACTTGCTCGCATCCTTCGGAGTGGAGGATTTTTTTGACGTGTTTGGAATTATAAACAAATATGTATCTGGTATTGTCGTCTCGTAGAATTCTCACACTGTTCTTTAACATCTTTAAAACAATGTAGTGATCCATCGTGAAGCCTGAGGGCGATAAGTTTATACCCGTGGGAATTGTTACGGCATCGCTCTTATTCTAAATAAAAGATTTGTCTGAAAATTGGCTGGTTTTTATGGAAGAAACTCTTGTGGAATCTTTTCATTGCCTCACCTCTTCGCCGTGATTGTTGATGTCGACTGCAACTTTGTATATCTTTAACCAACTACCATTTTCTCGTGGAGTATTGCATCTCGTGGTGTCTCATCTTAGTCAAAATGCCACACACACACACACATATATATATATATATATATATAAATCATTTCAGTATTTCTGGAGAAAAAATTACGTCTATATCAGCTGTTTTCCAAAGAATTTCGCAACTCCTTGTTGCCTCCTTAAATCCCCAGTCTACCAAAATGATGTGGAAAAACACATTGTTTAAATTTTCATTATAATTGTATATCTTATGATAATTTTGAAATGCTTGAAGGTAAATATAAATAGAGAAAACTCTTTCTTAACATGCCTTCATGTTTTTTTTTCGACCCATCATATTTAACGAGTTAGTAAATGTAAATCGATTAATAAATTTCTCTTTTAAAAAAAAAATCCATTGAAAATCCAGCAAAATATATTTCATACTTTTAAAGTAAAAAACTGAATTACTTTTTAATTTACGGTTTTAAATGTTTAATATGCTAATTTAGGATTTTGAAATTTTTAATGTGGCTTTTGTACTTACATAAAAAAAGTCTATTGCAAGGAATAAATAATAAATAGTAGGGTTAAGGAATAAATAGTAAAGAATAATAAGTACAGAAATGCTTAAAAGCAGAATTATATATTTTTTTATTTAAAAGCCCTATATATTTAATATATTTTTAAGTCTTTTTGTCTAAACGAAAAAAAAAGATTTTTAAAATAAGTAAATGTGAATGCTAACATTGTATTTCTGATCCGTAAAATAAACAAAGTTAATCTTAGACATTTTGTTCAGCCTAGAAAACAAACTACTCATAAAACAGAAAAAAAAAATCCAAATAAATTCCTTTTCGTTTTAAAAGAAGAAAATTGAACAATAAAGTAACTTTTAAAAACATATTTGAATTCTTTCGGGAGAAAAAGAAAGCATTATTAAATTCCCATTTGTAAATATAAAAATGCGAATTGAATGGATTTTGAAGGATTTTCTTTCGTTCAAAATTTCTTAGAATGATGTAGCTTTTCGAACAGAACGAAATGAAACTTGAAAGATAGTATAAAGACATTTTTCCATAATACTTAGTTTACATAAATGTTATGCATTCTGATATAAATGCAGGAAAAATCAGATTGCAGGTGGTGCATTTTCTAATGTCCTTATTATAATTATGTTGTATATGTTCAACAAAATTTCGTATTATTTTATTAGTTCATACAGTTAAATTCTAATAAACCTGGCATAAATGAAATAACAAATCAGGCGCACGGAATCAAACAAAAATGAGATACATACGTTGGTAATTTATATTTGTAGTAAAAAATACAGAGTGTAGCACTCGAAGTCAAAATTATAAGTTATTTTAACAGAAGAGTAATGTAATTTTTGTTTTAGCTCCATATATCATCGATAGATGGCGCTTAATATCAAACTGCAATTCTGTCCAAAATAACCTTGCAGTTTTAAAACGTTTCAGTAACTAAACCGAATAAAGGTGAAAATCTGACTGATTTTTGATTGATTTTTATTTCTTTACCTTTCTAACAGTTTGAGACTGTACAGCGCCACCTATCGAGGACATTTGGAGCCAAAATAAAGAAGTGTAATAAAGTTACTTGCGCATTCATACACTACTACCAGCATAACCGATTTCATTAGGTGTCACAGTTTACTTATCTTTGGATTTTAAAAATGTTCAGATCACTTTTGGATACCATGTAAATAATCTTTCTTAACGTTAACAAAAAATTTAGTACTTTTACGTTGGCCGGGCGCAAGTGATAAATCATTAGATATTGTTCCCATCGCCATTATTCATATTGCATTAATTTTTTTTTTTAAATATAGAATATAAACTTTTTACTCATTTCATTTAAAATATATGCATTTAAAATACATATATTACATACATTTAAACATACATATATACATGCATTTCACCCATTTCATTTAAAATACCACCCAAAAAATTAATAAGGAATAACACCAAAAAACAAAACATGTTATTTCACCACCAAAGCATTGTTTCTAATTTACACATGCGAAAAATAAAATCTGCTATTCGCGAGAAAAAAAAAACTATTGGCAAGATTTGCGTCCGACTAACATAAAAGTACCAAATATTTTAATGAATGTTTCAACAGATTTAACTTGCTGTGTGAAAATGTAACGATATTACAATAAGTGCTGGAAGTTACCACTATCCATGTTCAAGCAATACTGTGCCAGACACTTCGACAATCCGGATTGTAAGTTGCAATATGTATGGTGTCACTGTACGAATTACTGTGTACTTTTAGCTCTTTCCGTTGTGTCATCTCATTTCACACAAAGCAACAATTGTTTGTTAAAAATATCATTACGATATTTTCATTATCATTAACGATCTGAACTAAATCATACGCTCAGTTTTCAATGAGATAACCTGTATTTTTAATCGACCTTCAACAAAGGAGGTGTGGCTCCCATAAAAAAAATTTGGGTATGCTGATTAAGAAGGTTCCAAAACCTGCAGGGAGAATAACTCTTTTAGTAGGAGTGGACTTACCACATTTGGCTACTTCGTTAAAGGCTTTCCCTTTATTGATATGTCTGATTAAAAACCTCAAGTGTGAAGATTCACATGCTCATAAGAAAAGTCTCCAGATTTCAAGTATATATTTTTAGCGATAAAATTTCTCTATGAAATTCGATAGAAAAAAAAAAGTAAAATGAAAAGAACGAACATTTTATTCAGCGATTTTTGTGTCCGACTGAAGGATTTTTTTTTTTTCAGACTATATAAAATCATTCGCGCATGCGTTAAAGCATGGCTGACAACCTTTGTTTTCTTTTAAATCAATTAAAATAATTCTGTAAATAAAAGAAGAAATAAATTAAGAAATATAAAATTATAATTAGAAATTTAAAAAACAACAACATTTCTTTAATTATTAGATATATTTATATTCTTTTATGGCTCATAATTTAATTCTTTTCATTTTTTTATCACAAAATTTCTGGTTTCAATTGATTAAAAAGAATACAAATGTTGGCAGGTATGCTTTTGTTCATTCGAATATCAAAATCACTTAGTATGTCCATTGCTAATTTTGGGTGCTTATTTTGATTATATGCGCTGACCAGTGCAGGGGGAAGGATAATAAAAACTACGATGATTCACCGATTGACTCATTGAATGTGTTTGGTAGAATTCACTTGTATATGTAGTTGTTTTTATGCCTGTCCCTGCATAATGTGTGAAATAATTCTCCTAATTTTATAATTTTTTTTGGCGAGAGAGGATTGTTCTGTTATTGGTCTTTCTAGGATTATATATCATTAGGAACTAAAAATTGTGTGATTGTCTTTGTGTCAGTTTTCTTGTCAGCTTTAGACTTTATACGCTCTATGATTCGTAAAAATTGACCAATCATCACAAAATTTGAATATGGTGTTAAGACACACAGTACTGTTTAGGTTTTTAAAAATGGTTGACATATCGTGTAATTTGTAGTCCAAAAAGTTTAATAAAGGATCAGCTACTGCGCGCAAAATTAACAATATTGATGTCAGTGGGATTTAAAGTTAATATAGTGTGTGTGTGGGGGGGGGGGGAGGGGGAGAGGAATAAGGGGTTGCCAAAAAAAACCACTCTGTTGTACCAAACCAATCTCATTAAAATAAATGGCATTTCAGTAAATACATATAAGTGTCAGAAAGCAAGAAAAAATCCTTTGAAATCAGTTTAATTGTTTCCACCTTTAAAAATTACTTGTTGATTAAATAAGTAAATTGAGACTTTATTTTTATGTTAGAGATGAGGTAGGGATCTTCCTATGATTTCAAATAAGAGTCAGTCCGAGCCTCAAAATCTTTATGCTATCAGAGCCCGAGTCGTACACCGAAAGCACGCAGTAGAATTTTGTTAATAATAATTTTAAAATGTTTCAAGATTAATTTTCTCATTTTAAAATCTCCTGTTACATAGAAATAACTATTTATGATCAGATACTCCCTCCTGACAGCATTTTGGGATTTTCATATCCTTGAAAATCTGTTTAAAATAGTAAATTTGTTATTTATACTCAGCCGTTGTCAGAAATCTGTAAAAGCTTAAATGTTATTTTTTCGAAATATCGTTGTATAGCATGGCAGAAATATACGATTTCTGTTTCCAGTAATTCTGGGAAAAAATTAGTAGGAAGATACGAGTTCTGTTTCCAGTAATTCTGGGAAAAGATTGGCAGAAAGATACGAGTTCTGTTTCTAGTAATTCTGGGAAAATATTTCAAATAGAAAGCGAGGATAGGCAAGGGATAGGCTTCGGCTTATTTATGTTATTAACGTTGACAGCGCAAAGGCTTCCATATCAGATAGAATGTTTATCCGTATATCCCATCAATAACAATTCAATTCGCTTTCAAACAGATATTTAAAGGATTGTAAAATACTTTAAGAAACATATATTACATTCTTGTATCTCAAAGATTTTTTTTCCATTTTTCAATTTGTGATTAAATAAAATTTCCCCTTTCATCCTCTCCCCGCCCGAGCGCGAATACTGGTATAAACTTCGAGCCCCAACTATTGCAGGGCTCGAGCTCGGGCTATAATGGGGTCGAACCGAGCCCGTCTCATTTCTTGTTCATAAGTGATTGTTGCTTGTTTTGTTTCAATTTCCTTTTTAACACTTTCCAACATAGTTGAAAAGTGTTTATGACTTGGGTTTGCCTGTCTGTCTGCCGTCTGTCTGTCCGTGTTCAAACTCGCGTAAATATATACATATTGTCATGCAATTGATATATGTTATTGAGGTTTACTGTGGCATGTTCGGTATTGAATATGAAGTGTGTAGTACTTATAGTTTGTTTTTGCGGGTACACTCAAAAGAATTCCGTTTCATTGCGGTCTACGGGGAAAAATCATTTGCGGTTTATTTTAAGAATGTTTAATTATTTCAAACATATTGAAATTTATATATGTCACTAAGGTGAATTACAAGAGACTTACTATAGAATATTGTGCGTATAGCATTTATCGTTCATTTACAGGGACACACAAAAGAATTTGGTACTGTCTGTTAACAATAATTGCTGGAAGTGATTTTTCAGTTGATGATCGCGGTTTAAAATGTAACTCATTTTTTGTCTATTACTTGGTGTGTGTAAATTCTATAGATCACATACAGGGCAGTACAAAAGTTCTGGAGTACATTTACGTTTATTGACGGAAATTCCAAAAGGGAAATTTTAAACTGTGCTACGCGTTTCTTATATGAACTAAAATTTAACATTCTATGTAATATACATACAAATCTATGCATGATATACAGGGCTGCACAAAAGAATTCAGATATTTTTTCCGAATATTGTTGATCATTTCTGAAATTGGGTTTTAAACTATGTTATGCGTTTTCCAAATTCTTTGCTTATATATTATCTTTCACCTTATTTTTACGGTAAAGATTTGTAAAATTATTTTGCAAGTGTTGGAAAGTGTTACATAATTTATGCTTGACGCATAATTTTTCGTTCTTGTTTATAGATACCAGGGGACCCAACCCGTGCTTTACGAATAACAGAACATACTACCCGGCGTACAGTAAATATGTAAAAAGTATTTTTGATTGAAAATTCCAACACATTTTTTTACACTTAATATATATTTTTTAAATTGCCACTAACAATACAAAAAAGCAATTTTAAATGAAAAATATAAATTATGTATTCAAATAAAGTTTCGAAATTTATTAAACTCGGTGCTTTCGTATTAGCCGCATGCCGGAGTTAATAGCCGAAGAAATCGCCAAAGATATCCTTATTTACAAAAACAGTTTTAATCCTGATTATTTCAGAGTATAAAAGCGTAGGTAGACTATTTTTGATTATCTGTTAAACTTGTATTTTATTAATTTATTTATTCATTTTGGAGAAGAATTAGTTTCGTAATGAAATAGCAACAGGAATAAAATTGTGGAATCATTTATATATTGTTTCAGTGCAAACGGGTTAATCTTCTGTGGTCGGGGTGCAAGTGATAGGAGTAGATTTTTTTTTAAAATCATGCTTGAAAAATATTTTAAAAACTTATTAACTATACTAAATTAAGATACATGTTTTTAAATTCAATTTGACAGTATATTTTCCCCATTATTCGACGGTGTAAAAATTGAAATTGCATCACGTTTGGAAATTAATAAATATGAAAAAAAAGCAAAATTGACTACCCCGATCGTTGTCACCATCGATATGAAGTCAGAGTGATTCTTTACAATATAGATTTTAGAATCACTTTGTTTAGATACCATATTTTGAAATCTTTTGTGCCATATAAATTTTATTTTATTTCTTTTCCTTTACTTAAAAAATTTCTTTGATTTTTTTTTTTTTTTTTTTGTGCATTTATGAAATATGATTAACATAACTTTATTTGGCGTGCCATTTTTTAAAACATATTTTTCGAATTTTTAACTTTTAATTGATTTTTAAATAAAATTTATGTTTTGTTATTTATATGTTCGTTTATGTATAAAATTTATGTTCGGACAATTTTCTTACAAAAAAAAAAGTGTTTAATTTTTTTTTTGAATTGATTGTCGAAAAATTACGGGAGATATTCAGTTCATATAGCCATATTGAACAACTGAAATTGAAGAATTAGTATAAGAAATAATTAATAATATGTTTACGCGAGAATTAATAATAATTCATTTTAATTATTAATGTCATTACTACAATATCAATATTTAATTATTAGATAGAAGATTTAAATTAGAGAGCTACAGTTAAGCTAGAGAGTTATGATTACGTAATTATGAGGATATATGTATGCAGACTCTATAAAATATTTTACATTAATACATGAATTTTTTTAAAGAATTATTTTTGCATTATTACTTATGTTTTACTGTTACATTATTTAGTTGCGTTTTAAGTGTCACTCATTATGAGTCATTTTAAAATAATGTTATTATTTTAAACATGTAAAAAGTTTTGGAATTTTTCATAAAATTAAATTTAAAAAAAAAAACGAAAAACTAAGGTTTATTTTTAAAATATGATTAAACTTTCAAAATGCATGCCTTAAGATCTGCTTTGAAATTTTACACCAAAATGTACATGCTTTTGACTATCATAAAAGAAAATATGTTCAGATCTTTCTTCTTTACTTGGATTCCGTTTCTTCGATTAAAAAAGTACACTGAAACATTTAAATGCATTAAAAAAATGTCATTATAAAAATGCCCCATGTGCGGTTAAAAATATTCAAATCACGATGGAGCAGATGGTTTTGGTTTCCATAAAAGCATACTTTTTTATATGTCAAAAGAATACTTACCTATCTCATAAGTAGAAAAAAATACATAATTCTTTTTTTTTCTATAAGCGGGTATGTAGTGTTCCTTTTCTTTTTTCTTTTTTTTTGGAAGTATTTATTTGTTATTTATATAAAATCATTACAGAAAAAAATGTTTTTAAACAAGTGTTTATCAATTTAGTACGTAACTGTTTTCAGAAGTGTGGAATTATGAGGAGCATTTATCTATACTATCTATAAAGGAGTAAAGATTGTTTGTTTGTTTGTTTGTTTGTTTGTTTGTAGGGGGTAATCTCTGGAACTACCGAACCGATTTCAAAAGTGATGGTGGCAAATTGATGGTGACAACCCCTGCTCCAACATAGGCTATATTTTATGTCGGTGCCACTACCCCAGGAGGTGCAGGAGCGAAAAACGTTCTAAAATTGCGATCTTTTCTATACTGAAGCAGCTAGAAATTTGAAATTTGGCGTTGTAGTTACTTATAAGATGTAAATGCTCTCTAAGAACAAATTAAAAAAAAAATCAAAATTTAAAAGGGTGAAATGAGCGAAAAGCGTTCTAAAAACATTCTAAATTACAATTTCTATGGAATCTCTAGAACTACCGAACCGATTTGAAATTTGGCGTTGTAGTTACTTATAAGATGTAAATGCTCTCTAAGAACAAAATAAAAAAAAATAATTCGAAATTGAAAAGGGTGAAATGAGCGAAAAGCGTTCTACAAACATTCAAAATTACAATTTCTATGGAATCTCTAGAACTACCGAACCGATTTGAAATTTGGCGTTGTAGTTACTTATAAGATGTAAATGCTCTCTAAGAACAAAATAAAAAAAAATTCGAAATTTAAAAGTGTGAAATGAGCGAAAAGCGTTCTAAAAACATTCTAAATTACAATTTTTTTTGGAATCTCTAGAACTACCGAACCGATTTGAAATTTGGCGTTGTAGTTACTTATAAGATGTAATTGCTCTCGCGTTTGTTTGTTTGTTTGTTTGTTTGTAGGGGGTGATCTCTGGAACTACAGAACCGATTTCAAAAGTGATGGTGGCAAATTGATGGTGACAACCCCTGCTCCAACATAGGCTATATTTTATGTCCGTGCCACTACCCCAGGAGGTGCAGGAGCGAAAAACGTTCTAAAATTGCGATCTTTTCTATACTGAAGCAGCTAGAAATTAGAAATTTGGCGTTGTAGTTACTTATAAGATGTAAATGCTCTCTAAAAAAAAAAAAAAAAAAAAAAAAAAAAAAAATTCGAAATTTAAAAGGGTGAAATGAGTGAAAAGCGTTCTAAAACCATTCTAAATTACAATTTCTATGGACTCTCTAGAACTACCGAACCGATTTCAAAAGTGGATGGTGGCAAATTGGTGGTGACAATCCCTGCTCCAACAGCCTCTTTAATAAAAAACTATGCGTTTCTGACGACTGGGTTTTTCGCTAATTGTTGCCACAGATTAATCTCGGAAAATGAAACATTTGAAGTTACTGAAAAAAAATAGTAGCTCGAAAAGTATTTGGCAGAAAATTGTTAGACAAACTGCGTTTGAAAGGTAAAAAATTGTATTTTTCTTGATATAAATTTCAAATCTAATGATTATGCCATTTTTCAAATATTGAATTTGAAAAATTACTAAATTTTACAATGGAGTACCATAGCGAAACCTTCATGCGTAAAAAGATAATGATAAGGGCGACGTGTCCTGGCGTGTATATTGGCTATAGCAGGAGTCACAAATTATAGTAGCCTTATTATTCTGTTAAAATATAAAAGTGAATTATGAAATGTCAATATTTTGTTGGATTAAAAGTTCGTTATAAGAAATTGACCAGCGTAGCGGGCGTAGCTTGCTAGTTTACTAATAAAACTGATAAATGTAAGCAAAGTACAATTTATTTTAATAAGAAAATCAAGTAAAGTATGTCAATGTGTCTATCATCGGTACATTTGCAGAATGCATCGTAACCGATTGTATACACATGGAACATATTTCATTTGATTTTCTTAATAAAACGAGCTGTGCTTTGTTGATATGTGTTATTTTGGGTAGCTTTCATTAGAAAAATTTACCTATTGCAGCCGTTCGGAGGAAAGCAAATCCAAATAATTTTGTATATATATATCCATAATTATGTATATATCTGACATATATCATGCTGTAACTCTCTTATTTATGAACCGATTCGCATGTGACTGAATATGTGTATAGCACATACCAAGGTCTTGACCGAATTCGTTGGCCAGCTTCATCCGCCATCTTGTTTCAAAATGGCGGCAAGTTAAATTTTAAATTTTTTTTCTAAAAATTCAAAAATATGTATAAAAACTTATAAATTGAAAAACTTGCTACTGTTAAGCGTTAGATCGTGATACAAGGATTCCGGAACGTTTTTTGTTTTCGCTCAAAAATGGCTGAGATATGGTAGTTTGAAATTCTTAGGGTGGCTGACATTTTGAAACTATCTGATTTTTGTCATGCTGTAACTCTCATGCGGAAATTCGCATTCAAATACAGTATTAACGAAAACCGGGATTGAATCTTCTATAATCGAGTTCCAAGCATTTTAGCTTCGGGGTTTGAGTAAAAGGAATTGGATTTTTAAAAACATGGACTATGAAAGCTACCTTTTCCTCCCGGTACAGGCAGGAAGGACTTTTTATTACTAAACTAGTAGGCTTCGTCTTCTACGCTGGTGGTTTCTCCAAACGAAACTTGAATCGGATAAAATCTATCGATTAATTTGACCTTGTGTTTTGAAAAAATATGGAACCCTTACCTTGAAAGTCCTTCTGAATTGCTGAAAACGATACCAACGCCATTGCACTATTATATCTTCTAATTTGTCAGACAAAATTTGGTCCGTTAAGGACCAATTCTTTTAGTTGAAAATCTACAGTAGTATTTGGTAAAGAATGATTAGAAGGGTGTGCGATATACTAAAACAATCTGTAAAAAATTACCTAACTAACAATGGTAATTTCATGAAAATGCGTCCAGTAGAACTTAAAAACGGCTAATCTTGAATAATCGGGTTCATCCGATTATAGAACTTTCCCTCATAATTCTCTAGCTTAGAAACATAGAACGATATGTTATATGCTAAAACCTTCACTGAAAAATAAACAAACTGACAATGCAAGTCCCATCAATATCCGTCCCGTTGAACTTTTAAGATATGCTAATCTTTAATAATCGTGTTCCCCTGATTATAGAACTTTTTGCCATAATTCTATAATTGAGAAACGTCTAACAATATATTATGTAGTAAAATCTTCCCTAAAATATTATCTAACTAACAGCATAAGTTCAATTGAAGACTATTCAGCAGAATTTTTTTTAAAGGCTAATCTTTCATAATCTGGTTTATCTCACAATAGAACTTTCCGCCATAATTTTATAAATGAGATAGGTAAAACGATGTTATATACCAAAACCTTCCCTGGATATTTATCTAACTAACAGTGCAAGTCCCATAAAAATCCATCCAGCAGATATCAAGTTATACGCAGCCGGAATGAAATTCCCATTCCCATTTTATATACAAGGTGGTTATAATGTAAGAACCTCTATTTGGAGTTATCTGTAGCTTGAAGTAATACCCTAATGAAACCAAAATCGACACACTTACTATTCGAGGAGGAGGACGAAGAATGGAACAATAAAAAATAGTTTCAATAATCGCCAACAGATGGCGCTATGGGGCCTGTCCGTGCAAACGCTGCTGTGAACCGTGAGGGCAAACCTCAATGGCTTAAAAAATCACATATCACAACATGTGAAAAACATCACTCCTGATGCGTCGCAGTTGAGCACGTCGTGCACCGTCTGGATTGTGTCTTCCAGCACAATGGCCATGTGGAACCTGAACTTGATCTGCACCGCCATGCGAAAGCGTAACCACATTCACTGTGGCACTTTCCAATAAATTGGGTTTGCCATCCTGTTTGACGCCTTAATTCTTTGTTCTTGTATTACACATTACATTTCTCAAGCGCGCCATCTGTCGGCGATTATTGTAATTATTTTTATTATGTTTTCATCCTTCTTCCCCCTTCTCGAATAGTAACTGTACAGATTTTGGTTTTATTTGGTTTATTCCTTCAAGCTACAGACAGCTCCAAATAGAGATACTTATACCTGTATATAGGGGAGTAAATGAGCGTCTACCTTATGATGCCACACTTCTGCATGTAATAGTGGCGTATTTAAACTGATGATAGAATATAAAAATTTAATATTTCAGGGATTCTAATAATTTTTATGTCTGCAATATTATTTCATACTGAATCGAGGACTGTCTACAACTTTGTAATTGAGTTTTTTCTCGTATTCTTTACCGTTTTCGTCTTAGGAACAAACACTCCGCATTTTCTCTCTAGATGACGCTGTAAGCGTTCTCATTGCGTAGCGCATACCTTTTTTACTATACCTAGACAACACATTCATGATTAGCTGCCGCCGTTCTGTAGTTAATAGGTGAGGGGGGGGAGGGCAGCAGAACTTTAATAGGCTCACTGCATGTATTGGGTTGCCCGGAAAATTCGTTCTGTTTGGGAAAATTATTTCGTACCGGAAACTTCTATCATTTAATTATTAGACATTAATTCCAATAGCTAATCTCTAATAATTAACGGGCAGAATTTTGCGGTATGAATTAATATTCCCAAACGGAACGAATTTACAGGCAACCCAATACATAAATTTAGTGTTTTAATCTAAAATATGTGTGAAAGTTAATGTGTTTCAGTTATCTTTTGTTTCAGAAAACTGCGCTCATTATTAAACAACATTTCATTAATTCAAACAGCTTAAAAGATACCAGCGGTATACGAATACTTTTGACACTACTGTCGGTAGTTAAATTTCCATTCAGTTTCAGCCAATGTCAACAGTGGTGTAGAGAGGGAAGGACAGATGGGAACAAACACCGGGCCCGTAAGAAAAATGATGTGTAGTAGTCTTGTTATGAGGCCAACCAATGACGCCACTATATCATGTACTGAATCATGGTGTAACAGAGATTTGTACTGTCTGGAATGATTCCACCATTGTACACTGTCAGAAAAAACGGCAAAATTGTCAGCATAATTTGCTTTAAGTTTATGCACCCAAATTGCCAGCATTTTTTTTTTGTAACATTTACTGTGATTATAGCCATATTTGCAGTAAAATTAGCATGTTTGTTGCACATTTTGCTGTAAGATTCCAAACTTAATATTATTTAAGACCTATTTTGCTGTCAATTTACAGTAAAATATGCTGGCAATTTGGGTGCATAAATTTACAGCAAATTTTGCTGTAATTTTGGGGGTTTTTTCTTAGCGTGTAGGATAATAAAGGATTAAGACTAACCAAATTAGTAACAGCTAACAAAACAAAATTACATTTTAGGAAAAATACAAGAGGCGTGCATTACATGCTATTTGCACATCAGTGGCAATCTGACTGCCAGACACAGATACGGTTACAGAGATGTGCTACTTCCAAAACCATAGATTTGAGTTGAATATTAATGCAATTTAAAAGTCACAGTTAAGGTTAGTTAAAAGTGAGTAAAATTACAGCTAAACAGTCACAGTAAAAATTACAGTTAAACCGCTACTGGTGCCTCCGCTACTCCAAGTTTTATGTAAGTTTAGAGGAAGAATATTTTTTTCAAACCTTTAAAAAATCCTTTTTTATTTTTATTATTATTATTATTATTATTTTTGTAGAATAGAAATAAAAATATACTGCTTAAAACTACTACATTATATGTTTATTTTTATTTTTAAGTCTATTTCAAGATTCAAAGTTAATGTATGCATTCCAAGGGAACTTTCCAAATTAGAAAACGTAACGCATCGTATCCAATACCTCTATCTAAACTGGTGTGGAATATTACATCCAGTTTGATTCTATAACTCTATAGTCCCAACACAAAAAATTGTGCGATGATATTTAAAGAATTCGCGATTATACGGGGAAAGAACATTGCTAACACACACAAATAGTGCTGGAAATGTATAATTAAAAACTAGATTCAGGTAGTTGCTGGAATATAGACCCGAGTTAACGAATAAATTCATCTAAATTGGCTTTACTCATCGGCCAAGTTATCGTAGGAAGAAAAAGTGTGCATATTATTATCTGAATAGTATTCTGCAGAGAAAATAACAATAGTACATAAATATTGATTAAACTTATACTTCTATTTAAAAATGAAATTACCAAAAAATATTAATTGAAATTACTTCATTAAATAGTCAATTTTTATAAACGTACATTAATTAAATTTAAAAATAACGAATTTAAAAAATATTATTAACATCCTCAAAAATTCTACCCCTCCATTTTATGTAAGGAAGGACAAGGAATGGAGTTCCTAGAAAACTTTATCATCGGGGCCCAAGTTGGATTTTGCGCCCCTGAATTCCAGTCATTGATATACATTTTCCATTAGAGGATAACTAAAAAGCTATTAGTTTGTTCGGAAAGTTACTTTTGTTTGGAAAAACCGGAAAATTCTGCCCGTCAATTATTAGAAGTTAGATATCGGATTTAATGTCTAATAATTAAGTGATAGAATTTTCCGGTACGAACTAACTTTCCCAAACAGAAATAACTTTCCGAACAACCTAATATTTTGATAGCATTTCGCTATTTTATTTTTCCGTGGTTACTGATTTCGTCTTTTTATGAAGTGCCTGTTATTTATAACACATTTACAGCTGCATTTTTGCGAGTTTAAAAATATGCTACGCCCATAAGCAACTTTTTTTCTATTTAAATTGCTCAGAAGAAAAGTTATGTAAAAACAGCCTAGATTCATGATTATAATATAAACAAATACATATTATAAAGATAATTGCTCTTATTGTTTCATTCCTGAACAGTGTACATTTAATATATTGAATTGTTCGGTACGTTCCTTCCGTTTGGGAAAAACAATTCGTACCGGAAAATTCTGCCCGTCAATTATTAGACATTAGCTATCGAAATTATTGTTCAATAATTAAATGATAGAATTTTCCGAATAACCCACTATAAGCATGAATAGCCTACTTTTCTTTTGTTATGTAAGACAGCTTACCAGGAAACCGCGCCATAGTGTAATAATAAAAATTTTTTTAACTAAGCAGCAATCGAAAGAGCATAGTGAAATGTGTTTTTTAATACATAAATCGTTTGCCCTCGTCTCCTCGTTATCGAGATATGAAGTCTTAAAATTTGTTAATTTATTTGTTTAATTTAGAGAGAAAAGGCGTGGTTCTGATTCAGAAATTTTAATAAACAGATTTATATAAAATACAAAACATAATTAGATATAGTAATATAAAAATAAAAGAAACACTCAAACGAAAATGCCATTGACAAATATGGTAGTGAATCAAAAAATTATAAACACATAAAATAGTGGCACCAAGAACATTTCATGAACATAATTCTAGTGCAATGATTACAATGTTCCACCTACTGCAAAAAGCAAAATTGCAAGGGCGTGTAAAATGGAAGTAGCCCAGTTTGTATACCGAATCTTTTTGGATTATTGTGGCGCACTAAACTGGAAATGGAAAAGTGACTGGAGTTTGATGATATTCTTACGTTGAAAACGTAATGACTCCTTCTTCAATCCCATCGACTCCTGCTTCCATCCTATTAAATCAATAAATTACCAAATTTTAAGACTTTATATCTCGATAACGGGGAGACGAGGGCAAATGATTTATGTCTCAAAAAACACGTTTCACTATGTTCTTTCGATTGCTGTTTTTTTAGATTTTTTTTATTATTACACTAACGACGTGGTTTACTGGTTAGTACTGGAAACAATGACAGCAAAAGATTCACCAGACAATGTACGAAAGTGGTATGACGATATTTTAAACGTCATATTTTTAAGCAAATGATCTCCATTAATAGTTATATGACTCATACGTAACTTCTAGCCCGAGGGATGTATGTGACCCGCCGATCTTTTATGTGCAGCCAGAGATACGCAATCATTAACCCACATTTATTTAAAATTTCAGACGCGCATAAAGGGTATTTAAGCCCTTGTCTATTGGTATTTTATACTTTTATGGAAAGTCAAAATCTGTCCTGTTATTTATAATAAATTTAAAATTATGTTAAAACATCCTAAAAACCCTTTGCTTTCTCAAAAATTTTTCTTACATATAGTCATATTTGCATTAAGGTGGTTTATATATATCGTAGGCTAATTGCGAAATTCGGCTCTTTCCAAAGAGCCGGTCTAATTGGAGAATCATCTTTCTTTCTCCTATCAGCCTGATGTCTTTCAGATTTATTGCAAAGAGCCTAGAGAGCGATAGACAAATTGCAAAATGACCACTTATTTCACAGTGTACCAGATTTTAACTAGCTGTTTGTCAAAATATCATGTTGTACCCAACCAGAACGTGAAAATTCATTTTGAAATATACCCGCAACCCGACTTGAACCTGACAAAAAAATCCACCGAACTGTAACACGATACGAACAGGACAAAATAATTTCCGTGAACAAGCAGCCCAACCCGAATCTGAAAATTAAATTTGAAGTCAACCCGAACCAAAAGAAGCTCTATCGAACCAAAAACCGATACGAACAGGACAAGATAATTTCCGTCGACACGCAACCCAACCGGAATCTGAAATTTCCATTTGAAGTGAGCTCGAACCCCCAAAAAGTTCCATCCAACCGAAAACCGATCCGAACAGGACAAAATAATCTCCGTCGACACGCAACCCAACCCGAACATGAAATTTCCATTTGATGTCTTACCGAAGCCAAAAAAAAAAGTTCCATCGGACCGAAAACCAATCCAAACAGGACAAAATAATTTTCGTCGATACGCAACCCAACCCAAATTTAAGTTTCTGGAAGTCAGGACGTTGGTATTTTCACAAAGAAATTAATGAAATTAAGCAGAACTATGTGTCAGATGAATTAAGTACATTTTATTAAGTGTTTTAAAACGTTTGCTACAATTAACATTTTAAAATTATTCTTATATATTTTTAGATACTTTTTAACTATTAAAAAATACATTTTTCAATTTTAAATGAATGATTAAGTGGATCTCCTGAAACATTAGTCTAATGCTACTAATTTCGTAATTTTTAAAAAGTTTTCTTTATAATAATTAAACAAGCAATTAATTTAATTTTACTTCAGATTCGGATGTAGGTGTGTTGGGTTCGGGTAGGGTTGCGGTTTGATACATTTTTTTTATCGGGTTCTGGTCGGGTTGCGTGTCGATGAAAATTATTTTATCGTGTTCGGATCTGTTTGCGGTTCGATGAATTTTTTGGGGGTTCGGGTTGATTTCAAATGGAATTTTCAGGTTTAGGTTGTGTTGCAAGACGACGGAAATTACTTTGCCGTCTTCGTATCGTTTTTCGGTTCGATGGAATTTTTTTTGGATGTGTGTTGACTTTAAATGGCAATTTCACATTCGGGTTGGGCTGAGTGTCAAAGGAAATTATTTTGTCCTGTTCGTATCGGTTTTCGGTTCGATAGAATTTTTTTTGTGTTCGTGTTGACTTAAAATTAAATTTTCTGGTTCGGGTTGGGGTGCGTATTGACGGAAGCTATTTTATCCTGTTCGGATCGATAATACATTTTTGAGAATCGAGTTGACTTCAAATGGAAATTTCAGTTCGGGTTGGGTTGTGTGTCGACGGAAATTATTTTGTACTGTTCGGAAGGTTATGGTTCGATGGATTTTTTTGTCAGTTTCGGGACGGATTGCGGGATGATTTCAAAATTAATTGCCAAGTTCACGTCGGGTACAATACGATATTTGGACAAACAGCTGGTCAAAATCTGGTGAACTGTAAAACAAGTGGTCATTTTTCAATTAATCTAACGCTTTCTAGGCTCTTTGCAATAGGCCTGAAAAACATCAGGCCGATTGGAGAAAGGAAGATGCTTCTCCAATTAGCCCGGCTATTTCCAAACATCCTAGGCTCTTTGCAGAGAGCTGGATTTCCCAATTAGCTTATGACATATACATATTTTAATCTTCAACACTAATAAATCATTATTTAAAATTAATTGAATTTGTACTATAGGTTTTTACATTTGAAAAAGAAAAAAGTTTTTTCATTGAGCAAATTCCTGATTTTAAAAGAAAATCAGCCTATTTTTTTTTTTTTTATCTTTAGAACATATAAATCTAATTTATTATACCATTATGTTTTGTACTTATTTCGCAGCTATAATGCTGTTTAAATCAATTCTGTTCTATTGTTATGTTATATGGCTTTTGTTATATTGCTATTTTAGGTGTGTTCGTAATTATATGAATACGTAGCACCTACAGTCGTCGTCTGATCTGTCCGCCCATCCGTCCGTCTGTCCGCATATAACAGCGCAAAAAGTACCCAACGGAATGGTTTGAAATTTAATGCATATAATCGATGCAAAATTTTGTCGAGTAATTTCAACTTTTATGAAAATCGAATCAAAACTTAAAAATATATTAATGAAAGTTTTATTTATTCAATTAAATCCTATCATACCTAATCTATATAATAAAAGCGCAAGTCATGTCACAGAGGAAAACAAATAGTGGCTAACCACTTCTTTTTTCATATGCCAAGCGGCTATTTTTATTCGAAATTAGTTTTTCGAATAAAATTGCATAAAAATTACATTTTTAGAAAGATCGCTCAAAAAAATTATTTGCTTGAGTTATATTTAAAAATGTATAAATTCTGAGGTAACTTCAGTGGTGAATTTTGCAGCGCTGTCTGGTGTTGAAAATTATTCGCATTTATAAACGTGCAAACGTAATAACAATAATAACAAGAACGAAAAATCATGCGTCAAGCATAGATTATGTAACACTTTCCAACGCTTCCAAAATAATTTTACGAATCATACTCTTTAATAAGCTAAAATATAACATCTAAGTAATCCGAATACTTTTATTCAGCCCTGTATAGGATCTATAGATTTGTATATATACTACATAGGATGCTAAATTTTAGTTCAGTTAGGAAACACGTAGCACAGTTTAAAATTCTCCGTCTGGAGTTAAATAATACGGAAATGTGTTCCCGAACTTTTGTGCTTCCCTGTATAGGATCTACAGAATTTACACACACCACGTAATATACAAAAAGCGATTTAAAATTAAAATCGCATTCAGTAACTTAAAACGCACTTGCAGGAATTATTGTTAACAGACAGTAGAGAATTCTTTTGTGTGTCCCTGTAAATGAACGATGACTGCTATACACACAATATTCTGTAGTAAGTCTCTTGTAATGAACCTTATATAAATTTCAATGCGTTTAAAATAGTGAAACATTATTTAAATAAACCGCAGACGATTTTTCTCCATAGACGTAATGTAACGGAATTCTTTTGACTGTCCCTGTAAAGTAAGTATAAGTGCTATGCACACCCTATTCCATATTAAGCTTCTTCTAATGCACCTTAGTGATATATATAAATTTCAATGCGTTTAAAATAGTGAAACATTATTTAAGTAAACCGCAAATGATTTTTCCCCATAGACCGCAATGTAACGGAATTCTTTTGAGTGTCCCTGTAAAAAAACTATAAGTGATACACACTTCCGTTGAAATAGGGAACATGCTATAGATAACGATTATAACATATAAAAATTGCAGGGCAATCCGAGCATATTTACTGGAGTTAGAGCACGGACAGACGGCCAGACGGCAGACGGCAGACGGCAGACAAACCGAAGTCATAAACACTTTTCAACTAGGTTGGAAAGTGTTAAAAAGGAATGCTCATTTTGCTCATTGCAGACAATATAATTCATTTCACTGAAATAATAAGGATGATTTTTATTACATTGTGAAACTAGTTATAAAACAAAAGTACCTCATTTGTCACGTTTAATGTACTATTTCCAACTTGTTTAACGTTGTTATGTAAGTATAGTGTGTTGCGATCGACCTAACATACCAATCATATGCTTGAGGCTTGCGTGAAAAAAGGGATTGAGTTTGGATCGTCTGAGATAGATGAAACTAAAGAATTTCATAACGTATAAATATATTTTATGAGAAATCGCAAAACTTCAAAATATCCTAAGTAATAAAACTACAAGATGCATAATTGGGGTATTAATAACAACAGTAAACTAGTATTATAGCAATTTTCGACAAGCTACACAATGTTAGCTTTTTCACTTGAATTTAGAATTGGAAATCAAATTTAAAATGGTTTAAAATGTTTTTTAAATTAAATAACAAATTTATTTTTTATTTTTTCCGGTGACAACTCAAAGATATTTTTTCAAAAAATATTTAAAAGAAATTCTATATTAGCACAGCTCAACACGTGTTTTGGTGGCGAAGGTTTTTGAGATAATTTTACGTATATTTGGTGTGTTGATTTCAAAATATTTCTAAAATATATACTTAATTTTATGTGAAATGTTAAAATCTTACCCGCAGTTCGTCAGCTTTTAACACATAGAATATTAAATTAATCATATATTTCACAAATATTTTGAAAACTAAGAAATAGGTGACATCTTTTAAGAAGAATACAAAGAAAAAAAAGTTTAAAATATTAATTTTCTGAGGAGATATTTTAAATATACGAATAGATTCCACGCCCATGGGTTTAACATTAACGAGGGGAATAGACTGACTAACAGCCCTAAAGATAAAATTTAATAATTAATAGGAATTTTTCTTCACGAGGGGAATTGGGGGTGTCTGGGCAAGAACGTGCTAAGCCACATTTATAAACTACTGAGATATATCATTTTGAAAGTTGGATGAAATACTCAAATCAAAATATAGGTATAACTAAAAGTTTGTTTCGAATGTCTTAGTAACATTTGAGATATTCTGAATAACAATATGGCATTTAATGTTATTACTATTACATTCTTTGTATATTAGCTACCTTCATTGGGGGCACAAACATCTGGGACAAAAACGAAACCTGGGACATTAGAAACTACCATTAGATCACCAAGTGACATTAGAAAAAATAATCTGTAGGATATTATAATTTATAATATTAAGCAACAGATTACAGCGTTAGATTTATTCCACCAAGAATGAGGCTTGGCACTTTCTTGCCCGACCCCCTCAATTGTTTATTAGTAAAACATGTTGGTACAGATGTTAAAAATTACACATAAGATTACAAAATCGGTTCAAGATTATTTATATGCAATTCAAGTTCAGTGTCACAAGCATTAAAACAAGTGGGTAAGTGTGATCGAAGATAACAGAAAGGGTTTCGTTTAATATTCCTTTCAAAACACTTTATACTTTCTCTTCCCCCCCCCCCCCCAAAAAAAAAAAAAAGTTATGTTTTAAGTAAAAATTTACTGTTGTATTTTTCTCGTTTTTTCGAAAATCTGAACCGGTTTAATATTTGTCATGTGGACTAAATGCGATATTAAAAAAAAAAATCAGTTTCAAAATTAAACTTGAATTCAAAACGTGTATTTAAAATGTGCGCCAAAATTACGTTCAAAATGTTAAAATATGCCAATATTTCCATAATCGGGTTTTTATCCGTTAAACTTCCAGTATGACGTCAGATTAATTTTCTTTTTAATTCTCTAATGACATCCTATTAACCTGCTTTCTGTACTTACACATACTCATACTCCTTGTATTATTGAGAAATGTTTGAACAATTCCGTTTTATTACCAATATGACGTCATATTAATCTTTTTTTCAATTGGTGGAACTTTTTATTTCATTTTCATTTTTCACGAGAAAATCTTTCAATAGAAAATTAATCTTTGTAGAAAGAATTTTATTGTGGATTTTTAATTGTTGGCAACTGCTATAACGAAAAATGTTTAAATTTAATAGGAAACGGCTGTTAGATTTTTGGTTTTTTATCTCTCTATATTAAAATAATAAGATTTTTTTTTAAATTTTATGATTTTCAGCTTCATAGTAGGTATTCAGCTGTAAGTACACAAAATTTCAAGTCTGTAAGTTATATAGTTTCTGAGAACCGGCTCGTGACGGACAGACAACGTAGCGAGACGAATAGGGTTTCGTGAGATTAACGAAACCCTAAAATCAAAGAAATTACATTTTCGCAACTATGAAAATATTTCAAACATTTGCTTAAAACAAAACTAAATTATGCATGAAGTCAAAATATTTGAAACATTTTTGCAACTAAAACCTAAAACTATTTCTAAAACTATCTCTAAAACTATCTGGTTTGGAATTAGCTATTTTTCAACGATAAGAAGGGACACCCTATATATAATATATATGTAAACAAATAGAGAAATACAGAATAATTTTGTAAATAAAATTTTAGCTTTCTATATATTTATTAAAACGTCAAAAGTTAAAAATGCACCATTTTTTACATCTCTTGACGATTTAATCATAACACTTTTGAATTGAAAAATTACTTAAATGATATGAAATGTGTAGAACGTATTATACAATTTGATTTATATTTTTAACGTCCTACAATTAGGGAAAACCATTAATCAAGGAAAGAACAGAATGCTGTATTTCCGAAAAGACATTACATTAAGGCTAATTGAGAACGGGAAGTGAAATAAAGGATAGGGAAGGTAATATAAGACGGCTTTTGTTTGAATGATGTTGCATTCTTTTTTAGAAAGAATCAAATTCTTAGTTTTATTGAATATTATAAAACTTCGGAAATGCTGCATTTACCAAATGGTTAAACTTCAATAATTTGTGCTCTTATATTTCTTGTCTAAAACAGGGGTATTCAATACGCAAAATGCAGATACAGATACTATTTACGTATAGAATAATTCGCCTTATTTAATAGCAGAATTTTTGCGATTTCAAAGTTTTCCTTCCGAAATAATGGTAACAAACGATTTAATCATGTAAAAATGTTTATCATCCCTAATCTAAAGGTTTATGTGACAAGGGAATATAAAATAAAAATATAATATCGAAATTATATGAAAACGTACAGAAAAAATTATGTAAAATAATAGATAAATAATAGATAAATATATCTCAAAACTTAGCAACTCAATCGCGAAACGAAAGTCTGTAAGAATAATATAAGAAAGAATGAAAAATAAAGAGTCTTATATTGGTAGATTTTATTTACACTCCAGTGATTAAGATTAAAAACAACGTTTTATTTATTGCATATACTTCATGCGCTATGCTTAATGCATTATCCTTATACTAACATGCATCTTTTATATTACTTATTTGCTTACTTTAATGTATTTTACATATTTGTATCCATCTTACAATTTTACATCGATAATTTTTCATCGATACTTACATACATTTTATAACATACAACCTACATTTTAAATAGAAATTCTTCAATACACACAATGGATTAGTCCAGGCATTAGGTGCTCAAAAAGGCAAATAAAATAAAGTTTTGGTGCTGTATTGATATTTGGTACCTTTAGGTTGTTTGGGTCGCACACGAATCTGGGATTTGCCATCAAATTTGTTTTCGGAAAATACTTTTTTTTAAAACTAAAAACGTATAAAAAACGGACTTTTCTCTGTTTTTTCAAAATCAAAACTATGCATTTTACATAAAAGTTGATAATATATGAATTAAAGGGCATCCAATTTCCTACATTTTGTGTATTAAAGGTTTTTTCTCTGATCAATGATTCAGTCGTGAGAGTGCCAAAGAACGTGATTATTTTTCCATTGATCCGTTTAGGCTAAAAATGAAACTTTTAGGAACTGAAGTCCATGTCAGCTTTTATTAGTGAAAAAAAAGTTTTGGATATTTTATTTTTGTGTTATTTAAAAAGCAAATTAATAAGTTTTTTTTTTCTTTCTGTAAAAGCAAATGAAGATTTTGACACAGGTATGTTGATTTTTATTTATTTTTTTGTTATGAAGAAAATAATGAATCTTAGATGCATAAAATATAGTCAATCATATAATCTTTAATATCATTAATTGTTAACTATTTCGTAAAATGGTTAGTTTCCATGTTACATCGACGCACAGAGCCGTAATTCCCGTTTTTACAGAGTTTTTTTTGCTTTTAAAACCTTCTCACCACCGCGAACTGATATATCCGTTCACTATGCTGCAGCTTTCACTTCAATATTTGCATTATTTAAATTAATATAATTGTACAAATATAATGTAGTTTTAAAACATTAAGTGATGATTAGTAGTCTCAAGGATTATATTCATATACGTAATGAAGTTTTTTATATCAAATTTGAAATATAATGTTTTTTTCGCATTTAAAAAAAATTACAGAGAAAACAGCATTACAATTTTGCACTTTTGCTTGGCGGTCAGAGGGTCCCATTTTTGCGGCACTCTCACGGCTAAATTATTGATCAGAGAAAAAAAAAATCGTTACATAAAATGTAGGAAATTTTACCCTTTTTAATTCATATACTATCAACTTTCATGTAAAATGCATAGTTTTGGAGTTATTTTGAAAAAACAGAGAAAAGTCAGTTTTTTTATGTGTTTTTTGTTACAAAAAAAAAAAAAAAAAAAAAAAAATAGATTTCCCGAAAAAAGTTTTGTTGGAAAACCTCAGATTCGTGTTCAGCGACCCCCAAAAACATAAAGGTACCAAATAGCACATGATATTATGCTTTAATAAAAATGTGAAAATATTATTTCAATGACAACGAAAAATGTTATGTAGCAAGAAGAATCAATAATATATAATTTGTAATCTCTACTTTTGGTGCATGATATATAGCTTTAATTCGAAATGTCCGATTATTTTTCTAAATAAGGCAATGAACAAAATTGTATAGTAAAAAGAATGCGTTATATACGTTGTAAAATTAAATTCCCATACATGCATTCATAGAATATAAGACTTTAATTAAAATAATATCGAGTAAATATGTATAGCAAATAAGTCATATTTATAAATTGAAAACTTTAGTTATATAATATCATACACTTCTTTCAAAGAATACTTCGCTATCTTCTTAAAATTTAGACTCAAATGCACACATTTATAAAGTACGGCCATTATTCATTGTTTAAAGTTTGATAGGTTAATTAGAATTTCTGAGAAAGTTAATAAATATAGGACGAGGAAAGGTTGGGCCTTTAGATAGCAAAGTAATATTTTATACATTTAAATATATCTTTACAGACGAATGAGATAGGGTTTCAGGAAAATAATTTCCTTTTTTGTGTATTAGAATAAAGTATAGATAAATTTATCCTCCTAATTTGAATCAATATGAGTATAAGAAGCTTAGCAAACATACTTTTTAAAGAAAAGTAAACATATCAGATAAGTAAAATAGCATTATTTAATTTATTATTATTATGGTTTTAGCATAGTTGTACGAGATGCATCGCATTTAGATATATTTTTTAAGGTATATGACATACACTATGTTTTATTTTTATGTAAAACTTTTATTTGTTTTAATTCAGTAATTCTTTTGCCTGCTTTTTACATTTAGATTTTTAATTTATTTTACTTTGTTATCATACAAATTAAAATGAAAAAAAAAATATTATGAGAATCAGATAATGTTTATTTCTTCCAATAATACTTTCTCACATATTTCTTGAATGATTAAAGAGAAAAAATGAAATTAGTTGAGTATACATATTGTGATATTTTCCCATATCCCAGCTGAGTTACGTTACTATTGACCTCATGAGTTGTCGGGTCAGATCAAACGAAACGATCGATTCCCGATGCTGAATGGCGTGGACATTTTAAGAACAATAACCGAGACTGCCTGGCACCTAGTCCGACACTAACGGATTGATTACTCTCCTTGTGAGGTCGCAGATGGAGAGATTCCCAGAGACTTTCGGACGCCAAGGGAAGTCCTTTAAAATCTGGGAATGAGAACCAGAGATCCACTACGATAGGCTGCCGTAAGTTTAAGAGGCCGGGAGGAACCTGCCCCCGCCCCCCTTTTTTTCGGAGGCGAGAGGAAGAAGAGAAGACGAGAGGAGATGGTTCTTCGGAGGCAAAAGGGTAGGACGTGACCCTGAAAAAGCAGCGTCTTGCAGTGAAGCGAGAGCGAAGTGAAACGGAGGGAGGACAGACGGCCAGGTCTGTGAGAGGAAAACTCGGAGGAGCGATCCGTCTCGATCACCCAAGGACACCCTGTCCTGTTTAATTTGTATCATCGAATACAGAGAACGGAAATTAAGTTTGGAACGAGACTGTCTGGTGTAGAGACCTAAGGAGAAATTAGAGGACTTTATGGAACTCGTTTATAATCACCTGTACCTACGCATTTCATCTTATTTTATTTTGTTCTATTTTATTTAAATAATGAAACCTGTAGAAGGAATGCTCTGTACTTCGAGCATCGAATAAAGGAACTTTTCTTTCTACAAATCAACTTGAGTAATTACTCCGGTTAGCCACAGCTACCAGTTCGAATTTTATAAATCCCGCCGGAGTTTTTACAGATGGTGGCAGCTTCAAGGGATTTAAAGTGGTGAAAGAAACGTGCGTGACAAAGTTTTATGAATTCGGGGCAGAGTAGGACAACTCGCCGAATTTCTTCAGAATCTACACCAGCCGTTGGGAACCTGAATCTACATACCGAATCGGGGCAGAGCAGGACAACTCGCCGAATTCGTACAGAATCCTGTGATAGAGAGACAGATTCCGCTGAATCGAGGAAGATCCACCGACCCCAAAGTGACCCGCCAAAGCCAAGGCAGAGACCCGAGCTGATCTGAAACTGCATCCGCTGAACCAGAAACCAGAAGCATCCGAACTTTGCTGACAGTGTGGAGAGAAAAGAAAGCAGAATCACCGCCGAGAATCGCAGACAGAGCTATACCCAGGTGAGCACTTGTTTTATTCTCAGTGGAGGCTTAGTGTGTATATTTTTAATTTTGGACAGGAAGCAATTTTTCTTTAATTATTTGTGTTCGGTAATATAGGTAAAAATTTTAAATATTAATTACCAACAGATGTTTTTGTTTGGTGAAAAGTAAATTAAAAGTGTAACAAACTTTAAATTCATCTTGTTTCTAGTAATTGAAAAATTCTTTTAATCTTTTTAATTAAAAATTTTTTTGTTTGGTGAAAAGCAAATTATGTTAATTGTATTTTTCGGCCGAAATTTTTAATGTGCTCTCTTATTTTGAAGATTGCTAAGGAATTAAATTTTGAATTTAAAGAAGTTGTGAGACTAAGTTGAAGTCTGTTAGTAATTCAGTTAAGTTAAGTAAGATATATGTTTTTTTTGGCAAATTGTAGCCTATATGTGGAATTGGTTTGCTTGTAATTCAAAATTTTAAAAATCTGTGACCTGCGATCAAAATTTCATGAATATTGATTGTATTTTGTGTCGAGCAGAAACTACTGTATTTATTTTTATGTTGTTTTGGGGGTGAAAAAAATTGTGTATTTTTTTTTATTGCATTTATGTGCGGGAAATTGGAATTAAATTGTGTTAGAATTTAAAATTAGTGATTATGGCAGGCATATCAGGATTTCGAAAATGCGATCTGCAAACCCTTGCGATAGAATTTGAAGTAGAGGTTTTGTCAAATGATACAATTCCTAAATTGGTTAAAAAGATAACGGAGGCCCCCGATTATGATGAGACTATGGCGTTAAACCAATTAAAGTTGATTGAAGAAGACCGTGTAGAGAGATCGAAATTGGAAAAAGATAAAATTGAGAAAGAACATGAGCTCGCGAGAATTAGGGCCGAACGGGAAAATGATACTTTAACGTTATCATCTAGTAAAATAGAAAGGGAACCTAAAATTCTGTTAAAAAATGTGTTACCTAAATTTGAAATGGGAAAATCGGAGATTTCCTTATATCTCAACTTATTTGAGAGACAGGCATTAAAAGCGCAATTAGATAAGTCGCAATGGGTAACAAATTTGCTAGGTTTACTTCCTATAGAATTGACAGAAGTTATTCTTAGAGAACCACCAGACGAAACGGACAATTTTGATTTTGTGAAGGGAAAAATTACTCGAAAGGTTTAAAATTAGTGCAGAAGACTTCAGAATCAAATTCGTAACAACACCACGGTCCGAAGAAAAAAATTGGAAAGATTTTTCGTATGAAATTACGAATTATTTCGACCAATGGTTAAGCGGTATTCAGGTGTCCGAATTTAGTCAACTTAGGGACCTGATAATTACTGACCAGATCAAATGGAAAGTGCCCTCTGAAATTAGACAGCATTTCATAGATTCCTGGAGTGATTTAATTACGCCCGTGGAATTAACCCAAAAACTAGACCATTATGAGGCGGTTAGAAGAACAGAGATGAAACAGTCCTCGCCTAGATATTCAAATAACGGCAAACAGGTTGAGGGAAACAGATTGGTTGATAGACCAAAGACAGAACCCCAAAACGCGGAAATGAAAAGAAATTGGAGGGAGAGGGAAGATAAAAAAGATAGAGATGTAATTTTTGATAAGCGAAAAGACAGGTCTTGTTTCCATTGTGGTAGTTTTTCTCATATCCGAAAATTTTGCACCGAACTAAAATGGAGTAGTGAAATACCTGAAGTGGTTAATCGGTTGGCTGACCTCGATGAGTTAAACGAAATGTTCCAGCCCTATTTAACACAAGGGATCATAAATGGGAAAGAAATGAAAATTTTTAGAGACACGGCTACGTCGCTAGATTTAATTAGTGCCAACCAGGTGACCCGAGAACAATACACAGGGAGAGTCGTGTGGGTAAAGCAACCGTTACAAAATGATTTAAAATGTCTACCCCTCGCAGAAATAGAGCTTAATCTGTGTGATTTAGGAAAAAGTGTTAGGACTTACGCAGGTATTGTCGATGCAGACATAGAAATGGATTATTATTTATTGGGAAGCAAAACACAAAATTTGCTAGACAGAATGAAACCGAAACCGCCTGTTAGCTTTGGGAGTGCAGCACCGAAAAAAAGGCACAGGAGTGACCGCCCAATTCCCCCCAACCCCACGAACCGCTTAGTTTCGGCTTATCAAAAGAATGAAGTGAGAAAACCGGACAGGAAGGAAAAGAAAGGCTTTGTTCCCTTTCCCCTTAGCCAACGTGCAGGAGTAACTCATTGTGAATCTTCCATTAAAACGAAATTCGCGACGACCCCGATCCGCGCGACACCCAAATCAAGGATGAATGAAGAGGGTTATAAAGAAAGAGCGAGGGTGTTTTATTTAAGGAATGAAATCCGGGAAAGTAAGCATGGGGAAAAAAATAAAGACACGGTCTTAAAACGAAAGGAAGATTTTAGGTTTAAATCTTCGGGACAGAAAACAACAAAAGGGGTAAACAGTTATTGTGCGTTAGGAAGGAAGCGAAAAACGGTTTTCAGTTCTGATTATTTAGAAACCCCAGGATACATATCGCCGTATAACGAAATAAAAGGCAGCGAGGTTAAACAGTCGAAAAACGACGCCGGAAATGATTTCCGACTAATTAGAGATTGTGGAAAAAGGCAGGATATTCGCAGATCCTTAGGATATAGGCCAGGGATACCAAATTCCACATGTAGACTGTTTAAGTAGAATGGAATAAATAACATTCCACTCAGTAATTTTGTATATAGTTTTTAATTTTGTAATTGAAATAATTGTGTATTTGAATCATGCAATGAATATTGAAATTTAATTTAACGATGTGAGTCTGTAGAGTGTATTGTAAACTTGTGAATAATAATGTTTAAGGTAAGCCTCTATTGAGAATTAACTTGTGTATTGGGTATGTATGGAAGGCTAGCGCACCAGTAATGATGTAAGATTTTCCAAATGCTTGAAAAATCTCAACTGCTGGAGGGGGTAATGCTGTGATATTTTCCCATATCCCAGCTGAGTTACGTTACTATTGACCTCATGAGTTGTCGGGTCAGATCAAACGAAACGATCGATTCCCGATGCTGAATGGCGTGGACATTTTAAGAACAATAACCGAGACTGCCTGGCACCTAGTCCGACACTAACGGATTGATTACTCTCCTTGTGAGGTCGCAGATGGAGAGATTCCCAGAGACTTTCGGACGCCAAGGGAAGTCCTTTAAAATCTGGGAATGAGAACCAGAGATCCACTACGATAGGCTGCCGTAAGTTTAAGAGGCCGGGAGGAACCTGCCCCCGCCCCCCTTTTTTTCGGAGGCGAGAGGAAGAAGAGAAGACGAGAGGAGATGGTTCTTCGGAGGCAAAAGGGTAGGACGTGACCCTGAAAAAGCAGAGTCTTGCAGTGAAGCGAGAGCGAAGTGAAACGGAGGGAGGACAGACGGCCAGGTCTGTGAGAGGAAAACTCGGAGGAGCGATCCGTCTCGATCACCCAAGGACACCCTGTCCTGTTTAATTTGTATCACCGAATACAGAGAACGGAAATTAAGTTTGGAACGAGACTGTCTGGTGTAGAGACTTAAGGAGAAATTAGAGGACTTTATGGAACTCGTTTATAATCACCTGTACCTACGCATTTCATCTTATTTTATTTTGTTCTATTTTATTTAAATAATGAAACCTGTAGAAGGAATGCTCTGTACTTCGAGCATCGAATAAAGGAACTTTTCTTTCTACAAATCAACTTGAGTAATTACTCCGGTTAGCCACAGCTACCAGTTCGAATTTTATAAATCCCGCCGGAGTTTTTACACGCGATATGCGTAGTATAGATATGCGTATAGATATGCGTATATATATATATATATATATATAATTAATTATAATATCTATGAATTTAAAAAAACATATCAAGTTCTATTATCATTCTACTTAAATCTCCAAAGAGATAATTAATGATATTGTGTATACAGAATACCACATAGCTAATAATTAACATGTGCAAACATAATATTACCATAGCTTGTGCTTCAATGGTAATTGGCCAAATTTTACTCATACCTAAAGAATACTGAAAAAAGAAAAAAGAAATAGAGAGAAAAGGAAAAAAAAATTATAAATTGGAGTTGCAATTAAGTAAATACAAATGGATTAATAAATTAAATATGAACCATATACAATGGAAAATTGGACCACATGAGAATTAAATATGAATTGGATATGAAAAAACACATGCACATGTACTCATCAGCCTGGATGCACCCACATGTGTTTTAAATAATAATTCAGTGTTTCATAATTCTACTGGCATAATGCTAAGATCAGTAGAATCATCCAGGTACACTGAATTATTACCAGACAACAATTGGAAATATTAAAATTTGGAAATATTTAAATAGGAAATAAAAAACCATTAAGAATATACAATATATTTCACTCACATCGATTATCCCAAAAACTGTATTTAACACCTCAGGAAATTACCACGAGATAACAGTTTTGAAATAATAAAATTGGAAATATGAACGCGTAAAGTGTAGATAAAATATTTTACTCACAATAATTATACAGAATCCTTAAAATGTCACAACTTCTGCATAATATTCACATCCACATGGCAATGCATCATACATGTTGACTAAGTCGAGTTGAGAGAAATGATTTGAAAGACAAGTTGAGAGCACACTTTTTTAAAAACACAACAACATCATCGATGACACCCAAACACAAAATGATTCAAAAACACACAAAATAATTCTGGTTTTAATACACTTATAACAAAATTATATCCGTGAATATATATTACTCCATCCAATTTTAATTCCTGAAAGTAAAATTAATATACAATCAATAGCTCCCTCTATAGTTAAATTAAATATAATATTAACAATATTATCAACAACTACCTGTAAGGTAAAGTGTCGCCATCTATTGGTATTATAATAATTCATAATTAATATTTAGTTAGATATCCACTTTATTAGTTACATACTCACTTCATTAGATTTAATTATATAAATAAACTTTAAAAAACAATACTAACTTGTAGTTTTACTTTAAATTCAAATAAAATATAATACTACTATATGAATAAATCTACACAGAATTAATTCAACTTGCACAGCATTTCAGATATTCTTAACAAGAATATATTATGTAAAAGAGATATTATTTTAATTCAAATTGTTTTTGCTGCCAGCTGTGTTAATCCACTGATATTATAGACATATTATTAAATAATTAATGTTTTATTTTTACTACTACTTAAATATATATTAGACTTGTTATTAAATAATTAATGTTTAATTTATACTACATTGTAAATATATTTTATATTTCATAGATTAATTTAAATATCTAATTAAATAATTCATAAACATTTCAAAATATCTCAAAATTTATAAAATTAATAATTAATAGTATTACTACTGTTTTTCAATCAAATTAATGCAATGCAGTAATTAAAATACTTGTTAAATTTAATTATTCATAGACAAAAATAAAAACTATATATATTTATATTTATATATATTGCAAATAGATATGTTTATGAGTTATAATCACCAATGTTATCCATGTATAATTTAATTTGTTATTGTATAAGTTAATTTATAAATGTATGAAAACTGCACATCAATAACACCTTAAACAGAGGTGATCGGCAACGCACAATCACAACTATACAAAGTGTATATAATGTTCAATCAAATATTAAATTTCCTAATATGTTATAATTGTAATTATGTATGTTATAATTGTAATTTTCTATATAAAGTGTATATAATGTTCAAACAAATATTAAATATTAAATTTCCTAATATGTTATAATTATAATAATGTATGTTATAATTATTATTTTCTATATCTTTTGTTATATGTTATCGCACACTAAAACAATAATTTATTACATACCTTGTTTATATTTAAATTATATAATAAATGTTATTTAAAAGAGTTGATGATTGAATTTATCATAAAAATTGGATAACCATATATTTTTGCTTGATCTCGAATATATCTAATATTTTTCTTTATATATATATATATATCTATATATATATATATAATACGCTGACTAATTTATGCCATTACATTTTAGAAGTTATTTCTAGATTTTAAATATGTTATTTCTGCGCTAGTTCAAGGACTAAACAATTATTTTTGATCACATAATTTTGTTTTTAGAATTTATGACAGAAAGCATCTATGCATTTAAAAATGATGTTCAGTGTTGCCAGAGAGTATGTCCACTATGAACCATTGTTCAATTGGTAACTATAATTAACCATATCGTTTGAAGCACACGTTTCTTATATTTTCATAAATATTTCACTAGAGCCAGTAAGAGTACATTTGCATTAATACCCTTAGGCGTATGATGTATGTTATATCACATTTTAAACGCAATCTAGATATTCAATTTTTCCTAGATATTTGAATTTTCATTCTCTTAACTCTATATGCTTTTTTTCCCACTTGCGAATTTTCAGCCGATGAAAGTACAAATATCTTTTAAAATGGGAAATGTGACACATTAAATATTTGGAATATAAAAATAAGATATTCCATATTCACACAGATGATTGTTTGCTGCATTCTAAACAAACATATGCACAATTTCGCGCCGATTAATATGAATCATGACAGAAAACTGTCTAGTGCCTGCGTCTGTCCTTTGATGTCTTTATAGATTGTTTCGATTCGTCCATAGGAGACGATTCATGGTAAGATCGGATCGTATACAAATAACAGTTAGTTGACTGGAGTCATTGAGAAACAATTGACACAATCAAAAACAATCGATATATTCAAACAATCTAGAGAATCGATTAAAACATCTAGGCATTTCCCAATACTAGCATAAAGGTAGAAAAAGACAAAAATAAAACATATGCTTATATTTTTAACGATTGCACATTTGTATGGTATGTTATAAGCTTTGTTCATGAAAAATAATCTTAAAATCATGTCATTTTTCTGCTTCACTTTTTTCTCCATAATCAGCATTTTAATATATTTCCTCCTAAAATGAAAAAAAAGCATTAACTTCATAACATGATAACTTTAATTTCAAACGGAATACTAATATAATTATCTGATTGTAAAATAAATTTAATAATATGAAAAATAAATATTAAGGAAAAATTAGACAAACTTCTTTTTAAAATTTGAATTACCATTTAAAGCAATATGAGAAAAAACTCTCGTAAGACTCAAACATTTATGTTTATTATTAATGTAAAACTTCCATTAATGGTAACCCAGAGGACACTATTTAGTGAATATTTTTTATATGATTTTACCTCTGGATAACGGGCACCTCTGAATAACAAGCAAATTCTGTGGTCACAAGGAATCCGCTATTATAGGTTTTACTGTATTATATTCGAAGCAATATTGTTTTTAGTATAACAATATTGCTTTAATCAGAATTCGTAGAAATCATTATAAAAATTCGATTTTTCAGAGATTACTTTTCGTTTCGATGTTTGCGAATTAAAAAAAAATTATATTACCATTGTTTTCTTATTTTATAGAAAGTAACATTTATATTGAAACTTTTAAACGAATAATTAATAATTATAACAAAAATTGGTAAAGATGAAACATCTACATCATTTTAGTCTTAATTCATAAACATATTTCATTTTTTTTTAATGCGTAAACATATTAATCCATCATGATATAATGAGATTGTCATAGTTTAGTTAAACATGCATTAACATGACTTAGTTCAATATTTGCAAAACGCATTAGTTAAATATAAGATTGAAGGGCCTCTTATTAAAATATTGCATTCGGGAGCAAAAAAACTTCAGAGTTTAACGATATGTTTTTACCCGTTGCTAAACACCTTTAGATCCATTAATTATTATAGTCAAACAAAGTTTTCCTGTCTTTAATTAAAAGAATATTTGTGAAAAGAATGATTGCTTAATGGATTTCAGATTTGTTTCATATTTGTTTCATAGAAAATAAAAATAAAACTCATAAGCAAGAGAATGGCAAATCATCCTGCAAACGTGCATTAATGTATTCAAATAACAAATGTATTAAATGTATTAAAATAAAAAAAAATTATTAAAATAACAAAACTCTTCTTTTTTTAAAATAACACTTATGTGACAAAAAATTGTTTATCAAAACGGTTTAAATTTTTAGACATTTTATAGTACATTTATGTATTTTTAAAATATTAAGAGATATTTAGTAACATTTTCTGAAAATGTATGTACAAAGTATCTCAAATGAGGCACCGAAATTTTAAAATTCAATAATTTATTAACTACAATAAATATACACTGGGCAACATGAAACAAGTGGGTAAGTGTGATCGAAGATCGCACAAAGGGTTTCGTTTAATATTCCTTTCAAAACGCTTTATCCTTTCTTTAATAAATCCAAATAAATTTCATTTTGCAACAAAAAAAAAGTCATGTTTTTATAAAGTAAAAATTTACCGGTCTATTTTTTCGTTTTTTCGAATATCTAAACCATCCCGATTGTCGGAGAAGCTAGCTATTATACTCTTTCATAATAATATATGTCATGTGGACTAAATGCGATATTTAAAAAATAATAATTTTAAAATTAAACACGCTGTACACCTTCAAAATGTTAAAATATGCAAATATTTCCATAATCGGGTTTTTATCATGATTCACTACGTTCCTCAAACTCATATATTTACTATTCTCCATTACTCATATTGATACTCGCTTTGTATTAGAGAAATCCGTTTAACTTCCGATATGACGTCAGATTAATTTTCTTTTTAATTCTCTAATGACGTGACATTAATCTGCTTTCTGTACATACACATACTCGTACTGCTTGTATTATTGAGAAATCTTTGAAAATTTCCGTTTTATTACCAATATGCGTCAATCATTTTTATTTCATATTAATCTTTTTTTCAATTGGTGAAACTTTTTATCTCATTTTAATTTTTCACGTGGAAATCTTTCAATAGAAAATTTATTATTGTAGAAAGAATTTTATTGTGGATATTTAATTGTTGGCAACTGCCGTAACGAGAAATGTTTAAATTAACCGGAAAAGGCTGTTAAAAGTTTAGTTTTTTATCTCTATTTATTAAAATAATACGATTTTCTCAAATTTTAATATTTTGAGCTTCATAGCAGGTATTCAGTTATATATACACGAAGTTTCAACTCTGTAAGTTATATAGGTTCAGAGAACGGCTCTGTGACGGACAGACAACGGAGCAGGAGTAATAAGGTTTCGTGAGATGAACGAAAGCCTAAAAAAGTGTATGTTTATATGCAATTGATTAATTTTGTATACAGTAATTTAACAGTAATTCAGATTTTAATCAGTAGATGGCGCTTCACTGTCTCAGTCGGTAAAAACGCTCAAATAAACTTCAAAACTTTAAAACGTGAGCATCTTCTTCTGCGTTTCAACTGCTAAACGAAATGAATAATAATAACAAAAAAGCTGAATGGTAAAGGAATGTTGAAGATCGACTGTTTAAACTTAGATCTCCCCACTTTAAAAGCACGATACGATTCCTCTGCACATTTGCGTACACATGACATTCTAATCTATAAGGTTAACATCCTGCTATGAATAGTGATATATATTTTAAAGTCCAAATGTAAGCAAACAATTGTAAGCTCTTCCTACCATGACCACTTATTTAGTATATTTGGAATTTAAAATAATCTCTAAATCAAATATGTCTATCTTCCGTGGTTATTTCTTTGCACTACCTGTTGATACAAGAATCATGGTACTGTATTTTACTTCGAGTTGCGCTTTTCCGCCGCAAGCCAAGACTTCAGCCTAAAGTGAATCTGACTGACAATAACAGTTAAGCCTGAACAGTAATTCGAACCGGACACTTCCTCAACTGTATCCAGGTTTGTATCTACTACAGATATAACCATGTTTTTCTATAACTGCGTAATAAGAATGTAGAGAACTATACAGGGTGATTCAAAACCTATTGTTCAAATTTCGTGGGGAGGTAGGGAATACGCCAGGAAACCGATTTCACATCGGAAAGTATGTCCGCAAACGTCATCTATATGAACAAAATGGACAAGTAAAGTGAACGCAAGAAAACAGTACAGTTAAGTGGTAACGAATGTGACTTTTATTACAAGAAGGTGAAGTACAGCTTCACAGTAGGTGCTCAAAATTGCGACCATTTACATGAACACAGGATTCACAGCGCCGTTGCATTGACCGCGGAACATTTTCAAAAACGCCTGGCATATCACAGACAATGTTTCGGCGGCCAGTATTCGTGCAACAAGGTCCATTTAACTGTCGACGGGGGTCTCGTACACATGTTCTTTCATCGTTCCCCACAAAAAGAAATCCATGGGCGATAAATTCGGTGACCTGGGTGGCCAAGCCATCGGTCTGAAAGGTCAATAATAAAAATGAAATAAATGTCATTAACGAGATTTTTGGAGTTTTTAAAAATGTAAAAGGCTTCGTGGAAGTCCAAATGAGAAGTGGGAAAAAGAGAAGAAATAATACTAGCTTTAGGAAAGTCAAAACAATGATTGGGACGCAATGGAAGGTTGGGTACACACAGCGCCCTTTACATACGCATTTTCGGACATGCTTTCCTATGTAAAATCGGTTTCCTGACGTATTCCCTACCTCCCCACTAAATTTGAACGGTAAGTATTGAATCCCCCCGTATGTACTGATTAGCTTTTGAATATCTCAATATTTTGGTGAAAGTTTAAATAATTTTTAAGGTTTCACTTCGAAGATTTCTTTGAAAGTTAGTAAGAACGATACTGTAGGTCATCTAATTATTCACGCCATTGAATAATTCAATTTTTGAATGAAAGTTTTAACAGAGTAGTATGAGAGAAGTACCGTGTTCCATATCCGGCCCCACCAAGCAAATACATATTGGAAAATAAATTTAGCGTAATTTTTAGAGGTTCTCCCAAAGTATACAGAGATAAAATGAAATTATATAATTTAATCCTTGAAACATTGCAGTAGTGAAGTTTTCAAGGTATGTAACTCTTAATAATTGAATTTATAAAGAAACTGACTTACTAACACTCTAATAGTAATGTAGAAAATTATGTTTTTTTTCTCCTAATATAATGCAAATTTAGCAACTTTAATAATTTTCGGTTATTTAAGGGGAAAATAACACTTACAAAATTCTATATTCGTGTACTTTTTTCTACATAACTACTGAAGGGATTTCAATACATATTTTTGAACAGTTTTAGCAGTAGCTAAACTATCAATTGATCGTTCGGAAATAAATAAATAAATAAAATAATATATAATACAATAAAATAAATGAAAAATGCGAGTCTGTAAACAAAAATTCTAAGTTTTATTTTAAAATTAACATTATTAAACAGTGATTAGTTTTCCAGGAAACAAAAGCTATCAAACTATAGTAATTTAACACAAAAAAAATATTGAAATTAAACGTAATAATATAACAATGTAGCATTTCCAAGTTCTAAAGAAAATAATAAGGTAATTTGCTTTAATAAATTAATCGTTTTCTCAATACAAAAACTTTTTTTTTTAAGTGTGTAGTGAAAACGTGTCGTGAAAATGTAATAAATTTGGAATAATATTGGATTAGTGTTGAAGATTAAGAAATGTATACACCGCTATAGCACAAATAGAACTACATGTAAAAAGAACTTTTGACTAAGGAAACGGTATTTAAGATAATTTTAAATTAGTAATTTTAAATAACAGGACAGTTTTTGTCTTCCCATGAAAATATATAAAAGAACAGTGAAGGTCTTGAAAACTTTTATACACATCTCAATTAATGTTATAAATAGAGGTTGATTAATAGATAGAGATAGATAGAGATAAATAGATTATGTATCTCGGGCCGCACATAGAAGGTCCCCGGGCCATATGCGGCCCACCGGCCGCAGGTTGAGTATGGCTGGGCTAGTAAATATGAATCGATGGATTAAATTACTTTTTTTTAAAAAATTCGTTGAAAATACAGCAAAATGTATTTCACTCTTTTCAAGTAAAAAACTAAATTATTCTTTAATTTACTAGTTTAAGTTTTTAATGTAACTAATTTAGGATTCAGAAGTTGACTCGTGTACTTAGTTCACAAGAAAGTCTAATGATTAATGAACATCTAAGAATGTTGAAGGAACATTATTGGAAATATTTTTGTAATTGAGTTGCTGCATAGTTATTAAACATTTTTGAAGACAATATTTATTAAAGGGTAAAACATAAAAATACATTAAAAAAACTATTGTTCATTCTGGCATACTATATTTACAGTGTACTTCAAAAACTGATTTTTCAATTGCTTGGCCAAAAGGTCAATCATACCTAACGTAGAAGTTCTGGCGAAAATGAAAGTCTGTTGATGAAGATGTTGGAGGAACAATTCAATGTCCATTAATTCATCCCTGTTCGGCAATTTAAAAGATTAGTAAGGTGTAAAAATTTCGTGAGGTGGGTCCATCACAAAGTTGCTAAATTTAAAAATACCGCAAGGACATTATCTCATCCCTTAACAATATCATTGTAGAAGATGAGCTTTCTCTACTCTTTAAAAAAGTTAAAAGAAAGAAAGCTTATGTGTGACCAGAGCAAGCGCCTACAGTCATTATAAAAGTTATCAATTACAAAAAGGTCATATGCAAGGCCTGATTATCAGCGGAACAAACTTCCACCAGTAAAATTAAATAGAATTTTTTGGCTTATTTAATCGCCATATTCATAACGAATTTCTGTCAACAATAAGGCAAACATTTCTATTTAATTTTACTGGAGGAAGTTTGCCCTTCCGGTAATCAGGCGTTGGTCATATGCTATCCATGGTGTGACTGGAACGAAATCATCCATTGGTAGAAAGATAAATTCTATTGTTCACTGCTGTTGATGATATGGCGGCAGCGCTTAGTGCCAGGAATGGTGAATTTTAAACAAAAACATCAGACCGTTGAACAGGAATAGCGATGTTTATCTGGATATATAGGCCTGTGGAATCGATATTTTATCAGCTAAATGTTAAGTAATTATTAAAGTAGGCTCATAACGTGCTCCCGATTATACATAAGAGTTAATTTTGAGTATATTTCCTTGTTTTGTTATATAATAAGTATGACAGCAGCGCTTAGTGCCAGAAATGGTGAATTTTATACAAAAACATCAGACCGTTGAACTGGAATAGCGATGTTTATCTGGATATACCGATTCTTCTCCAAGCGCTTTGGCTATGTCCGTGGAATCGATATTTTATCAACCGAATGTTAAACATTTACTAGAGTAGTCTCATAACTTGTTTCCGATTATACAAAAGAACTAATTTTGAGCGTATTTCCTTGTTTGTTATGTAATAAGTATTAACTTTGAAAAATCGGCCAAAATTAAAGAAAAGTTATTTCGTGTTAACTTTTAACAAATTTTTAGCATCTTAAAGAAACTTTCTTAACTGACATAGTAAAAAGAAACGAGCAATAAAAACAAGAGATAGATAACAATTAATGGAAAGGCGAATACCAAAATTCAAAGATAAACTCATTAATGTTGTGCAATTTTCATAATGATAATTATTATTATTATTATTATTATTATTATTATTATTGTTATTGTTATTCTGACTAATTCTAAGTTCGTCGTTTAGTTTTTTGTCGTCTAATTTATCATTACTTCCGAAATTTTTGAAGTAAAGTTGTTTGATGAAATTTCGTGGGTGACTGTTATTCTCAAATGAAATGGTAGCAACAATAGTATGTCAGGAACTCTTTAATTTAAATAGTAAATACCTTTGTAGTTCCAGTAGAATACTAACAGCACATACTTAATAAAGTACAGAGGACTGACTACGAAACCAAAATAATATCAACTTTGAGATTTATTATCACACTTTTAATAAAACAATAAAACAAAATAATTAATTGTCATACCAAACATAGGTAAAGAAGAAATATCTACACCATTTTTCTCCTGATTCATCATCGCATTCCATTTTCGATAATTTTTTTGTGACTTAACAGATTAATTCATCATAATGTAATGTGATTATCATAGTTTTGTTAAACATACATTAACGTGACATAGTTTAATATTTGCTAAAAGCATTAGCTAAATATAAGACTGAAGAGCTTTTTATTAAAATATTCTATTCGGGAGCAAAAACTTTGTTTCAGAGTTTAATGATATGTTTTTACGTAGCTAAATGCCTTTAAAAAGATCCATTAATTATTATAGTCAAACAAAGTTTTCAAGTCTTAAACGAAAAGAATATTTGTGAGAAAGATAAAACTTTGTCTAATAGATTACAAAATTTTTTGAGAATTTTTCAGAAGATAATACATAATAAACTGAATGACAAATATTTCTGCATAATTTTGTTTTAAAAAGGTGTTAAAATAAATAAAGCAATTTTTTCCTTAAAGTAACATTTATGTCATAAAAAATTATTTTATCACAACCTTTTAAGTTTTTAGACACTTTATGGTATATTTAAGCATTTTTAAATTATTAAATTATATTTAGTAATGCTTGCTGAAAACATGCGTACAGGGTTTTTCAAAAAGACACACGAATGTTAAAATTCAATAATTCATTAACTACAATAAATATGAATCAAGCAACATCAAATAATGTACATGTTTAAAAGCAGCAACAAATTTTGTATGTAGTAAATAAAAATTATTCAGATTTTTATCAGCAGATGGCGCTGTACTATCTTAACTGGTAAAAATGGTAAAATGAAGTAAAATTTTCAAAATGAAAACCTGTTTCCGAGTTTCAATATCTAAATAGAATAAGAAGTAAAAACTGCGTGTTCAACGAATGTTGAAAGTCGAACGCTGTTTTGTTTCAGCATTCGTTCTCCCCTCTTCAAAAACACGATACGATTTCCCTACATGAGTTTCTTACATGCCATTCTTATCTACACTGTAAAAAAAAATTCTCAGGTTACTAAAAATTTTTTAGTATATTTGTATTCCACAGATTTTTTTAGTAACCGGTACTAAAAATCGGTACTAAAAGACTAAAAAATGTTTTGTATTCTTACTCAGTTACAAGAAAATCTGTAAGAATTACTAGAAAACAGCTAGCAACATTACTAGGAAACAGACCGGTTACTAAAAAAATCTGTGGAATACAAATATACTAAAAATTTTTTTGGTAATTTCCAAAAATCAGTTAGAAAACTAAACTTTTTTTAGTAGATCGACCCATTTTTTTTACAGTGTATACGGCCCAAGACTAGAGTTAGATCTTTATTCTGCAATCCTATATTCGGCCAGAATTCTCCTATCCTACATCACGTTTTTCAGACAAAAGAAAAAGCAAGCAACTCTCCGCTACTGCTGAGTTGCTGTGACTAGTGTTGGACAAATTTGTAATTGCAATTCTCTACAATGTAATTACAATTTAACTGTATGTAATTATTTATAGTCGCAATTACACGCGTTAAAAAAATTCTTGCAACCTTGTAGTAGGAACCACCCCTCATCCTATTATTTGACTACATTTCTGTGCTTGAATGTATGTAACTATAATCAATTACATACAATTAAATTATATTTACGTTGCATGTAATTGCAATTACAAATCTGCCAAACTCTGGCAGTGACCTATCATTCCATTTGTTTACCACTTAAAAATAAGCTCTACATGGAAACTATATCGCGTATTTATTCCTTTGCGCTACACTCTGAGAAAAAACTGTAAATTTATGAGCGTTTGCCCTTCAATTTTCACGGGCAACAGCCTTATTTGGTAAAAAACGGTCTGATCCACTAAATAAGCGGCCTTATCTCTTAGATACTTAGAAAATTAAGAGCAATCCACATATTCTTACAGTTCTAGCCCATATGTTAGCAAAAATGCGGTACAACCCCATACATTGTCCTCCGCTAGGGTGTAATCCTTCATTTTACTCGTGTTTCGAAAACTTTAACTCGCTAAAAAAGCGATTCTGTGATGATTATCTAACGTGCTAAGGGCGAAGGAGCAGTAAGTAAAGTGTTATTAGGTTTTAAAGTGCATTATATCCTGTGCATTATAATGCTGTATTACTTTGCCCCGTAAAATTACGGGCTGCACAAAATGATGGGCATGGATTGTTTTTTTGACGGGGTATGACGGGAATCTCTGCTGCCGACCTCTACCCGTAATTTTACTGCAATTTTTTTACAGTGTACCTATTGGTACAAGAAACATTTACAGGGGCTGCATTTCCTTTGTCATATCCTTTTTCCTTTGCAGCTTATTGCATTATTGAAACTTGCTTTTAGATTAATACAGTTAATTTTCTAATTAATTCCCAATCCTTTTTGAATTTCGATTTTAAATAATTGATTCTATAAATTTTCACAGTTTCGGTTTTTGTCTTTTTAGAAATTTGGAAAATATATTATATTTAACTCCTTATGCGAGGGAGCGTTGCGCATACGCGACGTACAAAGAGTGCTTAGAATCCTTGATTATTCTTACCAGTAATTTTAAAAAGAAGAATTTTTTTTATTTAATTACAGAACTTCTGAGATTCAATTAGGTTAAAATTTCTATTTCAAAATACAGGTGAGAAAAGGTTAGAAATTCTTTAAAGGACGCTCTTTGTAAAGGGATTAATAGGTACAATTTATCTCACGATGAATATTGCAAAATATTCTGCGAATAAAAAATTCAATTTTAAAAACATTAATAAAAAATTCAATTAACTGAAAGCATATATAACAGAGTTTCTACTTAAAAATAAAACACATGTGTACTAATATGTACTGTTATATGTTATACATCGTTTAAAATTTGAAATATCAAATTATATAGAAAATATTCTTACTCTATTTTATCTCAAATAGAACAGGAGTTATCTCTAAAGATTATCTCTTTGAATCTTTCTATCTTGAACGCAGTTCAATGAATTTGATCTTACAGACCGTACCAAAACGTATGGAACGTTACAAGGATTATTTTAAAATAGTTTTTTTAGTAAAGCGGTTTAAAAATTATATGAAAATATTTCTGATTTTAAATACATACACTATTATACTCTTCTTCTGTTACATTCAGTTCATTTTATAAAGAATGGAAGTATTACCTCAAGTAATACATTTTTTAATTGGTTAACCGTATTTTAAATTCTAATTTACAAAGGAAGATTCCGAAATGTTGAAAAATAGAATTCTTGCAGATGACAGACCGTTTGATAAAACATCTTTTTGGCAAGTTTTTTGAAAAGCTTATATAACATAATACTATATTTTTATAAGAGGGCAAAAACAATTGCGAAATTCCACGGAAAACAACTGATATTGCTATAAACTTTTCTCTTGGACAACTAAAGCGGTTTCAATAACTTCTTTTCTTATTAAAATTTTCTATACTAGAGGATCCAACACGAGTTTTCCGGGTTATAGAACACACACACACACACACACACACACACAAAACAAAAACATTTTTAATAGATTTTTGGAAACTTTAATAAATTTTCACATTTAATCTTTTTTTTAGATCGTCCATGCCCGCTGAGAACACCAAAAAGCTTTTTTTATATGAAAAGTATCAATATATACTCAAATAAGGTTTTGAAATTTATTAAAAGAAATAGTTTCGTACTAGCCGCATGACAAGAGTTAACAGCTGAAGAAATCGCAAAAGATCGCGCCACACAGCAGTCTTTTTTATTCTGATAATTTCGGTTGTTTAAGCACGTAGTTCAATCACATGTCTGTTAAATTTTTGTTTTATTTATATTATTTTATGATTTTATTTATTTATTGATGAAGTTTTAAATTTGTTATGGAAATATTAGCCGGAAAAAACTCTAAACTATGTATAGTGTTTTAAATGCAAACGGGTTAATCGTTTGTAATCGGGCTCCACGCCATAGAGACAGATAAAAAAAAAACATGCTTGAAAATCATTTTACAAACCTTAAAAAAATTAATAAATTGAGATACAGTTTGCAAACAAATTGCATTTGAAAGAATCCCCCCCCCCCTTCCTATTCAAATTGTGCCATGTTTAGAAGTGAAAAAAAATGCAGTTAAAACGAAACTCAAGGGTCAGGTGTTGCTACTGTCAGTATGACGTCAGCTTTACACACGGACGTGTTTTTGCTCAGTAATATAGATTTGGGTCGTTCCAAATTTCTTGAAAATGTTTTTTAGTAATAATAATAATAATAATAATAATAATAATAATAATAATAATAAAACGCTTGCGAAATATTGTTATTTGTGTAGCAGTAGCTTATTAATGTGTTCAGAGATTCAGACGACACAAACTCTAGCAACAAGATGATGCTGTACCTTTTCAGAGTAGAGCTCTGACGTCAAAGACTCAACGCAAACGGAAATGAAAAGATGTAGTTCTTTAAGAGCTCTCTGACCTGAGAATTAATTGTTGAATTTCAAGCAATGTTCACTAAGAAAAATGACCCTTTCAAATATGAGTAAATCGATGTTTTCATTTTGTTATGAAAATTTTTGTTTCAAATATGCTTTCAACCGTGCTCAATATTTTCAACTATGCCTAACGCTTTCAATTCTGAAATACCAGAAATACTCAGAATATTGAAACATGGACATACTCAAAACTGAGCACATAGAGGTCTGTTCATACTCATTTTTAAAACATGGAAATACTAAAAAAAGATTAGGTTAAGTTCAAACCCATTTGTGAAACATGGACATACTGAAAAATGATTATGATCAGTTCAAATTCATTTTTGAAACATGGACATACTCAAATAGGATCACATGATGTTTTATTCTTGAGTGTGTGCCTGTTTTCAGAAATGAGTATATAAATGTTTCAAACTTGAGTCATTTTGTTTCGAAGCCAATTTGACTATGCAACATACTCAGATTTGAGTATTTTTTGCTCAGTTTTGAAAATGTCATTTTTAGAGTGTTCTATAGAGTCTTGATCAGGGCAAACGGTCTAATCATGAGCTCATGTCTCCGAAGTGACGCCGGCTGATATGTTTCAGCAAAAACCTCTATTTTCCCTTTATCCTCCTTGTAAATATTGTAATCACAGTGGTGGCCAAAAGTGTAGACATTTTTTTAAAGTTTCATGTTTTTCAAGTTTGTGTGCTTGTAGAATATATTAAATTTTACTTAAATACAAACGTTTATATATCAAATTGAAGGTAATTTAATGTATAATTTAATAATAAAAACAGTATTACAATATCTGTATTACAAAAAAAGTTATGCAACTAATAGTAAGATCTATCTTAGATTTGAATTTTTTTAAAGTGATACTTACACAATCAATACTTAGTAAGATAACCCTTATTTTTTAAGACAGCTTCACAGCGTCTTTTAATCGAGTGAACGAGTGTTTGGAGTTCATCTTTCGTAATCACATGGGGCCAAGAATGAATTATAGCTTCAATAAGTTGTCTTTTATTGGATGGACGTTTTTTCGTACAGGAATTTTCAAACGTCGCCACAAATTTTCAATTGGATTGAGATCAGGGCTGTTTCCTGGCCATGGTAATATAGCTATGCCTTTATTTTGAAACCATGCTTTGCATACTTTTGCTGTGTCGCATGGAGCTGAATCCTGCTAAAAAATAAATGGTGCGTTGTTGGGGAAGAGATCCCTGATGGAAGGTATCGATTTTGGTTCCAGAACAGTTTCGATGTATTTTTTGGCATTCAGGATGCCCTCAATAATTTGAATTTGGCTCACACCATCTGCAGACATACATGCCCAAATCATGACATTTGTTGGGTTTTTTTTAGTTGCTTCAATGCATTCTGGATGAAGTGCTTTTCCTACTCTACGTCTCACGTATTTTCTACCATCACTACCAAAGAGCGATATTTTACTCTCATCGCTCCAGATTACTTGCTTTCATTGATTTTCTGACCATTTAATGTGTTCTTTTGCCCACGTAACTCGTTTTTCGAGTTGCTTTTGATTTGAATATGGTTTTTTCCTTGGAATTCTAGCTTGTAGTCCAAATCCTCATAACCTTCTTCTTATTGTTCTTGAACTTACTGCAATACCCGCTGCATTCATTTCACATCTAATGGCATCTGATGAAATTTTTCTATCTTGAAGGCATAGCCGTTTAATTTTTCTATCGGCAGTAGCACTTGTGCATTTTTTTCGGCCTGATTTGGCCTTATTTTCCACTGATTTCGTTTTTTCACGTATTTTCTACCATCACTACCAAAGAGCGATATGTAACAGATGTGTAAACAGAACTTTCGTACACCAGAACAAGTCACTGAACCACCAACTTGTCTTGCAATTTCAGCGTAAGAGAAGCCATTTCTTTCAATATGACAATTCGTCTTCTTTTTGTAGTCGTCCACTTAGTTCTTCTTGTTGATGACATTGTTTAAAATTAGTTTAATTAAAAAAAGGACTTTAAATATTCAAAAACAGCAATACTCTATTTAATTGTACTAGTATGCATCATTCCTCAAAATATTTCCACAACAATAACTCTTTTCCATACAAATAACCTAAACTATAGTTACAGACATTTGATTGGTCCTCAGAACAGTGTTTGTGATTGAATAGTACGCTTTTATTACAAAACACGTCCTTATTCAAAACGATTTGTGTTTGTTTGTTCTACTAAAATGAGCATAACGTCTTTTGTAATACAGATATTGTAATACTGTTTTTATTATTAAATTCTACATTAAATTACCTTCAATTTGATATACAAACGTTTGTATTTAAGTGAAAATTAATATATTCTACAAGCACACAAAGTTGAAAAACATGAAACTTTCAAAAAATGTCCAAACTTTTGGCCACCACTGTATATTCCTTTAACTGAAGTGTAATATTAATCTAGAAACCATTAAACTATTGTTACTTTTTAAAATAGAGTGCATATTAAGTTTTCAGATTATTATACAAATATGAGCTTATAAGCAAAAAAAAAAAAAAAAAATGAACTACACATTTTACTTGATACATTTGACGTACTGCAAATATGAATATTTATTTTTTGACATTGTTAAAGCAATTAAGCTTACAGAATTTATTTACCAACACTAAAGAGAATGAATTTAAAATACACTTTAAAAAGTATTTAACAGATCTGCATAGGATTAAAAAAAATACCACATGTTTTTAGTGACAATGACTAATTTATCTTTCACTTAATGAATCCGTTCTAAACAGAACCTTGACGTTAGCTACACACTTTATCTTTACATTAAGTGTAGAAGAAAAGGATTAATGGATTACTCTGCGATAATAAACAAAACAGGAATTACATTGAATCTCAACCATAGGACTGTGAAGAATTTTTACTATGTTCAAGACAACGTGTTGACACATTTATTTGTTCATAAGTACGTGACTGGGCACAAATTTATCTTGTTGGTAAAATGATGGAACATATGTTTTGAATATTCAAAGAAAATACGATAAATTACAACCAGTTTTTGGAAAGAATGTTTAGATAACACAAAAAAGCTCCGCAAGTGTTTATTTTTAAATCAGTTATTTAACACATCTTACTATGTGGGAAGTATTCATCTTTTAAACAGGATGCTCCGCCTGTTGGCGTTACTCTAGCATGTTTCGTTATAGGGTGATTTTAAAATCACTATGTATTTTGTGATTATTTTATTACACAATATGCAATGGTATGTAAACTTATGTCACAATAGTACATAGTTTCAATACATTTCAATGTGACCACCTTGCATATCTAGACATTATAAACAACCCCCAGCACTCCACTGTAGACCAAAAACTTTCTCAAGCAGAGCTAGTGTATCCTCAACAGCTGCGGCTAGAATCCGCTGCGTTAAGTGTTCAGTGCTGCGGATCTTCACCTGGTAAATATTAGACTTGATAAACCTCCAGGCAAAAAAGGTCTAAGGGCGTCAGGTCAGGAGAGAGGAGGTATTCCAGATGCAGAAGAGTTGCGTGTGATCTTATCCTGCATACTTTGCACGGTCTCTGGCATTATTCTCGGCCTTCTTGGACAGTCTTAATCTGCAACACTAGCAGTACACTGGAATTTATTGACTTAGGGTCCTTCTAGCCAGACTGGTGGGCCTGGTTTCACGGGCGAAGTGCCCGCACCTGTTCATACGTCATTCAATGAATACGAGCAGAAACAACAGCGATTCGTTCTTTGTTTAGCATTCTGTCGTATTATCTGCAAGAAAAAAAATATTCAGTAAGTATATCACTGAAATATATGGTGACTTCAGAATCACCCTGTGTATAGCAGAAATATTTTCTCTGTTCGTGTTTATATTATAAATGAACGCATATAATAATGGCATTGTTTCTAACCAACGTATTTACATGCATAGTAGTCTAATTGTAAAAATACGCATATTGTGTGTATTTTTTGAGATTATGTAACACATGAAATGCAAAAGTACCGACCATGGGAGGAATCACATAGATCTAAAAGATGTGTTTTCACGTTTTCCGCATAGGATGTGTTAATAATTACTAAGCGGAGTTTGAGGATGTGAAAGTCTTGCACACACACACACACACACACACATGTTCCCCCTTTTGATTAAATATAAATATCGTGTGTACGCTTGCCGTATAATGCGAACTTTCCAACCAAACTTTTAGGCATAATAAACAAGGTACACAGTATAAATTGAATATTTCAGTCAGTTATAAGCCTACTTTCACAAAGTCCCTGCATAAATCATGTAGATTTCATCGTGAAACTTCAAGCATATAGAAGCAATAAGCAAATGAGGTAAGTTAAGAAGTTTCCTTATTACATGACGTAGTTTTTGTATTATGAACTAAATAGATAGACATTCTTCTTTTTCTCAATTTTATGAAATTGGATTTAAACAATTTTGAAATATCATATATCAATTCTGCTTCATGTAAATTTATTTTATTTTTTTTTAATAATTATTCTTGCAAATATTTTTGAAATATCCGTTGTGCCTTATTGGTTTAACATAACACGTAACCCACATATTGTGATATTATATAAGCAGTATGGATATATTTTAAATGGAAATCCTCAGAGGGAGAATAGTGTGAAACCACAATTTTGCAGCATTTTATTCAGGGGACAATCATATACGTAAGAAAATATGATAATTTAGGTTAGAGAAATATTATTTCTGATTTCTATAAATTTTTATTTTCAAAAGTCCCAATTTTCTGTCATTAAATAGTTACGGAATTTCTGCTTTTCTACGTAATTTAACTGAAACGTTCAGTAATTAATTTAACATTCTAAGACCTGTTTTTTTTTAATAAATTAATTTTTCCATCATGTTGAAGGATACAAAAGGCACGTGAGTAATACACTGCTCAAAACAATTAAAGGATATTTGAAGTTTTATATAAAATAAAGATATAAACGAAATTTTTTTTGCCGAAAATAGAAGAAGAGAATCACAAATGCAAATTTTTCTGGTTTTCAAACTGTGGAGTATGCAAATTTTGAGTTCGACGTCAAAAACGTCGCTTCAGCGGCAGCGAATGAAATTTGACTTTCAACTGGATAAAAGAGAATGAAGACAAGGATGATCGGCATTCAGTGATTGCTTTGTTTTGATGAGTACGATGTCTCAGCGAAGTCATTTGACAGATTCAGAAGCTTGGAGAATTGTTGGTAGGTTAGAAGGGGGCCAGACTCAAGCCAAAATAGCGCAAGCCATTGGAGTGTCACAAAGTGTCATTTCCAGGATCTGGAACCGTTTTTTGGAGAGTGGATGTGCAGGCCGAAGACCAGAGCAAGGTCGTAGACGGGCAACAACGCCCAATGAAGATCGGTATTTAGCGTTAACAGCTCGGAGACACCGAAACATGAACGCTACTCTTCTCCAACAACACCTTCGCTCGGCTACAGGCACCACGATTTCAACTCAGACTGTCCGAAACCGGCTCCATGCTGTAGGTCTGTATGCTCGCCGACCGATGGTATGTGTTAGATTAACATCAAGGCATCGTCGCGACCGCAGGGAATGGGCAACCGAGCATGTCAACTGGAGGAGAAATGAATGGAGCAATATTCTGTTTTCTGACGAGTCCCGTTTTTCTGTGCATCCGGATGATAGGCGTATTTTCATCTGGAGGGACCGTGGCAGTAGGAATAATCCTGCGTTCGTGCACGAAAGTGTCAGATTTGGCGGTGGAGGAGTGTTGGTGTATGGTGGCATCTCCATTGACGGGCGCACTGACCTCTACATCATTCGAGATGGAGCTTCTGACTGGTCGCCGATATAGGGATGAGATCCTCAGACCTATTGTAGTCCCTGCTGCAATCGGACGCTGCAGCAATCGGAGATAACTTCATTTTAATGGACGATAACTGCAGACCACATCGTGCAAACCTGGTGGAGGATTTCCTTTTCGAGGAAGGAATCGTTCGAATGGAATGGCCAGCGTGGTCTCCAGACATGAATCCAATCGAGCACGTTTGGGACGCTCTAGGAAGACGAGTTTCTGGCCGCCAACAACCCCCACAAACTCTCCAAGAACTGGAAAGAGCTCTTCTGGAAGAGTGGAGCAGAATACCCCAACTCGTCATTAATAGCCTCATTGAGTCCATGCCTCAAAGGTGTTCAACGTTGCTGGCCGCCCGTGGAAACCATACCCCCTACTGAAAATGATTTTCTTTGAAGAAAACACCTTTTCTTATTTTTTTTTCTCATATGCACAAATTGTGTTTTTTTCCTTTTGTACACAAATGCGCAATAAAATGCATTTTTTTCTGCCAAACATGTGTAATTTATTCTCATATAACCTACTATGTCTGTCGACCATGTATCAATCAGCTAAAAAATTTCCCAGATACAAAATCCACCTAAAACTGCAATATCCTTTAATTGTTTTGAGCAGTGTATATAAACAAGATATTTTTATTTAAAACTTATTGTATATAAATTTTATTTTATTGAATGGGCATCACAATAGAGATATGTAGACATACAGTAGTAGAATATTGTATAGGGCATGTGAAATCGCCAAATGTGGAAAACATTTAGTTAAAATATTTTAATAGTAAATGTAGACTAAAACAAACATTTTAAATGATAATTTTTAAAATTTATTTAAAAATATAGAAGGGAAAATATGTAATTAACTTTCAACAAGTATTAAGTTGGAAAAATTCAATGGTGCTTCTGTTTCCATTTTAAACTGCAATTTACGCAGTTCTTTGCAGAAATCTTACAGAGTTAACCATTTCACGAAGCATACATCTTTTTGATATTGAAAAAGGCAAGATAGTTGTATCTAGAAGTAGTAAAGTTAATGCGCCCGATATTGCAAAGAAAAATCCTTTATCAAGAACAGTTATTTACATAATTTTGCAAAGTCTTGGAAATTTCGTAAACAGAAGCGTGAAAGTAGACATAAATCACTTAGTGCTCGATCAAAAGAGACTGAAAATCCGGCTAGGAAGGGCGAAAAGATTAACGTTTTATGAAATTCGCAGAGAATGGAATTTACCGAGCACTCTAGAAAGAAAATCCAAACGTTTGGTGTGCAAAAAATGTTTCGTCATAAAGTTTCAAAGCAGCATAAGAAACTCAAAGTAGACTTTGCTAAGAAAAACATTCGGATAGGTATAGAGTGTAAAAACGATGTTTTCTGAACAATAACCGTAAAGTACCCCTGGGACAAAGATCCAGTTGGACGCCCCCAACTGGAACATTTTTGTAGCCTCTGTTTTTACTAATTTTAAATAAAAATACCTAATTTTTAGATTTGGGGTATCCACCCAGAGAGGGGATTGGGTCCTGGACAATTGCATCCTTTGAACTTCCGATAATCATCTCTGCTTGTGGAAAACGAAAAGAAAGTAAACTTAGATAGTACCGATAATTTTATATAATTTTGGCATGACTTTCGGAAGAAGAAAGATATTTCCTTCAAATGGCAAGTTGGTGGTGGTCCTATGATCGTGCGGGTCAATTTTGCAGTCAAAGGAATAACTATCATCGTATTCAGCCATGTTATAATGACTACGGAAATTTATTTTGACATATTGACACAGCCGACGATATTTTTATTATCAACGTCTATACCAGGGCTGTCCAACCTGGCGCCCGCTATTCACCAGAAAATTCTTACAGAAATACCGGGTGCGTCATAAATTCGTGCAAACTTTAAAAATTCATAATAAAAGAAGTAATGCTCGGAAATTTTTTCGGTTTACGCGAGTATGATCAGAAGGATTTTGGAATTTTTTTCCATATATAATAAAAAATGATTCCAAAAGTAACCGATAGAGGGCGCTCTTAAGTCATACTGAGGCGTTTTTTGGCTGAAAATGGATTCGTCATTCGATCTCGGCAGCATGCTATCGTTACAAGACCGGGCGCTGGTGGTTAAACTTTTCTACAAGAATGGTAAATCCACAACTATTGCATTGCGAAAGTTTCGCACGAAGAAAGGACTTAAGGCGTATAAAGCCCTATTTCATTGAATGGGATACTCAATTTAGTACGACGTTTTGAGGAAACTGGGAGTTTGGAGGATCGTCCAAGTAGTGGCAGACCATCCTGACCAAGCCACCTGACCAAGCCACTGCATGCTCTTCATGTGACTGGTTGATGTGGTTTCACAGTGTCTTTCATTCTGGTTTCTTTCCTTTTTGAAAAGCCTTGTCCCGAATCCGACTGGAAAACGTGCACAGTCACTGCAGAACGGTATCTTACGCTTTTGTGTGACCACATTCTGCCTGCATAACAGGAAAGCCATGCGTTACCTGTCGTCACCTTTATGTAGGATGGTGCCCCGCCCCACTTTGCACGTGAAGTCAAGACGTTCCTGTTAGACACTTTCACTGAAGACCGAGTGAAAAGTCGAGGTTGTAAGTTTGGATAGCCTGCACGATCTCCAGACTTGACCACGGCAGATTTTTGGTTGTGGGGATACTTAAAGTCTCGTATATACCGGGGCTCCTCAGCCACTTTGGTGGAACTGAAATATGCCATTTGACGGACCGTCGGTGGCATCGATGCCGACATGCTACACTCAGCTGTAACAGGCGTATTGACGCGCCACACTTGCCTAATACCTGGTGGTGGTGGTCATGTTGAGCATCTTTTACCTTAAAATAAATGCACAGTGTTATGTTATTGTGATTTGTTTCATTGTCTGTTTGTGTTTGCCTGATTTGCATAAAACGCCTCAGTATGACGTGTGAGTGCCCTCTATCGGTTACTTTTGGAGTAATTTTTTATTATACATGGAAAAAAAATCCAAAATCCTTCTGATCATACTCGAGCAAACTGAAAAATTTTCCGAGCATTACTGCTTTTATTATGAATTTTTAAAGTTTGCACGAATTTATGACGCACCCGGTATTTACCTTATTCAAACTCCGAATATCTCCGATTAAATAAGGCAAATATTTCTTTAAGAATTTTCTGGTGAATAGCGGGCGCCAGGTTGGACGGCCCTGGTCTATACCATCAGTCATTAACTGCTGCTGCGTTCGTCAACAGCGAAATTTACCACAAGTGCCTTGCTAGCAAGGAAGAAATTGGTAAATTTCAAAACCATATAACTGATATCAACACTTTGCTACTGAAAATTGATAACAGAAAAGAGTAATTTTACGGATAATAAATAAATTAAACTACATATATATTTTAAGAAAATTATCTTTATAGATTCAATAAAATAAAGTCATAACTAAAAAATTAAAAAAAATTATTTTTAAATTTTGGTATAAAATTTAAACAATTTAATTTTAGATTACACGTAAGCATACTTCAGTTTCTAACTTTTCACTTGAATAGTTGTTTATGAGCTGATATATTTTCTTATCTATCCATTATTTATTTAGCATTTGACGCAGAGAATGATAAATTAATGTCTTATACCTTCGATCAATCAGCTCTTAAGGCATGTTAATTTTAGAGATAAAGTGTCACTCCTTCTACGACGGCAAGGTATGAATTTCTGCAATTATCATTTCTTTGCCATGTAGTGTTAAGTAAAAAAAATAATAGGAATATAATATTATTTTAGCTCTTTCGCATATATATATATATAGAGAGAGAGAGAGAGAGAGAGAGAGAAATATAAAAAATGTCAGTAATCAGTTCTAGCACACAGTTCATTCGAATGTAATCGATTATCGTACGATGAAACGAACATTTGATTTTTGAGGGTGTGAAATTCGAGAAAAGTCATTAACACATTCTACACACGTTTTCGTTTTTCTTATGGAAAAATATAATGTTGTAGTCTAAAAATAAAAGTAATAAATGCAAAATTAAAAATTTAAAAAAAGAAATAAGTTTTTTTAATCAATTTTCAAAAGGTCCACACTCAAATGTCGAAAATACAATAACAGACGCGTAAGAAATACATGATATATTTTGCAATTTTTTTAAATTATATAATTTTTATATTTATATAAGTATTCAGAATTACATAAAATATTACAGAGCTTTTTAATTTGTTTATTGAAAGAGACTTATGTGTCTATTAATTCTTCAATATATCTCTCGTGAAAACACTTTTCCTAATAAAATTACCTGAATGTGTATGCAAAACTGAGGGTTTGGAAGCATTTAATTAAAAAGATATTTGAAAATTTTAAACTAAATATCAGTCAACCTTGATCGCAAGAAGAGTAAATTTCTTCTTGGTTTGGCCACGAGCCCCATACAAAGTTTAAAATATACATTTATAAGATATATGCATAACTGCCAACTTTTATTTTTTTTCTACCACTTTTCACTAACAGAAAAATTTGTTTTCTATAAACGCTGAAAATTTAGGTCTTAAACGTCGTAAACTTTCTGTTAAAAAGCAGTGGTAATAAAAAAGCATAAATCTTTTATGCATATACATTTTAAAATTGAAATCCAAGTATATACATACGGCTATCAACTTGCAATAATTGGAAAAGTCTAAACCAGTGGTTCCCAACCTTTTTTTAGCCGCGCCCCACCAAAACATCTCTAAAGTGATGATGCCCCCCTCCCCTATAACATATAATTCTCATAAAATTTTAAAAGAATTTACTCCTGACAGAGTAAAAAGCATTTAACATTGATCCTGAAACGTGCCGAAGGTAATGGAAGAATCAAATATTTTTTATAATCATCTGATACTCCTCGTAGTTTACTGGCATACGGTCGCCACGTATGCGTGATGTATAGAGTGCTCAGAATCCTTGATTAGAAAAATCAATAATTTTGAATAAAACATTTTTGTCTTATTTAATCACAGAATTTATGCGATTAAATTACTAATCAATTTCTAATCAGAATGAAACGTGATAAAAGATTCGGTAAAGGAAGGTTGTCAAGTAATTGTTAAATATACACTTAAATAGTTTCATGTGTAAAATTGATTTTCATGTGACATATTGCAGTGCGACTCATTCAATAAATAATCGAAAAAGTTGTTTAACATTCTAAAATACTTGAAATCAGAAAAATTATAAAGAATTTTTAAATATATAAAAGTATCTAAATATCTTAAATGTTTTCTCCAATAATTATTCTGGTAGGATTGTATTTAAAACTTTTGAATGGATACTTTTTAAAAATTGAATAAAAACTATTTTTTTTAATTTTGTTTTTGAAATTTGAATGTGTAACTTTTATTTTCAGTCTACAACATTACTATTAGAAAAAAAATTCAGAAGCTATGGGTTCACAGAAATTCTGAATTGTCCCCTTGAAAAGTTAAATTGCCCCCCTGAAAAGTCAAATTGCCCCCCTGTGGGGCGTACGCCCCCCGTTGGGAACCACTGATCTAAACAGAGATGAAAGTTATGAGCGAAACAAGAAAAATACCTTTTTTAAAATGGATAAAGATATAGATCCAGAAATGACTTTTCTTCATTGAAGATAAAAATACAGATCATGTAAACATTTTGCTTCACAGTGGGGTAAATTAGGAGAGGAATAACAAAATTCATCTTGATGTAAAGGCAACGATATATGACTTGTGTTTATAGAATTATGTCAAAAACATATTTTAGGAAAAAAAAATTACCTGCTTTATAGATTAAAAAATGTAAAATGATTCATGCTGCTATATTAGTCAATATTAATGTTCTTTTAGGTTTTTCCCATTCGAATAATAGTTTATTTTTTTAAATAATAAAAATGATATATTGTGGGGGGGGGGGGTCATTCAGATTTTAGATGTGTTTATGTTAGACAGTGACACAAAAGATGGGGAACCACTGCTATAGATATTAATATTAAAATTTTGAATCCGGTAATATTCCTATAAATTGAATTATAATTACAGAAAACCGCCAATCAATCAATTAAAAAAAGTTATTTCAATATTAGGTAGCTTTCATTCACAAAAAGCTACCTATTGCAGCCGTTCGGAGGAAAGCAATTCAAAAAAATTTGGTATATTTTCACCGATCATGACCCCCAGAACCCCAAACCACCCTCCGTTCAAATGTTGATATATATATATATATATGTTATATAAAAATTTATTTCCTTCGTATCCTTCCATTTTATTCGCATTAATATTTTAAAATTAATCTAACTTCTGTCATAGTCAGTATTTCCTTAATTCTTAATAATATCTATTCCTATTTAAAGTCCTTTTAAAAGTAAATATCCGTATATTAATAATTATTTTATTCCAAATCTTAATCTAAAATTTAAGATCATTCGTAGCTTTTATCAGTTCCCCAATCTATAAAATTCTGAGACGCGTTCTCATTTCGAATGTTTTTTAAAAGCCATTTTCTTTTTATTATTATTATTATGCTAAATTTTTCGCGCGCTGAGGTAGTTTCACTCCAAAATTAATCCGCTACCAGGTTTGGAATTCTTTACCGTCTTAGCTCCTCCTTCGCACCTCATTTGCTGGGCTGGAGCTAGCCTCTCACTCATTGGTTTGTACGCTCGTGACGTAAATTACTGTATGTCTCCGCTGAAGGAACAAAACCAGGTCGCATCGGTCGGAGCACTAGATTTTTGACGTTTTCGGAAGAATAAACAAATATGTATCTGGTGTTTTTATGTCCGTAGAATATTTAACTGGCCCAGTAACATCTTAATTCAATGAAGTGAAGCAACGTTAGCCCGAGGGCTATAAGTTTTAGACCTTTGGGAATTGTTTCTGTGTTGTTCGTCTTCTAATAAAATTATTTGTCTGGAGATTGGCTGGATTTATTGGAAAACTTTGGTGGACTCATTTCATTGCCTTCTACTTCGCCATACTCGCTAATATCGACTGCAACTTGCTATATCGCTGAAGGACTGCCATCTTTTCATCGAATATTATTCATCGTAATATCTCAACCTCGTCAAAATGCTACAAAAAGCCCGTTAGGATTCCATGAACTTGCGCTGAGCTATGCCAATGTTCTGATGGACGGATGAGCTGCGAATGTATTGCCGGCTACTGTTGTACATCTTCATAGCGAAGAGTGTGCGTCTAGTTCTCGCGAAGAGTATGTCGATTAGTTGTTCTTCTGATCGTTTGATAAACGGAGAAGCTGTGATATGTTGCTGAATGCGGATGCTGTACATTTTCCATTGTGGTGTGTGCAACTGATTCTCAACAAAATATGCATCGAATTTTTCAAAAAGTGTTGGAATAATTTATCCCTGGAAACACCAGATGCAGACCAGCGTGAATGTTCTACAAAACAACATCTCAATAATGACAGAATGATCTAAATAATATTTTCTTTTACAGAAAAAAAAATGAAAAAGTATCATTATACAAAAAAATAAATAAATTGATCGGTCTTAAAAATTTCAAAAAGTAAACAGGCAGACAACTTGTGAACGGAATTACGTAAGTTTGAAAAAAGTTATTATTGTATGTATTATTTATTATTTTATTTATTTTTATGTTATTTAAGTTTCGCTCAGATTTTCTTATTTGTTGTATTATTATTATTACTATCATTATTTATTAGAGATGGAGGTATTTACATTTGTTATTTAATTTAAATTTTATTTTACATCTGTTGTGTTAATTCTCTTTAATTTTTATATTAATGTTATTGCGATCTGGACTTGTAAAAGTCCTTGGTGATCACAAAATGAGTGAAAACGAAATAAACATCATTCCTTTTGATTTCGAATCTGGAATGAACATTCAATCTTTGTTAAACCATTTTGACAAAACATGCCTTTCTGAAAAGAAAGATGAAAATTGGAAGATTAAAAATATTTCAAAATATTTGAAAGGAGAGGCTCTGAAGGTATTTATCAATGAATGTTTAGAATGTAAAGCTTTTGACAAAATAACTGATATTCTTACTGAAAAATTCATAACTGTTCATGTTCCTCGATTTTCAGAATTTGCTTCTATGAAATTAAATGATCTCAATGATTTGGATAAGTACTTTCGAAAAAAGGTTGAAATAGGTAGACAACTTTGTTTATGTGAATCTATAATAGTACAGGGATTAACAGACGGTCTCAAACCTGAGTACCAGAATTATATGATTAGTAATCCTCCAAAAAATACAATAGACTGGTACCTAATGGCTAAACAGCTAGTAGTAATTCCTACTTCCCAGGTCAACAATAGTAATTCTAGGAATAATTTTCAGAATTATAGATCATTGCCACAATATGATCAGGCACCTAGACATTGTGTTCGCCCAAGTCGAAATTTTCATATGCCAAATTCCAATTTTCATTCACAGAACAATTTTAATGCTCCAAATTCTAGATTTATCAATCCTAGGTTGCCTACTACACATTTTCAGAGCAAATACCCAAGTAGACCATGTCGAATGTGTTTAAATAGAGGTATCCAAAATGCTTATCACTGGGAGAGGAATTGTGTATTCAATGTGAGCCCTTTGCAATCTTCTGTACCCCCTCTTAGTCAACCACAACCATCTACTGATAATATATGACAGTTAATTGTATCAGGATATGTAAATAACAGGGAACTACCTTGTGTGATTGACTCTGGCTCAACCATAAGTATTTTACCTTTTAAAATTGTTAAATTGTTAAATGCTAAAGTTATAAATATTCCACCTGTTATTATTGGCCAAGCCAAAGGAACTGTTGTAATAGATAAAGCTTGTAAATTATTGTTTAAATTAGGTAATGTGCAACAAAATATTTGATTTTTGATATGTAATACAAATTTAGATTATGCTATATTAGGTTTAAAAGAATGCTGTAAGTTTAATTTAATTATTGACTGTGCTACATGTCGAGTATTACACGGAGACCTTGTTTTAAATGAATCTAAGAGCATACCCAGTGATAAATTAAGATTACTTCATTTTAATGTTAACTATGATTATCAGAGAGTGCAACCCGATTATGTAAAGATCATATCTCCTCTATCCTTTGTTCCATCTAATGTTGATAATTCTAAATTAATTGGGGAAATAAATTCTATAGAAAATGAAACTTTAAGGGAAAGTATAAGGGATTATTTAGACATTTTTTCTAAAAATAAATTTGATGTCGGGAGAATTAATATTGAACCGCAACGTATTTTTCTTAATTCTGACCTGCCAATATCTCTGAGGCCATACAGAACTTCCCCTTTAGAAGAACAAGAGATTTCGGATCAAATTCAATCACTATTAGATGCTGGTTTAATTAAAGAGAGCAATAGTCCCTATTCTGCCCCTGTTACATTAGTAATGAAAAGAGAAGAAGGTAAGAAAACTAGATTAGGTGTTGACTATAGAAAATTAAATGCAATAAAGAAAAATGACGCCGAACCCCTACCTCGTACCGATGTAATTTTAGATAAACTGAGTAGTGCACAGTATTTTTCAACTTTAGATTTAGGCTCTGGCTACTGGCACATACCCATACATCCATCCGATACTGAGAAATTGGCTTTTGCTACCAACTTTGGGCTCTTTGAATGGTTAGTTCTGCCCTTCGGGATTAAATTAGGCCCCCCGATATTTAATAGAACCCTTAGAAGAATACTTACTAAATACAAAATAGACTTTGCTTGCCATTATTTTGATGATATCATTATTTTTTCTTCCTCATTAGAAGAACAGATGCAACATTTAAACCAAATATTTGAATTATGTAGACGAGAAAACATTAAACTTAAACTATCTAAATGCAATTTTGTTCAAAGTAAAATGAACTTCTTAGGATATACCATCCAGAATGGCACATTAACTCCTGCTAATGCTAATATTGAAGTAATAAAAAAACTAAAACCCCCTTCAAATGTAAAAGAACTTCAGAGATTCTTAGGATCTATCAATGTTTATCACAAGTTTATAGATAAATATGCCGAAATTCGAGTCCCTCTTAATAGATTACTCAGGAAAAATACATTATGGGAATGGAATACAGATTGTCAAAATTCTTTTCAAAAATTAAAAGATGCCTTAATAGCCAGAACTATCTTAAAAATTTATGACCCTAAGTTACCCCTCCATATGTTTGTTGATGCCTCACAGGTGGCAGTAGGTGCAGTCTTAAAACAACCTGATAGTAATAATTTTTTACATCCAATTGCTTATTACTCTAGAGGATTGAGAAGTTATGAGAAAAAATATTTTATTACCGAGTTAGAGTGTCTTGTCATCATTGACACGTTAGACAAATTCTATCATTATTTTCATGGTGTAAATTTTACCATTCATACTGATCATGCATCTCTTGTATGGTTAAAAAATACTAAACATCTGAGAGGCAGGTTATTTAGATGGTCTTTGAAGTTGAGCATGTTTGAATATAATATAGTTTACGAAAAGGGATCCACAAATGTCGAAGCCGACATGTTGTCGAGAAACTCAGTTTCACATTTTATTCAACCACTTACTTTTCTTCTGGATGTTAAAGAAATTATAGAGAGGCAGGAAAAAGATAATGTGTGTGGTAAAAATTATCTAAATGAAAATGGACTTATGATTATTAAAAGGAAAGGATTTCGAAAAATAGTAGTCCCCATGTCTTTAAGGAGAAAAATACTAAATGTTGCTCATGAAAAATTTGGTCATCCTGGTATCCAAAAAATGTTAAATTTAATCTCCCCTAATTATTATTGGCCTGACATGACGCAAGATATAACCAATTTTGTAAAACATTGTGATATTTGTCAAAAGAATAAAAAACCCAGACAGAAAAAATTTGGCTTATTACAAGCTATGCCCACCACAGATCAACCTTTTGAATGTCTTTCTATTGATACTGTGGGAGGATTCAATTATTATAACTCCACCAAAAAATATCTACACATCATCATCGACCATGCAACCAGATATGTTTGGGCATTTCCTTCCAAAAGTGTTACCACAGAAACATACACAAATTGCTTAAAACAAGTCTTCAATATTCAATTCCCTCATTCTGTTTCAACAAAATTTTCGATATACAGGGTCCTCAAAAGGTATTAAGTGATAGGAATGCAGCCTTTACTTCACCTAGATTTAAAAATTTTTTGCGGAATCACAATATTAAGCAACGTTTAACCACATCACATCACCCTCAAACGAATGGCAAGTGTGAGAGAGTGAATCAATCAATAGTTACAAGATTAAAGTGTAAAGTTAATTCTACTACCTCCAAAATTCCTTGGACCAAACTTCTGACTGAAGTAGTTAATGAATACAATAATACACCCCATTCCATAACCAAATTCCCTCCTGCTTATTTACTTTTTGGCAAATTACCATATGATTCCCCTCTTAAGCAAAATTATTACCCTCCTGTCCAGGAAGCCCTCAACATTGCTAAAAAACGCACGGATAAATTTTACTGGAAAAGTAAAAAATATTATGATAGAAATTATGTGGAGCCAAAATTTGAGATAGGAGATCTTGTTATCTATGAAGAATTCCATTATCCCAATACCAGAAAGCTCTCACAAGTTTTTAGTGGTCCCTATCAAATCCTTAAAAAATTATCTGATGTAAATGTTAAAATTAATAGACAGACTCAAAATAAATTTACTGAAATAGTCCATGTATCAAAATTACGCCCTTATTACCCTCCTGACAAATTAAAGTTATCCCATGAGCAACAACAAACTAATGTTAAATCAATAGCTTAATATTAAGCTTAGTAAAGCAAAAATTAACTAAATTTAATGAAATCAAATTATAATTGACTAATCAATTCTCTTCTGTATAGCAGTATGTTCTTGAATATAGGAATTCCCAAGAATATTACTGCCAATATTTTTGCTTGAGTTAACTTTTTATGCAGGCGTAAATTAGTTGATTTGAGTTAAAAGGTTTATATTGGAGTGAATTGAATTAGAACAATAAAGTAAATTGGAATAGCAAATTAAATTAGAATAATACATTAAATTAAAATAAATTGAATAAAAATTCACTAGATTAAATTAAATTATAGTAATAGAATAAAACTCTCTACTAATAGTAATAATTAAACTTATTATCCACTATACACTTTAAGGTCTTATTTTCATTGAACAGCTTATGTTTCTCTTGTTTGACTGAAAACAGAGAGCACATTATCTTACTGAATTGTTGATAATTTTTCACAGATATTTCTTAGTTTACTATTTATTTATTTTGTTTCCTTTTATTAAGTATATTTTCATTCGTCACTGATATTGAAAAAGAATGAGGAATTAAATTATATACAGATGAATTACTGATTTAGTATTATTTTGAAGTTGTTTGTTATTGTTGATATTATTATGTTGTTATTATAATTGTTGTTGTTATTTATTATGTGATAAGATTATAAAAGAGAATATTCTTGAGAATTGTGATAAAAGAGAACCACTGATAGTATATTAGTTGATGATAAACAGTCACTTCTTACTAGCAAAACATCTAATACTCATATCTAATTGATGGAACATTATTAACTGACTGGACTTCACTTAATAAGTGCACTTATCAAGCTATACCTACTTATCAAGGCACAAAACTTATCAAGCATCACAAACCAGTACTTTAATTGTTTATTGAACTTAGTGGGGATGAAACTTTCTTATGTTTTTGAACTTTATGATTAACTGGAATTATCCTACTACAGAATCAATACACTGTATTGCCGTAAACTGTATTACTGGCTAATACTTGACATATCTGTGTCTTCATATCCATACCAAGAAACTTTTTTTTGGAAATGAGAGGTCTATAACTCAGACTGTTACTGATTAAGAGGACTATTAGACATTTATACTTTTCACTGCTTAGACAAAAATGCTTTGTTTACTTCATTTTCATCCTTTTCACTGTTTATGTTTGAAGAGTGAAAAAAAAATTATTTGTTACTAACTTATTTATATTGTAATTGTATGTATTTCTGTATTTAAACAATTCCCACAGGTTCGCGTTCACAAAAATAACTATTGAATTAACTTTAATAAAATCAAAGAATTTTTGGCATTAACTAGAATACCAGATAAATATTTTGTAATCCAAATTCTTGCTTGCCTTAATGAACTTGTAGATCATCGGATCTACCCGTCATTCGGATTTTTAGGGGGGGGGGGGATAATGTTACATAAAAATTTATTTCCTTCGTATCCTTCCATTTTATTCGCATTAATATTTTAAAATTAATCTAACTTCTGTCATAGTCAGTATTCCCTTAATTCTTAATAATATCTATTCCTATTTAAAGTCCTTTTAAAAGTAAATATCCGTATATTAATAATTATTTTATTCCAAATCTTAATCTAAAATTTAACATCATTCGTAGCTTTTATCAGTTCCCCAATCTATAAAATTCTGAGACGCGTTCTCATTTCGAATGTTTTTTAAAAGCCATTTTCTTTTTATTATTATTATTATGCTAAATTTTTCGCGCGCTGAGGTAGTTTCACTCCAAAATTAATCCGCTAACAGGTTTGGACTTTTGGACTTTTTTAAAGTTAAAAATACCATGATCATTTTGTTACCTAGAAACAGCCTTAAAAATAAAATTTAATATTATCATAAGTTAAAAGAACAAAAACGTATCATTATCACCATCTTTCTGAAAATATTCATATTGTGTACATTTAGTTCGTAAACTAGCAAATTAAATGAAATATTTAAGGAGAAAATATGAATCGTTAAATTGAAACATCAGCATACTACCATAACCACATTCCTTTCTGTTTCGAACGTTCTTTTGCACAGCTTAGGGCAAAGACTTTGAATCTGTTTGTAGCGAAATTTTTTGGTCATGATCTATAAAGATTTTACGAATTATCAGAATCCCGTTTTTAACGCAATTTTCGTTTTACTTTGTTATGAGGTTACGTTTTACTATGTATAATAAAATAGCAAACCTTACTCGTTTATACAAATATTTGAACATTCCAGAAATAATTAAAATATTGTCAGATCTTCAAGTTGAGTCAGTTATTCATAAAAAACACTATTCCTCTGGAAGCAAAATACTCCAAAACTGAAAATGAAGCAGACATTGCTCACCCACTAGAAAAATGACACAACTGCAAAATTTTCATTTTGCCTATTATTGCAATAATAGATCTAACTTAGGTGCATCTTGCTACAGGAAAAGTGTCATAAGTGCAGTTTTCCGTAAAAACGCTTGATTACGCTATATATCCATTTGCCACCACAGAAGAGGGGGTAAATTGTGTGTAAGGCTAAATTTACCCAATCCTCCAAACCACTTCTGCGTCTTGATTCTTAACCCTCTGATTGCTTATCAGGCTAATTTCGCCTGCAATGCAAACAATGCAAATGTAGCAAAATTTGTTCTTCCCTCGATCCCCGCGGGCACTAATAACACTAGTTTACATGACTTTTGTTCATGAAATGAAATATATACGGTTACGTTACTTTGGGTATATACAACTAGGAAAAAATATTTTAAAAAATCCAGCACGTCAGTTTTTTGAAATATTTATTAAGAAGATTTTTACAAATAACACATCTAAATAAACAATAGACAGTTAAAAATGGGTAATTTTTGCCCTGTTTTTATAAATATCTTCATCTATATCTCTCACAACAGACCAGCAATAGTCACCTAGCATATTTTGGTCCCAAAAACCTTGATAATTGTGCTCAAATGATTTTAAATCTTGGTGAAATCGCTCACCATGACCATCACTCATACCACCAAGGTTTTCTGGGAATTAATGTAAATTGGAATGCAAAAAATGAATTTTTAGTGACATATTTACACCAATACGCTCGTAATTTTGCAATAAATTTTCAACAATCGCTTTATAAATACTAACTTTTGTACTAGGAGCAAGCAATTTCCACTCTTGCAGCCTGGAACCAAGTAATTCCGCTTTTGACTGAGACAACTGCAAATCTCTTATAAGATCGTTGAGTTCAGACTGAGTTATTAAATGTGGACTGTCAAAGTTATCTGAGCTTGATTGTTCACTGTCACTATGCTCGTGGATTGTAATACTACTTGATGTATCTGTGTGAGTTTCGTCACTTCTGCCAGGGGGTGTGGGAACTGGTAAATCCTCTGAATGAAGGACCGGCTTAGTCATTGATGGAACGTCTGCATATTTTATGCTATCTTTATTTTTTTAGTTAAAACCAAAAGTTTTTGTTAAACAAAAGTAACAATCGGTTACGTGGTTAGTTGGCTCTCTCCATATCATTAGTTTACCAAATTTCAGTGATCTATTTTTACCTGAATACCAGGATCTGAGGACCAATCTACAATTAGTACAGGAATTATGAGGAACCCAATTTTTATCTTGATTTGACACCGGAAATCCAAAATAATGTAAATAGGCTTCTTGCAATCGTTTTGTTATAGGAAAACCACGCTTTAACTGAACAATATTGCCACAAACATAACAAAATCGGTTTAGGTGTAGTTTACACTCTCTAGATGACATTTTTATATAAAAATAAGACTTTTAAATCATCGGCTTAGTCATTGATGGAACGTCTGCATATTTTATGCTATCTTTATTTTTTTTAGTTAAAACCAAAAGTTTTTGTTAAACAAAAGTAACAATGGGTTACGTGGTTAGTTGGCTCTCTCCATATCATTAGTTTACCAAATTTCAGTGATCTATTTTTACCTGAATACCAGGATCTGAGGACCAATCTACAATTAGTACAGGAATTATGAGGAACCCAATTTTTATCTTGATTTGACACCGGAAATCCAAAATAATGTAAATAGGCTTCTTGCAATCGTTTTGTTATAGGAAAACCACGCTTTAACTGAACAATATTGCCACAAACATAACAAAATCGGTTTAGGTGTAGTTTACACTCTCTAGATGACATTTTTATATAAAAATAAGACTTTTAAATCATCGGCTTAGTCATTGATGGAACGTCTGCATATTTTATGCTATCTTTATTTTTTTTTAGTTAAAACCAAAAGTTTTTGTTAAACAAAAGTAACAATCGGTTACGTGGTTAGTTGGCTCTCTCCATATCATTAGTTTACCAAATTTCAGTGATCTATTTTTACCTGAATACCAGGATCTGAGGACCAATCTACAATTAGTACAGGAATTATGAGGAACCCAATTTTTATCTTGATTTGACACCGGAAATCCAAAATAATGTAAATAGGCTTCTTGCAATCGTTTTGTTATAGGAAAACCACGCTTTAACTGAACAATATTGCCACAAACATAACAAAATCGGTTTAGGTGTAGTTTACACTCTCTAGATGACATTTTTATATAAAAATAAGACTTTTAAATCATCGGCTTAGTCATTGATGGAACGTCTGCATAGTTTATGCTATCTTTATTTTTTTTAGTTAAAACCAAAAGTTTTTGTTAAACAAAAGTAACAATCGGTTACGTGGTTAGTTGGCTCTCTCCATATCATTAGTTTACCAAATTTCAGTGATCTATTTTTACCTGAATACCAGGATCTGAGGACCAATCTACAATTAGTACAGGAATTATGAGGAACCCAATTTTTATCTTGATTTGACACCGGAAATCCAAAATAATGTAAATAGGCTTCTTGCAATCGTTTTGTTATAGGAAAACCACGCTTTAACTGAACAATATTGCCACAAACATAACAAAATCGGTTTAGGTGTAGTTTACACTCTCTAGATGACAGTTTTATATAAAAATAAGACTTTTAAATCACAGAGTTGTTTACAAAATAAAACGATAAACGTATTTAAACAATTGCAGGTAGATAAAAAACAAAGACCTTCATATCTCAGAATTGTGACGTGCTACAAAAAATAAAAAAAATATTTCTTTAACTACCGTCCATAGCCTACATAAATAATATATGTTTCATTTCATGAACAAAATTTTTTTTTTTTTTTTTTTTTGTAAACTAGTGTAATTAACTAAGTAATTTTGCCTAAACAGTTCATTATTGTATTGATTAAAGCTACTATAGATTCGACAACTTTTTCTGAATGCTGGGTAATGCAATCGATAATAATTTTTAGCATGGCATTAGTGCGAGATTCAATCGTTTTTTGAAGGAGGTCTAAATCAGTGTTTTGTTTGCTTGTGATTTTCGCATACGATTTGGGTTCTGTTCTTTGAGATAATTTTCTCCTGGCATCGACAATAGATACGAAATTTTGGCATTTAAATTAAAAAAGTTCCACCTCTTTGTTCCGTGAGGGGCATTGGTTATAATCTCAGACATAAAATTTTATCCACAACAAACTTGCCACTATATCAAGTAACGTCCCCCACGTGTTCGCGATCAGCTCACCAACATTCACCGCGGACACAAAAAACAAAACAAAAAACGTGTATCTGCACTACGGATCGAGAAAAAGCTAAGAATAACTTTTAAGCACAATTCTTACTATAAAAAAATTATTATTTTTTAAAGGTTTAATTATTAACTCCATGTGTTTTCTTGGACATATAAATGGGTATGGTGGCAATATGGTGGCAATTTAAAAGTTAAATTTCGAAAAAGTAGATTGTAAACAAACGTTTCAGCTTACTTCCGATTTGTAGAACAATACTTCTGTTTTTAAATTCTTTGGCAAGCTGTAACAGATGTAACTTTAAACGGCTATAACTTTGGTTCTAATTAATATACAGATACAATTTAAGCAGAATTCGATAGAAGAAAGATTGGATTTTAAGAAAATGACGTTATAAATGTATGCGGATACCTTATCATTAAAAAGCAAGCTGAACATATTTAAATTTCAAATATGCTTTATAATTGATTTATTTTTCTAATAAATCCCAATTCCTTATAGATATTGATTCTTAATAACTTATTCTATAAATTTCCATACATTTCGAAATATTTTTGAAATTTAAGAAATGATATCATATTTAAAAATAGAAATTGTTCTGTAAAATTTACTCTCTGTGAATATCGCAAAATATTCAGGAGATAAAAGCTTCAATTTTCAGTATTAACTGAAAGCTAATATATCAGCATTTCTGTCTGAAAAATAGAACTCTTTTGCAATAAAGTATACAATAACATTTAATAGGGGTTTGAAAGTTAAAATCTGAAATAATATTGCCAAATACCTTGCTCTGTTTTATTTTAAAAAAAATAAGAGTAAAAAAATAGTCTGTAAAAACTCTTCGCATCTTTCTATCTTTAATGCAGTTCAATAAGATTGATTTTTCAGCCAGTAAAAGATAAGTATGAAATGTTTTAAAGACTATCATAGACTATCATAGAAATGCTGTTATCAAAACGTATTAAATGTTATAAAAAAATATTTTCGCTCTTAAATACGATAGATACACTGTTGAACTGTTCTTTTTTTCAATTAGATCATTTTATAAAATATAAAAAGTTACCTCAAATAACAGAGTTTCTAAATTTCATACAGAAATTTAGTGGTAAACAGTTATTTTGATAAGAAGTAAGTGCTAAAATAAAAATATGTATCTTAAAAGTGATTACAGTATATATAAAGGCTTAAAAACGTTTTAATAAATAGACCTACTAGTTTCTTACATACAAACGGCGACTTTAATGAATATATCATTACTGATCTTGAGACTGTCGCCATTTGTGTGTACGAAACTAGTAGGTCTATTAATTAAAAAGTTTTTAAGCCTTTATATATACTGTAATCACTTTTAGCATATATATATATATATATATATATATATATATATATATATTTATTTATTTTAATGATAATAAGTGGTCTTTTAAAAATATTCTATAAGTGAGTACTAATTTGCGTGGGAATATCTTGAAATATTGAAGAAAGGAATACCCGTGGATTCCAGTAAATTTGATAACACAAAATTTTAATTAAGTTTTCGAAAGGTTAAAAACGTTTTAATAAATGAACCTACTAATTTCTTACACACAAACGGCGACATTAATTAATTTATCATTACTGATCTAGAAACTGTCGCCGTTTGTGGTGCGAAACTTGTAGCTCTGTTGATTAAAAGGTTTTTAAGCCTTTATATTTACTCTAATCACTTTTAGCATATATATTTATTTTAATGATAAGGAGTGAGCTTTTAAATATATAATTCTATAAGCGAGTACTAATTTGCGTGGGAATATCTTGAAATGTTGAAGAAACGAATACATGTTGATTCCAGTAAATTCGGCAAAAGAAAATTTGCATTAAGTTTTCGAAATGTTAAAAACGTTTTAATAAATATACCTACTAGTTTCTTAGACACAAACGGCTACATTAATTAATTTATCATTACAGATCTTGAGACTATCGCCGTTTGTGGTGCGAAACTTGTAGCTCTGTTTATTAAAAGGTTTTTAAGCCTTTATATGTACTCTAATCACTTTTAGCATATAATATTTATTTTAGTGATAATAAGTGATCTTTTAAAAGCATAATTCTATAAGTGGGTACTAATTTGCGTGGGAATATCTTGAAATGTTGAAGAAACGAATACATGTGGGTTCCAGTAAATTTGGTAAAACAAAATTTGCATTAAGTTTTCGAAAGGTTAAAAACGTTTTAATAAATAGACTTACTGGTTTCTTACACACAAACGGCTACATTAATTAATTTATCATTACAGATCTTGAGACTATCGCCGTTTGTGTGTATGAAGTAGGTCTGTTTACACGTTACACGTAAATCCGTTGTAGGTCTAGTAGGTCTGTTTATTAAAAGGTTTTTAAGCCTTTATATTTACTGTAATCAGTACTGCAATGTAATATGTTAAAATATTCAATCAAAAAAGATATATCCTTCCGAATATGTTTCTGTTAAAATAGTTTTATTATAAATTTCTTTTAACTAACATAACAGAAATAAATACTAAATAGACAACGGTAAATAATTTAAAACGCGGTATATATTACAATACTACAGGATTTTCCAAAGGCACCTACATGTAAATTGATCTTAAAATTCCAAGCTCCGAGGTCTGAGCCTTGCAGCCTAGGCAAAAATAAATCCGTGTGTGCAACGTTAAAAATGTGTATCACAAACGAATTAAAAATATAATGTTCATTTTAAATCCCATAATAAAACTAGACGTTGGGGGCCACGCTAATACTTACCATCATGGTTATGCATAATATAAAATATGAAAATAAAACATCTGTAAACTCTATTTATAAAATTCATTGCAATTCGAATAAAAGCGTGGCTTGATGACGTCATAAACTTTAAATTCTCTATTACTGAATTACGTAAAAGAAACATTCTCATATCTGTAAAAATGATAGTCCTATTAACTAACGATTTACTGCGTCGGATTCAGCGTATGATTTACAATTAAAATATATCTTTGAGTTGAAATTTGAATAAAATACAGGGTCACGAAAAATCTAAGAGTGTGGCAAATAGGATTACAAATATCTCGGCAACTCATTATCCGATCGGCTTCATTCATTATGCAAAATTTATGTTTTTTTATTGTATTTTATATTCACTCTTTAAAATAAACAATTTCGAAAAATTTAAATCCTTTTATCAGAACGAATATTTCGAAAGTCCGAAAAAAATAGTTCCGGATAATCTAGGTTACTAAAATTCAAAACGCTTTTTCCCATTATTACATACTAAGCACATACCAAATTTCAAGTCTCTATCTCAATTTGTTCGGGAGATAGAGCGTTTACAGACACACACACAAACACACAGGCAGACGGACGGCAATTTTTTTTTTTCTAAAAATATGTTTTTCGGAATCTCCAGTGTCTGAAACGTGTAAATCCGTCCAAAAATTTTTTCGATTTTCAAAACGATTACATGACTTACCCTATATTACGTATGATGACAAGCGTCTAGCCCCTGCACCCTGTGAACGATTTCAAAAAACGGATCGTTCTGCGCGCATGCGCCCCGTGATCTGCTGCGAGAGAGTGGAAAGGTCATATTAATTTTATTCCATTCCGCGGCAGTTTTTTTAAATTCGTAAAAGGATTTTGATTTAAAACATTTAGCGTAATATAACTAAATACTTTCACAATTTTCATTATTATTATTATTATTATTATTTTAACATTCTTAAAGAAATTCAGTTTCAGACTTTTACTAAAATACATTTCTTTCCTCCAGATTTTTCAATTTTTAAGGATTTTTAACAATTTTATAGCGGTTTAAAGCGAATTTTTAACATCCAAAAAACAATTTTTAAAATTAAAAAAAACATCACTTGACACACGAAACTCGCTTTGCAGCAATCTCTAGAATGCACGAAATTCATTCAAGCCGCGGTCAATAACTTTGTATGTACGTTTCGCGTACATTAACCGAAAAAAAATATCACTGGACGCATGAAACTCGCTGTACAGCATTCTCTAGAATGCACGAAATTCATTCAAGCCGCGGTCAATAACTTGTATATGTACGCTTCGCGTACATTAACCGAATAAAAAACATCACTGGACGCATGAAACTCGCTCTACAGCATTCTCTAGAATGCACGAAATTCATTCAAGGCGCGGTCAATAACTTGTGTATGTACGCTTCACGTACATTAACCGAAAAAAAACATCACTGGACGCATGAAACTGGCTGTACAGCATTCTCTAGAATGCACGAAATTCATTCAAGACGCGGTCAATAACTTGTGTATGTACGCTTCGCGTACATTAACCGAAAAAAAACATCACTGGACGCATGAAACTCGCTGTACAGCACTCTCTAGAATGTACGAAATTCATTTATAACCAAATTTCATATTTATTTCCATTTTGTTTCAAACTTTCCATCGCTTATATGTTGAAAAATGGTAACTTTACATTTTTTTATTCAAATTATTTTTTATAACTCAAATAAATACTGAGAAATAAAATGGAAACTTTACATTTTTTTATAACTCAAATAAATACTGAAAGATAAAACTTTCCGCCGCTGGGATTCGAACTCAAGACCACAGAAAGGAAGAGAAATTACATACCACAGAGCTATACGCACTCATTCTGAAATGGCTTAGAACAAAATTTTAAAGTATCAGACAAGCACGCATGCGCGCAGAGTGATCCGTTTATTGAAATCGTTCACAGGGTGCAGGGGCTAGACGCTAGTCGTATGATGGGTAAGTAATAACCGAATCTTTCCAAATTATGGATTTAAATTTATTGCCAGCTCGGATAAAAGTAATCTTGGCTGATTAAGATTCTACTGTTCTTGTTGAACATATCAAAGCTGAAATATCAACTTCGTTTCTTGATTAAAGACACCAAACAAACAGGACACTTTTGGAAAAAAGTATTTTTATATAAAAATATATACGAAATAATATTCCTGGTTTCAATGTTTAAATTGAAAGTAATATTATATAGAAACATAAAATATATTGGATTATTAAAGAGTACTTTTAGGATGCTAAGTTAAAAAAAAAAATAATCGATCAAGGGCGAATTTTACTTATGTACAAAGGGTTCCGTACAATAAATTTCTTAGTTACTATCTGCAATATTGCAAAAAATCGTTGGTAATAGAATAATAATTTTTTCTAAAAAACTTAGTATGAATTTTTTTAAAATAATTGCCTTCATTAATTGAATTCAGTTGGAATGAAAAACGTTGACTATTTATCACTATGATTCGCCTTACTTAAAACAAAGAGCATGTACAAAATTTAAACTTGACATTGTGCTAAACTCTCTTCGAAAGAGACCGCCTGGTCCGTGCCGCGTTTTCCTAGATAGACTTTTAATTAATATCTCGCCTAATTACTGACAAATGTTTTCGAAAATCATTTTCAACAATCCTTGTATGATTCTGCGTCAATAGGTACCTCGAGCGCACGCAAAGTAAAGTTTGTGTGTAACGGAAGAATGCGACGTTATAAAAAACTGTCTGACCTACGATAGTTTAGTTATTTTTTCCCTGCAAGGTTTAAATAAACTCCTACTACCTCATATTTTTTCATAATTTTAGTTTCAGTAGATTCGGAAATAGGAGAGGGGGGACATATATTTTTTGCTGTACATTTTCACCGATATTACTGAAAATAAAATATCTAAAGTTAATACAAATATACAGGGTGTCCCAAATAAATCCGTAGAACTACAAAATTTTATTAAAAAAAGAGTAGGTCTACAGCAAAACTAATTATAACAATAGATAGAACAACCAAAAAAAATTTTATACAGTATGTTTCTGGTCATAAATGGCGCTGCAAAACACGTAAGCGATTATTAAAGAATTCATTTATTCAAATTGGCGGATGCCGTGAAGAAAGCTCAATGTGTCGAGTGGTTTATCGAAACAAAATCCGATACTCAAACGCAAAGAAATTATCGAGCAAAGTACGGGGAAACGCCACCATCTCGTTAAAACATTCGTGAGTGGTATCACAAATTTATGACAACGGGAAGTGTGGATCATGAAATAAGGATATGGTCGCCTTAACACTAGTGAAGAATGTGTGGAACGAGTACGTGAAACATTTTCTAGGAGCCCTACAAAATCAATTCGAAAAGCATCCGAACAGCCGAATATGACAAAATCCACCCGCTTCATAAACGATTACGACTTTCAGCCTACAAAGTTCAGATTCTTCATGCGTTACAGCCGGATGATTATTCGAAAGTTTCAAGTTTGCAGTTGACGTGCTGCATCGTGTGGACACCGATGAACTTTTTCTGAATCGACTATTTTTTCTGTCGAATCAACGTTTCATGTTTCCGGAGCGGTAAATAAACATAACGTTCGATTTTGGGGCGAACAGCCACACGCCGTACGTAAAATCGAACAGAGCAGTGAAAAGGTCAATGTGTGGTGCGTACTGCTTCACGATCGCATCATTGAACCTTTTTTTGTTCTCGGAACAGACTGTTACCTCAAGTACCTACTTAGATATGCTCAAGATTTATGCATTTCCACAATTGCAAGAACTTCAACCGGATGTCATTTTCCAACAAGAATGTAATTTTCCTCCACATTGGGGACTGATAGTCCGTGAGTCGCTGTATATTGAATTCCTACAGCGTTATATTGGCAAGGATGGCCCCGTAGCATGGCCGCCCTGTCTTCTGACATTACTCCACTAGACTTTTTCTTTTGATTTTATCTGAAAGATACTGTGTACCGAACAAAACTTAATAGTCTCATGGAATTAAACAAAAAATCCAAACAGCTGTGTAGCTTCTGTTGATGTTAGCATGCTAAAACGTTCGTGGATTGAATTGGTATATATTCTTGATAATCATCGTAATACGAAAGGATCTCATGTTGAAGTTTACTAAGGCAGTAGAAAAACACTTTTTGAGTTATTCTATCTCTATTGTGTAACTAGTTTTGCTGTAGGCCTATTCTTTTTTTAAAATGAAATTTTGAAGCTATACAGATTTTTTGGGACATAATTTTAAGCTCGGACTTACGATTTTTTTCGAATGATACCTCCTCACGATATTTAAAAAAAAAAGGTAACTTAATTAGCTTCCTACATTTTCACTAAATATATTTGTGAATGAGTAATAATTTATAACTATGTGGGACAAACGTTATCCTTTTATAACTCTGCCAAGATTGAACATTCCACGTTCCATAGTTTTCGAGAAAAACGGCAGTGACAAACGGACAGCCAGACACACGAGTGATCTTATAATTGTTCCGCTTTTACTGTTTGAATACGGAACCCTAAAAACTGTTTAGAATTTCTTTTTTGTTTTTTATTTTGATTAGTAGCATATACGAAGGCAGCTAAATTTCAAAGGTAATATTTTTCAAATGAGAATCGTGACAAGTTTAATAAGCATCGGTTCTTTCATCATAACTTTCAATTGTATTTTTACAGATAAATGTGTTTATCTGTGCAAGTTCGAATCTGACGACTGATGTAAATTCACCAAATGTTTTTGATTTATTTGAATAAACTTTGAACTTCCAATATCTTCAAGGAAAAATGTTCAACAGTGTTAAACAATGCTGGCAATTCTGTTACACAGATACTCAATAAATGACTTAAATCCCCAATTTTCATAGTACTACTAACTGAAAGCGAAAATAACAGAGAGTTTCATCCTTAAAAATAAAACAAACTCTTCTGCAAAGAAGAATATAATAACATTTACAGGTGGTTTAAAATTTTACATCTGAAATTATAATGCCAAATTTCTTACTCTATTTAATCTCAAACAGAATAAGGGTTATCTGTAAAGTTGTATCTTTTCTCATCTATCTAACGCAGTTTAGTGTGTTTGATCTTACAAGCCATACGAAAAAAATAAGTAACGTTTCAGGAATTATTTTAAAAATCTTTTTAATAAAACAGATTAAATCTATATATTTAAAACGAAAACCAGTCAAATCCATATGAAAATCGTCTCTTTGCGCATGTGTCAACTTTTTTTTTAAGGCTTCTACCTCAGAAACGGGAAACCTGATTGATTAACCCAACCCTCACCTTTTTAGCCTAGGGGGATTGAAAAGGGTTGATTGAAAACGGATGGAGCGTTATTTGAATTGCATTGAATTTGACTTGCATTGAAAGCATAGACGTTCTAATATATTTTTGCTCTGAGGTTGAAAGCTAAAGCTATTTTTTAAAGAACTCATGTTTTCATTACTAAATATGATTTTTTTTCACAAAATTTTAAAGAGAGTTTGGATGCAGTTATATTTATAACTGATTGAAATGTCAGAGAGTTCGGAAGATGAGAACTATTTTTTATTGCTATGTTAAAGGAGCCGACGCGAAAACAAACAAAAAAGTGCGAATAAAACATTTATTTTTCAAATAGATAACAGTATTTTTTCATAATTTTTTTCATCAAACCGTTTTAGCCGTTTTGTAAAAACGTTTTATTTATCACCATGAGATTTCAAAGAGTTTGAATAAAAATAACTTTTTATTTTAAAACTGTGAAATGATCCTAGGTAAAAAAAAAAAAAAAAAAAAACAAGAAAATGACCGCTTTTATTATTAAATATAAATATTTTTTCGCGAATTTTCATTTTAAAATATAAATTAATACAAAATCGGGTTAAAGATATAAAATAATAAACACTTGATGTTTATTTTATTTTATTTATTATCACGGACTCGGTCAACGCCGGGCGGGGGTCAGCTAGTGTTCTTTTAAAATATTTCTGCTATTAAATACGATGCCTTGTTAAATTGTTCTGCTTTAATATTTAGTTCATCGTAAAAGGAAAGAGTTGCATCAAAAACTAAGTTTCTAAATTTCATGTAAAAATTTTATTTTAAAGCGATATCTGTTATTTTACAAATGAGTAAATACTAATTAACGAAGGAAGATCTTAAACATCTTCAAATGAATTGATATCTTGTGTATTGTAAAAAGTTTCATAAAACAATTTTTATTAAACTTTATTTCTGAAAAGTTATAGTGCATAGTATTATATTCATTTAAAATATTCTTAAAAAGTTAAGATAAGGCGTTTACGACATGATTGCATTTGAATAGTTTTATTATAATTATTTTTCAATAATAATAATAGTAATAAAACAGGAATAAATTCTATGTAAACAACGATAGACAATGTAAAACGAAAAATAAATAATTTAAAATACTAAAGGGTTGTCTGTCTGTACAGTCGACCAGAAAAAAAGCAATACATTGTCGTTGCATTATATAAGGGAGAAGCGAAAAATTCTATTCGATTGCGAATTATGTATTCCATTCGCTTGGGAATTATGTTTTCGTCAATTTATGTTTTAAAAATAAGCTTAGGGGGCCGTTTTCATATTGAAAGTATAGCAAACTTTGAAATTTTCAATACGAAAATCAAAGTATGATATTATGTTTGGATTCTTCGTTAAATTTTACCTTCTGTTACCAAAGGGGAAGACATTTGGTAAGATATTCCCCCAAAATGTACAAAATACAAAATAAATAAATACAAAAAAGTCTTTCTTCCAAATATGAACACGTGAATTATGCCGTCATAAAATATTGAGATGTTCCGAATTTTTTTTTGTTTCGGAAAGTAAGTTCGTACCGGAAAATTCTATCAGTTAATTATTAGACATTAATTTCATATATAATGTCTAATAATTGCCGGCAAAATTTTTCCGGTACAAATTGATTTTCCTAAACGGAAGAAACTTTCCGAACAACCCAATAATTCTCTTTCTATCAGCACAAAAAAAAATCTTCTTTGGTGGAAATATTGGCTAAAGAAAGTATTTCTGCCAAAACGTTTTCTTTTCTGTATGATAAGATAAACTTCTTTAGATATTTTTTTTTCTTTTTAAAGATAGAAGTATTAAAAAGATCGGAGTCGGTTGTAAAAATATGTATAAATATCCCAATTTCTATGAATATCTCGCATAAGTTCTGGACTCTACAGAATTGGTTTTCTAAAAACAATTAATTTTAACATTTCTCAATTAATATTATAAAATTTACTGCTCTTCCTTTTTCACTATTAATATTGAGGATTTTAATTTTTTATGACAAAATACAAGCTTTTTATAGCCATTTTTTCAGCAATTAGTGTTTGTAATAAATTAAATGCAATGTCATTAACAGAATTTATCGCACAATTTCTATTTTATACAATACATACGGCACTAAATATCTTATCTACAAATTATACCTATCAATAAAAGAAAACGAGGAAAATTTTCATTACTTTTCATCATTCGAAACAATATTGCTATAAGGAAAGGGCAGATGACATCAATGTGGGTAAAATTATTGTTGGAAAACAAGATACACCTACGCGTTCCTTATGATATTCTTTACTGTCCACGTGAGATCGGGCGATTTGATTGGTCTACGTTAAACAGCTCTATGATATGATTGGCCTACGTCGCTATGACGATTCCTGCAATGATCGCTACGACAAAAATGTAGTGGTAGATTGGTTGATAGAAGTGTTTGTTAGAAAAAGTGCTAGTTTTTAGTGTTTTTGCTCCGATTTCAAATACTTTTCGGTTAAGCTTCCCACTCTTCCCAGAACCCGTTTCCTGCCTTCGCGATTGCCATGACTACCACATTAACAGATAAAGTTTCTTGGGCACAGTCAGCCCCATTTTTCACTCAAATTAGTTTCGAAGAAAGCGTTGGCTGGTGCGCGTTAAATCTGTTCGTGGCTCTCAAGTCCTCCAAGTTCTATATAAGCATTACCTCTGGGGGTGCCAATCCAGATGCAGGTCTCTCATCTGGAATTGCTTCAAAATTAGGAGACTAGTTTCTGTGTTATATGGATCATGCCAGCTGTACAGAAATAAAAAGCTGCTCACCAGGCCTTTGGGCCAAACCACCACCACCACCAGCAACAACAACAACAACCAACAACAAAGCGTTGGCATTCATGCGCCGATCACGATGCGATTGTTACTTATATTAAAAAAAATGAGAAAATAACTTTTTTTTAATAAAAGTAAAACAGTATATGAAAAGTAAGTAAAACATTTTCTGTAAAATATTAGTTGAAGAGGTACTCTATCTACTTTATTTGACCCGAAGCTACTGTTGTATAATAATATTTCAATTAACAAAGATAATTCGTTCCGTCATCATATGCATTAACCGAAACATGATATCACGCCCAACTGAAACGCAGATGCAGCCACATTACATTAGTGTGCGCGTCCAATGAAAATTCGTAAGCAGATTAAGAACAGGAAAAATCAAACCTTCGTTAGCCGAAATATTCGTTTGTAGAATTGTTCGTTAGCTTACTTGTTTAACATTTCAAGCTGTAACGCAACTTTTCTTTTTGATTCACAACAAAGCTCATTCTGACAATACGATTACAACGAAGTAGTCGGCCAAAAAAAAATATTTAGCTGGATATGCATTTATACTCCTGTGAGATATCGAGATAAGGATAATTTACTTTATATTTAAAAATAAAATTATTTACAAACCATTATGGCATGATGTGCTATATGTAAATAAACATAAAAGGGCATTTTCTGATATAGAATAATTACATAACAAATATTTTGAAGATTAGCTTGTAATAGCAGCAACTGTGGAAATGTTTGACTGCAACTGCAACTGAAAGGTGAAATGGTGGTTCCTGTAGTAGTAATACCCACAAGAAAAGTACAGTTTAATTGTATTGATTAAAAATGTAATATCAATAACATAACAATTTTCATAAAATATAAACGTTCTCTGAAATTTGAGAATGGTTGTAGGATTTTTGAAATAGAAATACGCAATCTATTCTGCAATGAATAATGGAAAATATTTGTCATATAACTTAAAGTTTTGTATGAAACATCAGATGAAATATAACAAATTATCATTTTGCTCTAATAGAAATGAAAATCTTGAATAATAAAATGCATTGTAATATTTAATAATAGTTTTTAATGGCAAAGCTAAAAAGTACTGTAATACTTTATACTAGTTCCACAATAGCTTCGCAACATTTTTTACATAATCTCTACAACTTAATCTCAAACAGAATAAATCCCTGAGCATCTCCTTTTTCCTTTAAACATGGCTTTTAGTGCAGTAGATTGATTTTTTCTTACAATCTGTATAAAATACGTCGGGAAATATTTTATGAAAAGATTTTATAAAGCGGATTAAATGTTATGTAAAAATATCTCTGCTCCCCAATGAGCAAATCCAATTTACCTTGTGCTTTCCAAGATACTTTTCACTTCTTTTTTAAGATACAGATTTTACTGCATAAAATAATTACTGTACTGAATCTCTACGAAATTTGTACTTGCTATTTAAAAAATAAAATATAGACTTTTGAAGTTATATTTGGAGTAAAAAATGCAAATGTATTGTAACAGAAGTTATATCTAGGAAAATTACCCCTTTTATCTTTCATAATTGTGTTCAAATAAATAAAATAGTTGTTTGTATAAACTTCCTTTATTTATTGTTGTAAAATTTGAAAAAAAAGAAGATTACCTTTAAAACATTATTTAAATCGTAAATTGGAGTAACTGAAGTCACAAAGAAAACTCAAAAGTCACAGTTACTGTTTTAGTTAAACATGTAATAAACTAAATCAATGCGGCACCAAATTGTTTTTTCTAGGAACTGTTTTCTTCAATATGGATTAATAGTGATTTTTTCTGGAGAAACTATATACTATTTCCTCCACTAAATGTAAATGTAATAACAAGTTTTGCACTTCTCCAGGACATAAAATAAATTATTGGATGGAATTAAAAAATAAATATTTTAATAAATCAGAACAGATATTTTAAACAAACTGTTAAAACTTTTAATTAAATTAAAATAGATAAAGATTATGTTACTCATGATGTTTAGAAATATAGTCTCTTTAAAGCTGTGCTTGTAGTCATTTGAATGTATTAATTTGTTAGCTAAACATAGCAAAACCTGATTCGATTGAGAAAACAAAATGGAGAAGAATATTTTTTAAATAAAAAAGTTTTTTTTTTAAGAGATGATAAAAAAATGAGTTATCGATCTTATATATAATGTAAGAAATAAAAAAGTTGTCGACATGAAAATTGGCTATATTTCTGGATTTATCCAAATATGTAATATTGTGAGACTCTCTTGCTTTGATAATCAGGTCATTTTAGAAACGTTTAATAAGTAATTCTAACGCTAACAACTTTTAAGATTTATGCGTAAAAAATATGTAGGCTCAGATAATTTTATCAGACACCGAACGGGTTTTAAGAGAGGAACAGCAATATTATATGAGGCGTATGTTAATAAAATGTCTAATATTTTGTTAATATTAACATAATTTGATTTGCAATCTACTGTCAAATAAAGATTATAAAATATCGAATGTTTAGTATTTATTTTAACAATGACATTGCTAACTTCAGTGCTATTCACAGATGCAGCTTCTTATTATTTTTTTTTTGTAATTTAGCATTTCAAAACATCTTTTTAATATATTTCAAGATTGTCATAATATGTATGATTATTTCTTATTAAATTTCAGTTGAATATCTTTCTGATAGCACAGTGTGCCAATAACGGTGTAACAGTGGCTAATTAAGGGAAGATTCTACTTCTTTGGTCTAAAATGTATTTGATTTTTAAGATTTTTTTTCAGTTATAAAGAAAAAGGATATTATCCTCGGACTTTTTGTATTTTATTTATTGACATTTCACTTATATATTTAAATTTTTAGTGCAAAAAATGATTAATATGTCTTGTGTGACTGCAGGTGAACTTTCGACCGGCCGACTGTTTTTCTCTGGTGTCTCCAACAAATCTGGTCACCATGTTATGAATGGGTATTAAATTATCTAGAGCTTATATCAACATTTAGTTTAAAAATTTGATTTTCTGACAAAATGTCTGTCATTTGAACAAAAAAGGTCACTTTTTCTAGCTTTTTCTTTTTCTTTTGCGAGTTCTAGAAATATTTAAGCCATGAAAATTATATTTTTCGGTAGTATAAGTCCTAGCAAAAACGATTAGCTTTCTTTTCAGTAAAACAAACGAAGAAAATCGGTCCAATAGTTCATGAGAAAAATGGTCGTCCAATTTGAAAAACAGGGTTTCGAGAAAAAGTGTAAAATTTTACAATAGCGTTACGTTTAATGTTCTGCGATACATTCAATGAGTAAAAAAAAACTGTAAGTAACACATGGGCTGATAAGTTCCCGGTCTAATAAAGAAAACACTACTTTTTAACATAATTTTATAACTTTATAACTTTAAAACTTTAATAAATAACATAACTTTAATAATAAATAATAATAATTTAATAATAATAATAATAATAATAATAATAATAATTTAATAATAATAATAATAACAATAATAATTTAATAATAATAATAATAATAATAATAATAATAATAATAATAATAATAATAATAATAATAATAATAATAATAATTTAATAATAATATAATAATAATAATAATAATTTAATAATAATAATAATAATAATAATAATAATTTAATAATAATAATAATAATAATAATAATAATAATTTAATAATATAATAATAATAATAATAATAATAATAATAATAATAATTTAATAATAATAATAATTTAAGAATAATAATTTAATAAATAAGTAAGAATAATAATTTATAATAAATAACATAATTTTATAACGAAAAAGCTCCAAACAGTGCTCAGAATCATCGATTCGTTGTTGTTTTTGGTCAAAAGTCAACACGCGCGGCACCCACTTTGACAACAGCTTTTTCATAGACAAATATTCATTAAAATTAAAACCTACACGTTCCTTGGATATCTTCAGAGTCTGAGCTATCTCCTGCAACTTCACTTTACGGTTCCCCAAAACAATTTTGTGGACTTTTTGGATGTTTTCCGGAATAATCACATCTTTTGCGTGGTGCATCACTGGTGTCCGTACGACCACGTTTAAATTCAGCAAACCAGTCAATAATGGTTTATATACCTGGTACAGTGTCCGGATAACGCTTATCAAGTCAAGCTTTTGTTTGAACGGTGTTTTTCCCATTAAATAATAATTCTTGAAATTCTTGTTTATCCATTTTTTTGTTTATCAACAAAGTCGTTCAACTAAAACCTTTCTAACGTTTTATCCACACGGCGAATCGTTATGACATTTTTTCTGCTACCTTTTAAAGGTTAGTATTTACTAATAAAAGCATCGGTTTGGCGATTGTAACGCCATCTGTGTGCCAGACCGGGAACTTATCAGCCGATGTGTTATTTGAAATATCACGAAACCGCTTTTGGACAACAATCTACGCATTTGAGGGATGAAAAATATGAAAGAAAAAAAAAATCGAAAATTTTGACCCAAAGAATTAGAACTTCCTCTTAATATGAGGTATAAGTTGTGATATCGCTATCACATTTCTTTTTTTATCGCGCGCCTTGTTCTTATTTTAGCGGGCGATGGGCTTAAGCCTACATCGGCGAATTTCTCCAGCCGACTGCACTGCTCTTTCATAAGCTTACTAAGACGTTTCGTAGGAGCGTTTACGCCAGTGATGTTTTTCCAATGACATCGTTCTGTGTGCACCCGGAGGCGTGGCTTCTTAGTTCCTTTTCCCTCCACGTTAGCACTGATGCTAAGGGTGTTTTTTTTTACGTATTATAAATTGTGTTCTGGTTTCTATTTAAATTATTTGTTCTTTAACGTTTATCGTCATTTTTTAGTTAACTAATGAATTTGATTTTCCCCGTGCTATCATTTTTGGGCACCCAACTTTATTCATATATATACAAATAGAACGGCTTTTTATTTCAGAAGGAGATTAAATTCTTGGATGAAGTAGCGTGTTTATTTTTCGGCGCGAATTCTGTTATTCGAATTGGCATTTGGAGATATTTTAAACATACGAATGCATCCTACGCCCATAGGTTTAACATTAGCGAAGGGAATCGGGAAGTTCATTGACGAACAGCCTTAAGTGAGGAAGATGTAGAAAGAGCTTTCTAAAAAGTTGGACAACAAATTACCAATTGGTGGTAAAGCTGAATTTTTCTCCTTTGTTCTGCAATTGCCGTAAATACGGGTTAGGATCCCTTAGAATTACCCCCACGGAGGGCACTCCCCCTTTAAGCCTATATCCCTCGTGCAGATAATCGGCCGTCATAAAATCAACCATCAACCAACCTTTGTTCTGCAAATTTGTTTATGTTCTTGCAAACTTTGTGTTTCCCGTGACATTTACTAATTTATCATTCACTAATTGAATCTGTTCTAAACAGAACCTTTTCGCTAGTTTTACACTTTAACTTTACATTGATTGTATGAGACAAGGCTTAATGGATTACTCTGTGATATCAAACAAAGCAGGAATGTCATTAAATCTCGCGCGTAGTATTGTTAAACCTTTTTTATATGTTTAAGTCAGCGTATGGGCACATTTATTCATACACGATTGTGACAGCACGCAAATTTATCTTGTTAAGCGGTGGAACAGATGTTTTGAATATTTACAGGAAACACAACAGTTTATGAATATTTTTTAAAACGAAAATAAAAAAAAACACCAAAGAATACTCGGTGCGTTATTTTTTATTAACATAAATTTACTTGATACTAGCATTTGGTATTTGACATGCATGTACCCACTTTTATTTTAATGTTTAATTGTTAAACTAATTCATTATAGTCATATAAGTGTGTAGTATTTAGAATCATCTTTATGACAAATTTCAAAATTGTTGTCCGAAGCTATTTGTGATTAACAGCTAATGTTTCCCTTTTCAAATTTATAATTAGTATGAATATTTCGGTTTCACCCGACATACTCCTGGCTGAATAATTATAAATTTGTCAATATAAGGGTTGGTTGGTTGATTGAATGCGATTTAATGGCACAAAGTGAGACAAAAGTGAAATAAGAACATAAAATTATATTTAAAAAGTTATCTAAAATCATGTTTAAAAAACTATATGAATAAATCAACGCACAGTTTAGTGAAAAAAGTGATGTGATGATATATGTAATTAAACTCATTTAATGACGTCATAATGATGTTTAAAAAACACACAAAAAAAATCTTTGCAATCTGTAAAATAACGATTACATAAAAAGTTCTAAAAATGCAGTATAAAAACAGGTTTATTTACAACAAAGATTATTAAAAAAAATGTAAAATCACGTAGGCTCAAATTTTTCAAAAACAGTATTTTCTTCATCTGCATCTGAGTCATAACTGAAAGAGTCTGATTCCATAGCTTCTTCCACATAATGGATTAGCTACTTGTTGTCCTTCATGTTAGCAAGCGATGGTCTATGAGATGATTTCTTATTGTTTTTCTTCACAGTTTTTCCTACTGTGTTTTCTACCCCGTCTACCTGAAGCAGAGGCCAAAACAGTTTGCTCGTTTCCTCAACTGCTACATATCCTTCTTTCCAGGATCACGGGTCGCTGGGCCGGCAAACACGTAGGTGTTTTACAATTCTCCATAAGTTGATACAGACAGGATGATATTGGCTCAGAAGAAGGCCTAGAAAGAGGAAACCACAACGAGAGTTAAACAAAGAGAAAAGAATAACGAAGAGAAAACAGTAGAAAAATGAAAAAGGGAAAGATTGCTTAGGAGCCCGGGGTTGCGAAGCCCGTGAATCCAAAAATCCCTAAAAATGTCAAAAAAGTCGTTTGGGGTACCAACATTTATGTATGTTGGACGCGGAATCGAATGAGACCATCAACAGGTCCGTAAGACTTATTGTTTATGAGATATGGCTGTCATTCATTGTTAGAGATGAAGGGAAGAGGTTTTCGATTTCGTTTGTAACACCATGAATTTCTTCAATAATTTTAGAACCAGTTTCTTGTACAAAGTTGAATTTAATACGGCGATACCTTTTCATCAAAGAAGGACATGGATTGACACATATATTGTTATTTTTATTTGTTGATGTTCCAGACAATTGGAGAGGTGCTTCTGGAATCATAAAATCAATTTTATGTGTCACATTTTCATGTGCATCTGCAAAATGCTGTTTAAAAGTGCTCTGTCTCGATAGCCCATCACGCAACAAAGACAAGTCGGTGGAAGGTGGGAGATTACCGTTATTTATAAAAGGGAAATTAATAACAGGTTTGCTCCGTTCTCCGAGATAGAAATTAAGGGGTAACAATCTTTTTTACCTCCCTGAATATTGTGATAGGAAGGAAAAATAAAATACTTTTTCTTCAAGAACATTGAATGTATTTTTTCATGCTCGCGTTTTCCCCATTTCTAGTCCTCAGTTCCGAATCTCTGCAGCAGTTTGTTGTACAGACTCATTTTGTTTTACTCTTGGTGAATATATTACGTAAATTTAAAAGAGATACAAAGAGGTGTGAAAATAGTACAGTGATTTGAAATCCTTGATGTGATTTTTTGGTACTCATTATTCAATTTTGCTTCGAATTTTTTGAAAAAAAATGTTTTTCTTTCTTTTAATACTATTATTGGACCCCCCAAAAAATTTAATTAACCATAAATAACATACATAAAAAAATTAGAAGTTTTGTTAAAGCAATTTTTTTACATATTCTCCTATTTTTTTATAGGGTGACTGTTCCTGTTAGTCTTGCGGTTAACGCTACGCTCTGAAACTCGAGTTCTGATGGCGTGAGACTGCTGCGGTTTTTTACACCATAAACTAAAAATAAGGACAAAACACTACTTTTTCCGCACTAAAATATTTACCGTATATAATCGAAAAATGTCTGCCAATTAATAAAGCAAAGATAGCAATAAAAAACTAGTCGTTGGGGGTCACCGTAATACTTACCCATCATAGATATGCATAATATAAAATATGGAAATAAAACATGCGTAAACTATTTATAAAATACATTGCAATTCGAATAAAATCCTGGCTTGATGACGTCATAAACTTTAAATGCTCTATTACCGAATTGCGTAAAAGAAACATCCTTATAACTCCAAAATTAATAATCATATTAACTAACATTTCACTTTTTCTAGCTTTTTATTTTTCTTTTGCGAGTTCTAGAAATATTTAAGCCATGAAAATTATATTTTTCGGTAGTATAAGTCCTAGCAAAAACGATTAGCTTTCTTTTAAGTAAAACAAACGAAGAAAATCGGTCCAATAGTTCTTGAGAAAAATGGTCGTCCAATTTGAAAAACAGGGTTTCGAGAAAAAGTGTAAAATTTTACAATAGCGTTACGTTTAATGTTCTGCGATACATTCAATGAGTAAAAAAAACTGTAAGTAACGCATGGGCTGATAAGTTCCCGGTCTAATAAAGAAAACACTACTTTTTAACATAATTTTATAACTTTATAACTTTAAAACTTAAATAAATAACATAACTTTAATAATAAATAATAATAATTTAATAATAATAATAATAAAAATAATAATTTAATAATAATAATAATAATAATAATAATAATAATAATAATAATAATAATAATAATAATAATAATTTAATAATAATAATAATAATAATAATTTAATAATAATAATTTAAGAATAATAATTTATTAAATAAGTAAGAATAATAATTTATAATAAATAACATAATTTTATAACGAAAAAGCTCCAAACAGTGCTCAGAATCATCGATTCGTTGTTGTTTTTGGTCAAAAGTCAACACGCGCGGCACCCACTTTGACAACAGCTTTTTCACAGACAAATGTTCATTAAAATTAAAACCTACACGTTCCTTGGATATCTTCAGAGTCTGAGCTATCTCCTGCAACTTCACTTTACGGTTCCCCAAAACAATTTTGTGAACTTTTTGGATGTTTTCCGGAATAATCACATCTTTTGCGTGGTGCATCACTGGTGTCCGTACGACCACGTTTAAATTCAGCAAACCAGTCAATAAGGGTTTATATACCTGGTACAGTGTCCGGATAACGCTTATCAAGTCAAGCTTTTGTTTGAACGGTGTTTTTCCCATTAAATAATAATTCTTGAAATTCTTGTTTATTCATTTTTTTGTTTATCAACAAAGTCGTTCAACTAAAACCTTTCTAACGTTTTATCCACACGGCGAATCGTTATGACATTTTTTCTGCTACCTTTTAAAGGTTAGTATTTACTAATAAAAGCATCGGTTTGGCGATTGTAACGCCATTTCTGTGCCAGACCGGGAACTTATCAGCCGATGTGTTATTTGAAATATCACGAAACCGCTTTTGGACAACAATCTACGCATTTGAGGGATGAAAAATATGAAAGAAAAAAAAATCGAAAATTTTGACCCAAAGAATTAGAACTTCCTCTTAATATGAGGTATAAGTTGTGATATCGCTATCACATTTCTTTTTTTATCGCGCGTCTTGGTCTTATTTTAGCGGGCGATGGGCTTAAGCCTACATCGGCGAATTTCTCCAGCCGACTGCACTGCTCTTTCATAAGCCTACTAAGACGTTTCGTAGGAGCGTTTACGCCAGTGATGTTTTTCCAATGACATCGTTCTGTGTGCACCCGGAGGCGTGGCTTCTTAGTTCCTTTTCCCTCCACGTTAGCACTGATGCTAAGGGTGTTTTTTTTACGTATTATAAATTGTGTTCTGGTTTCTATTTAAATTATTTGTTCTTTAACGTTTATCGTCATTTTTTAGTTAACTAATGAATTTGATTTTCCCCGTGCTATCATTTTTGGGCACCCCACTTTATTCATATATATACAAATAGAACGGCTTTTTATTTCAGAAGGAGATTAAATTCTTGGATGAAGTAGCGTGTTTATTTTTCGGCGTGAATTCTGTTATTCGAATTGGCATTTGGAGATATTTTAAACATACGAATGCATCCTACGCCCATAGGTTTAACATTAGCGAAGGGAATCGGGAAGTTCATTGACGAACAGCCTTAAGTGAGGAAGATGTAGAAAGAGCTTTCTAAAAAGTTGGACAACAAATTACCAATTGGTGGTAAAGCTGAATTTTTCTCCTTTGTTCTGCAATTGCCGTAAATACGGGTTAGGATCCCTTAGAATTACCCCCACGGAGGGCACTCCCCCTTTAAGCCTATATACCTCGTGCAGATAATCGGCCGTCATAAAATCAACCATCAACCAACCTTTATTCTGCAAATTTGTTTATGTTCTTGCAAACGTTCTTTACATTATTGTAGCAAACAAATATTTATTGTTGAGCCTCGTGGTAATATCTTTACAGAAATTAATGTTGGAGAATTATTTAGAATTTATAAAACAAATATAAGTAAAGTTAGCTACAATTTTGAAACAAATGTTATTTGAAGTTCCTTTTTAATCATTATATAAAAGTATCAGTAACGTGAGTTACAATTTGTAAACAAATGTTATTTGTAGTTCCTTTTTAGTCATTATAAAAAAATGTAAGTAAAGTGAGTTATAATTTTCAAACAAATATTATTTGAAGTTCCTTTTTTGTTATATTCGATGGTATAAAAAATTTGAAATTATGCAACATTTAGAAATGGATTATAAGTTCAGCATAGTTAACTTCATTATTGTAGTTCTCAAACGGTTGTAATCAGATTGTTCTCACCGATCATTATGAAGTCAGCGCAACTGACGGACATGTTTTTTGAAACAAATGTTATTTGAAGTTCCTTTTTAATCATTATATAAAAGTATCAGTAACGTGAGTTACAATTTGTAAACAAATGTTATTTGTAGTTCCTTTTTAGTCATTATAAAAAAATGTAAGTAAAGTGAGTTATAATTTTCAAACAAATATTATTTGAAGTTCCTTTTTTGTTATATTCGATGGTATAAAAAATTTGAAATTATGCAACATTTAGAAATGGATTATAAGTTCAGCATAGTTAACTTCATTATTGTAGTTCTCAAACGGTTGTAATCAGATTGTTCTCACCGATCATTATGAAGTCAGCGCAACTGACGGACATGTTTTTTGAACAAATGTTATTTGAAGTTCCTTTTTAATCATTATATAAAAGTATCAGTAACGTGAGTTACAATTTGTAAACAAATGTTATTTGTAGTTCCTTTTTAGTCATTATAAAAAAATGTAAGTAAAGTGAGTTATAATTTTCAAACAAATATTATTTGAAGTTCCTTTTTTGTTATATTCGATGGTATAAAAAATTTGAAATTATGCAACATTTAGAAATGGATTATAAGTTCAGCATAGTTAACTTCATTATTGTAGTTCTCAAACGGTTGTAATCAGATTGTTCTCACCGATCATTATGAAGTCAGCGCAACTGACGAACATGTTTTTTGCTTTATAATACAGTTAAAATATACTTTTAAAAAGCACTTTGTGTTTCCCGTGACATTTACTAATTTATCATTCACTAATTGAATCTGTTCTAAACAGAACCTTTTCGCTAGTTTTACACTTTAACTTTACATTGATTGTAGGAGACAAGGCTTAATGGATTACTCTGTGATATCAAACAAAGCAGGAATGTCATTAAATCTCGCGCGTAGTATTGTTAAACCTTTTTTATATGTTTAAGTCAGCGTATGGGCACATTTATTCATACACGATTGTGACAGCACGCAAATTTATCTTGTTAAGCGGTGGAACAGATGTTTTGAATATTTACAGGAAACACAACAGTTTATGAATATTTTTTAAAACGAAAATAAAAAAAAAAACACCAAAGAATACTCGGTGCGTTATTTTTTATTAACATAAATTTACTTGATACTAGCATTTGGTATTTGACATGCATGTACCCACTTTTATTTTAATGTTTAATTGTTAAACTAATTCATTATAGTCATATAAGTGTGTAGTATTTAGAATCATCTTTATGACAAATTTCAAAATTGTTGTCCGAAGCTATTTGTGATTAACAGCTAATGTTTCCCTTTTCAAATTTATAATTAGTATGAATATTTCGGTTTCACCCGACATACTCCTGGCTGAATAATTATAAATTTGTCAATATAGGGGTTGGTTGGTTGATTGAATGCGATTTAATGGCACAAAGTGAGACAAAAGTGAAATAAGAACATAAAATTATATTTAAAAAGTTATCTAAAATCATGTTTAAAAAACTATATGAATAAATCAACGCACAGTTTAGTGAAAAAAGTGATGTGATGATATATGTAATTAAACTCATTTAATGACGTCATAATGATGTTTAAAAAACACACAAAAAAAATCTTTGCAATCTGTAAAATAACGATTACATAAAAAGTTCTAAAAATGCAGTATAAAAACAGGTTTATTTACAACAAAGATTATTAAAAAAAATGTAAAATCACGTAGGCTCAAATTTTTCAAAAACAGTATTTTCTTCATCTGCATCTGAGTCATAACTGAAAGAGTCTGATTCCATAGCTTCTTCCACATAATGGATTAGCTACTTGTTGTCCTTCATGTTAGCAAGCGATGGTCTATGAGATGATTTCTTATTGTTTTTCTTCACAGTTTTTCCTACTGTGTTTTCTACCCCGTCTACCTGAAGCAGAGGCCAAAACAGTTTGCTCGTTTCCTCAACTGCTACATATCCTTCTTTCCAGGATCACGGGTCGCTGGGCCGGCAAACACGTAGGTGTTTTACAATTCTCCATAAGTTGATACAGACAGGATGATATCGGCTCAGAAGAAGGCCTAGAAAGAGGAAACCACAACGAGAGTTAAACAAAGAGAAAAGAATAACCAAGAGAAAACAGTAGAAAAATGAAAAAGGGAAAGATTGCTTAGGTGCCCGGGGTTGCGAAGCCCGTGAATACATAGAGAAGGTATCCCCTTGAGGGGTCAATGTAGGGGATTCGCATAAAGTTTATGTCGCGAATAGAAATATTTATAACTTTTCACATACTAAAAAAGTTATTTTAAACGTAAAATTTAAGATTCAGTTTTTAAAGAATGGTTCAATTGAGAATTTGTAAAAATATTCAGAAGTGCATAAATCCTAACTACTTATGTCCACAGGCAGATATAGGTAACAACTTTTAAAATCTACCCAACAAATATTTTCTTTCATTTGCTAATAAAAAGCAGTGAAATTCCAAACAATTACGTTCGTTAATCTGAATGAAATATTGCAATTTAAAAAATATATATTGATTATATTTAAACAATTTTGTAAAGCGCATTTCAGGATTGAAAAAGCATAAAAGTATTTCCTACAATGTTGGTAAAAATGAAACTCTCATAGATTTATGTTTTTATTTTATTTTTACGGCAAAAATACAATACACAGTGTACGAGATTCACTAGCGTTTGTTTCCGATAATGTTAATCGTCAAAATTATTCAAAAATCTTTTCAAACTTATTTTAAGATACTTAAATGACTATGCAAACACTGACATTCATACACAGATACAGGCCCAGAAAAAGGAATTGATTAAAACTAAACTACAAAACATGTTTTGTTGAGTACATTTTGGTTGTTGTGGCAAAATTCAAGTAAAATTAAACCATTTTACTTGAATTAACAAAACAGTTTTTGCTGACGATACAATTTTTTTTTTTGGAATTGCAAAAAAAAAATTGTTTTGTTGATTCAAACAGAATTTCCATTGACCTATATTTAAACAAAAAGTTTTGTTGTGTCAACCAAAATTTTGTTGATTAAACAAAACTTTTTTCTGGGTGCATTTTTTTTTAGACATTTCACTTAACGCAATTCCTGATCATTAAAACGACACATCGGCCCAAGTCGGATTCAAATTTACATCATTAAATCAGGGATGAGCCGAGGTGAGTCTAAGCGGTAGCGTATCCGTTAAGTAGAGGCTACTAGGAAGTGTATCAGTGTTTCCTTTATACTTACAGGTTCATCCGATGAAAGTATGAAATCCCCAAAAAAGCTTAAATATCAATAACTTTTGGACTGGGAGAGCTGGAGACTTCAAATTTTTACCACAAATACGTCTGACCAAACAGTTGAATGGCTTTGTTTATCAGCTTGATCAGACTTCATTGGAGACAAAAAAAAGTAAAAGAAAAAGAAAAGCCAATCCAAAAATCCCTAAAAATGTCAAAAAAATCGTTTGGGGTACCAACATTTACGTATGTTTAGACGCGGAATCGAATGAGACCATCAACAGGTCCGTAAGACTTATTGTTTATGAGATATGGCTGTCATTCATTGTTAGAGATGAAGGGAAGAGGTTTTCGATTTCGTTCGTAACACCATGAATTTCTTCAATAATTTTAGAACCAGTTTCTTGTACAAAGTTGAATTTAATACGGCGATACCTTTTCATCAAAGAAGGACATGGATTGACACATATATTGTTATTTTTATTTGTTGATGTTCCAGACAATTGGAGAGGTTCTGCTGGAATCATAAAATCAATTTTATGTGTCACATTTTCATGTGCATCTGCAAAATGCTGTTTAAAAGTGCTCTGTCTCGATAGCCCATCACGCAACAAAGACAAGTCGGTGGAAGGTGGGAGATTACCGTTATTTATAAAAGGGAAATTAATAACAGGTTTGCTCCGTTCTCCGAGATAGAAATTAAGGGGTAACAATCTTTTTTACCTCCCTGAATATTGTGATAGGAAGGAAAAATAAAATACTTTTTCTTCAAGAACATTGAATGTATTTTTTCATGCTCGCGTTTTCCCCATTTCTAGTCCTCAGTTCCGAATCTCTGCAGCAGTTTGTTGTACAGACTCATTTTGTTTTACTCTTGGTGAATATATTACGTAAATTTAAAAGAGATACAAAGAGGTGTGAAAATAGTACAGTGATTTGAAATCCTTGATGTGATTTTTTGGTACTCATTATTCAATTTTGCTTCGAATTTTTTGAAAAAAAAAATGTTTTTCTTTCTTTTAATACTATTATTGGACCCCCCAAAAAATTTAATTAACCATAAATAACATACATAAAAAAATTAGAAGTTTTGTTAAAGCAATTTTTTTACATATTCTCCTATTTTTTTATAGGGTGACTGTTCCTGTTAGTCTTGCGGTTAACGCTACGCTCTGAAACTCGAGTTCTGATGGCGTGAGACTGCTGCGTTTTTTTTACACCATAAACTAAAAATAAGGACAAAACACTACTTTTTCCGCACTAAAATATTTACCGTATATAATCGAAAAATGTCTGCCAATTAATAAAGCAAAGATAGCAATAAAAAACTAGTCGTTGGGGGTCACCGTAATACTTACCCATCATAGATATGCATAATATAAAATATGGAAATAAAACATGCGTAAACTATTTATAAAATACATTGCAATTCGAATAAAATCCTGGCTTGATGACGTCATAAACTTTAAATGCTCTATTACCGAATTGCGTAAAAGAAACATCCTTATAACTCCAAAATTAATAATCATATTAACTAACGGTTTACTGCGTCGGATTAAGCGTCTCATTTCCAATTGAAATATATCTTTGAATAGAAATTTTAATGAAATACAGGGTCATGAAAAATCGAAGAGAGTGGAAAATAAGATTACAATTATCTCGGCAACTCATTATCTGATCGACTTCATTCGTTATGCAAAATTTATGTTTTTTTATTGTCTTTTATGTTTACTCCTTAAAATAAACAATTTCGAAACTGCTTCTATACCTTTTATCAGAACGAATATTTCGAGAGTCCGAAAAAAATAGTTCCGGATAATCGAGGTTACTGAAATTCAATAAGCTTCTTCCCATTATTACATACTAAGTACATACCGAATTTCAAGTCTCTATCTCAATTTGTTCGGGAGATAGAGCGTTTACAGACACACACACAGACAGACGGACGGCAAAAAGTTTTTTCTAAAAATATGTTTTTTAGCATCTCCAGTGTCTAAAACGTGTAAATCTGTCAATTTTTTTTTTCGATTTTCAAAACGATTACAAGACTTACCCTATACTACGTATGATGAGTAAGTAATTAGTGGTGTTCGAAAGCTTTCAGCAACGAAACAAGCAAACACTTCTTGCCCGACACTTCTTGCCAAAACAGTTAATTGGTTAAAAAAACAATAAAGTTTGATATTTAAGCGTTTCTTCGCGATTTCGTCGCATTGTACGACGTGGCAGTATGGACATCTCCAACTAGAGAACCTTCCTATGAGTATTATTTAGTTGCAACGTAAGGAATTATTCTTTTAATCTAACCTTTTTAAAGTTTTTTTTTTAAAATTAATTAATTTTTTTTTGTTAAAATACAATTTTTAGAATTTATACAATGTCTCATAACTTTTTTTTTTTACTCTTTTAAGATCATAAGCTCATTATTTCCTTTCTAATAAAAAACTATTTTTGTCCGTGGTGCTTTGAGGTTATTTCAAATTTCCATAATTAGTTGGTTTTTTTTTCTCTTCTAACATAATATTGAAATTCATGATTACTTACTTTTTATCTTGGTCTTGAACAAAGTTCTTTATAGGTAATTTAATATAAAAAATGAATCATACAAACATGTCGAACATTTTCCAAACAGAATTTAATTGTTTGAGAATTTTCAAACTTTCAGTAAAGTTTGATTTTTCGTATAATTAGTTCGGAACGTATAATAACATCATTCCGTTTTAAAAGAAAATCACTGCAGAAGTTTAATGATCTGAAAGTAACCCGAATTGTTTTCGAAATACATGCGGGATTAGTTAAAAAGTGAAGTAAATGACAAAATTATGTCACCGCCAACTGAAAAATAAAATTGTTTTATTGAGTTGAAATTAATACAGTAATAAAGAACTTACGTTTCGTTTTTAATAAAGATATCAATGTTTATTTAAACATCCGTAATCTAAGGTTGTCATGAATTTTTGTATATGTTTTATTTAACTTTTGAAGCAGTAGGAATATTATAATAATTTTTATTTCTTTATTATTCCACATAAATTTCAAGTAGTTGAAATACAGGTCGATTATAAATAACTTTGGCGATGTATGAATTCCTAGCGACTGTATCGTTCAAGGAAAGGAAATGCCATTTGCGATGTGGTTATTTTATGGCATGGACTTGAGAATAACGAAAAGAACAAGAATTGAGGTTTCAGTTACTCTTACAGAGACAAATTTTTGAAAATTGTAAATGGCAACACCCAATTTCTTTCATCGCAAAATGGTCTGCACGGTGAAAAATCATAAACAGCGTTAAAGAAATAATTTTAGATACACAAATGGCGACATTTCTACAGCCCATTATCTACACTGTAAAAAATGACCACAATGTTTCTTATTTTATGAAAATATGCTATAACCACGAACGAAAATATAATATAATCTTCTGAGTTATCCGAAATTTCAAATAGCATGTTACATTGTCTTTTGAATTTCCAGAAACGAATGCATTTTCAAAATTTAAAGAATAATTTATAAAAACAAATTATTTTTAGCTGCCCGAATTTTTCAGAAACGTTTCCGAAGGGTTTTTATAGTGTATTAATGAGTGTCCTCAGCCTGGAATACCTGTTTTTCGAATGTTATCCATTCTCAAGTACACGTTTTCAGCCGCATAAGTTAATTTATACATGAAAGAGTAAAGAAATAATCTTAATTTTAATGTTATTGTTAACGCTGTTAATTTTGCATGTTTGTCTGTTAAACATTTTTTTTTGAGCATGAAAATGTTTACTTCAGAATTGATAGCATTCGAGAAACAGGTATTCTAGGCTTAGGACACTAATTAATACACTATAAAACCCCTTCGGAAACGTTTCTGAAAAATTCGGGCAGCTAAAAATAACTTGTTTTTATAAATTATTCTTTAAATTTTGAAAATGTATTCGTTTCTGGGGATTCAAAAGATAATGTAACATGCTATTTGAAATTTCGGATAACTCCGAAGATTATATTATATTTTCGTTCGTGGTTATAGCAAATAAAAAACATTGGTCATTTTTTACAGTGTAATTCTCGAGCCCATGACATAAAATAACCACATTCCAAATGGTATTCCGTTTCAATATTCTCAATCCCAGTTGAGAACGATATCGAAAAGCACTTTTTATCTGCGGAAGCCTAAAAAAGGAATATATTTTCGAGATTTAAAGAATCATCTATAAAACAAAGTTTCTTTTGCTACTACTGATTTTCGGAAACGTTTCCGAGTAGTTTTATAGCGTATTAATCAATTTTCAATTCATTTTCAGCACTTAAAAATCACATTATTTTCACATTTAAATTCACTGTGTATTAATCAGTTTTCTCAAGCTGGAATATAGCTTTTTCATATGCTATCATTCTCGAGTAACCATATTTTTATTCAACACGTTTGTTTTCCAGACAAACCTGATAAACTTAACAGCATTAACATTAACATTAACATTAATATTATTTTGTTACTCTTGCATGTATAATTTCAATTACGCAGCTCAAAATGTTTAATTAAGAACTAATAGCATCATAAAAAACGAAATTCCGGTTTGGGAAAAATGATTAATACACTATAAAAACTACTGGGACATGTTTCCGAAAATCAGTGGCTGCAAAAGAAACTTTTTGTTTTGTAAAAAAAATCTTTAAATCTCAAAAATATGTTGGTTTCTGAGGTTTTTAATGATAAAGAACGCTTTTTGGAATCATGGGTAACTCGGAAGAGGTTATTGTTTATTTTCATTCTGTGTTGTGTTATATTTTCATAGCTTAAGAAACATTTGAATAGGTGCCTGGAAGAAGGGCCTATGTTATAAATTTTTGGAAAGTTACGGTTTTTTGTTGGAAAAGGGTCTATGTGGAAGGATTGATGATTACCCAGAGTTAAAAATTGGAATTTCATAATACACAAGTTCGTTTGCTTTAAATAAAAATTTAAAACAACAAACTAAAAATAATATCATTACTTTTCTTACCCACCTATCTATCTATATAATTAAAGCGAAAAGCGCATTCTGTCAAACTCACACTCTCTTTTCCACACGAAAATCGTCTCTTTGCGCATGCTTCAACGTTTTTTGAAGGCTTCAATCCTCAGAAAAGGGGAAACGTGTTTACCCCTCACCTGTTTAGCTTAGAGCTGTTTAGTCTAGTAGTTTATTATTACTCGTCTCCTCGATGGTCAGTATCACAGAGTAAGGAGATTTAAACAGAGAATCATCTCTCATACACTGCAATGGTAACTTCTTTAACATGGGATTACACATAGACAGTGGCGACTGCTGCGGGTGACGCATAAACTACGGCCATAACAGAAGCGAGGTTTCTAATACGGCTATATATCGCGCTCTTGACGACAAATGAGGGAAAGGGAAAAAAACGGCAACTGCTTGTTTTTTAAATCTCATTTAGGTAGCTTTCAATACAAAAAAGTATAAAGCTACCTATTGCAGCCGTTCGGAGGAAAGCAGTTCCGGAAAATTTCGATATATTTTCACCGATCACGGCTCCCAGACCACCCTCCGTTCAAATGTTGATTTATATATATAGATATATCCATATATATATATATATATATATATAATTATAATATCTATGAATTTAAAAAAACATATCAAGTTCTATTATCATTCTACTTAAATCTCCAAAGAGATAATTAATGATATTGTGTATACAGAATACCACATAGCTAATAATTAACATGTGCAAACATAATATTACCATAGCTTGTGCTTCAATGGTAATTGGCCAAATTTTACTCATACCTAAAGAATATTGAAAAAAGAAAAAAGAAATAGAGAGAAAGGGGGAAAAAAAAATATATATCTATAAATTGGAGTTGCAATTAAGTAAATACAAATGGATTAATAAATTAAATATGAACCATATGCAATGGAAAATTGGACCACATGAGAATTAAATATGAATTGGATATGAAAAAACACATGCACATGTACTCATCAGCCTGGATGCGCCCACATGTGTTTTAAATAATAATTCAGTGTTTCATAATTCTACTGGCATAATGCTAAGATCAGTAGAATCATCCAGGTACACTGAATTATTACCAGACAACAATTGGAAATATTAAAATTTGGAAATATTTAAATAGGAAATAAAAAAACATTAAGAATATACAATATATTTCACTCACATCGATTATCCCAAAAACTGTATTTAACACCTCAGGAAATTACCACGAGATAACAGTTTTGAAATAATAAAATTGGAAATATAAACGCGTAAAGTGTAGATAAAATATTTTACTCACAATAATTATACAGAATCCTTAAAATGTCACAACTTCTGCATAATATTCACATCCACATGGCAATGCATCATACATGTTGACTAAGTCGAGTTGAGAGAAATGATTTGAAAGACAAGTTGAGAGCACACTTTTTTTAAAACACAACAACATCATCGATGACACCCAAACACAAAATGATTCAAAAACACACAAAATAATTCTGGTTTTAATACACTTATAACAAAATTATATCCGTGAATATATATTACTCCATCCAATTTTAATTCCTGAAAGTAAAATTAATATACAATCAATAGCTCCCTCTATAGTTAAATTAAATATAATATTAACAATATTATCAACAACTACCTGAAAGGTAAAGTGTCGCCATCTATTGGTATTATAATAATTCATAATTAATATTTAGTTAGATATCCACTTTATTAGTTACATACTCACTTCATTAGATTTAATTATATAAATAAACTTAAAACAATACTAACTTGTAGTTTTACTTTAAATTCAAATAAAATATAATACTACTATATGAATAAATCTACACAGAATTAATTCAACTTGCACAGCATTTCAGATATTCTTAACAAGAATATATTATGTAAAAGAGATATTATTTTAATTCAAATTGTTTTTGCTGCCAGCTGTGTTAATCCACTGATATTATAGACATATTATTAAATAATTAATGTTTTATTTTTACTACTACTTAAATATATATTAGACTTGTTATTAAATAATTAATGTTTAATTTATACTACATTGTAAATATATTTTATATTTCATAGATTAATTTAAATATCTAATTAAATAATTCATAAACAATTCAAAATATCTCAAAATTTATAAAATTGATAATTAATAGTATTACTACTGTTTTTCAATCAAATTAATGCAATGCAGTAATTAAAATACTTGTTAAATTTAATTATTCATAGACAAAAATAAAAACTATATATATTTATATTTATATATATTGCAAATAGATATGTTTATGAGTTATAATCACCAATGTTATCCATGTATTTTAATAATTTGTGCGTTAATAATTTGTTATTGTATAAGTTAATTTATAAATGTATGAAAACTGCACATCAATAACACCTTAAACAGAGGTGATCGGCAACGCACAATCACAACTATACAAAGTGTATATAATGTTCAATCATATATATATCTGACCTATGTCATACGATAACGCTCGTATTTATAAATCAATTTTGATGAAACTAATTATGTGTATTAAGCTCACCAATGTCTCGACCGAGTTCGTTGGCCAGCTTGGTCCGCCATTTTGTTTCAAGATGGCTGCCACTTAAAGATTTAAAACAAAAATAAATACACAAAAAAGTTAAAAATTCAATTTTAATTAAGTGTTAGGCCTTGATACGAGGATTCCAGAGCATTTTTTGGTTTACCTCTATCTTAAAAAATGACTGAGATAGAGCAGTTTGAAATTCTAGGGTGGCTGACATTTTGAAACAAGACAGCACATTACAAAAATTTTCATTGTTGTAATAATTTTCCCAATCATACGCATAAAACGATATATTCATATCCGTTAGCGCCTAATTCTCGCCAAACTTGGCGATATTTGGCGAAATATCGCCAAATTTGGCGACCAAATTAAGTGTTCATAAATGAAGCCAATTTGGCTATAGCTCAATAATTTGGCGAATTTCTTATTCAAATTCAGTATTAACGAATCTTTTGTAAACGGTTTCTTTGCATTTTAGCTTGCTGTTTTTGAGTAACATTAACTAAAATTTTAAAACGAAGATATAGAAAAGCTACCTTTTCATCCCGGTACAGGCCGGAAGGACTTTTTTTATATCATTTAACATCGTACAATCCGCAACTGTTATTTTTTCAATTGCATGCATATTTATAACCATATAAAATTCTTCGAATGTTCCAGAAATTAGAGTCATTAAATTAAACACGGTGTTACAGAGTTGCCAAGTCTCCGGGTTTTTGAACACCAGTAATTTTTTAGAGAAAATGTTGTTCTTTTAAATCGCAAAATGCTTCGATTAAATAAAACAACATTTTCTGTACTAAATTACCGGTATCCAAAAAGCCGGAGACTTGACAGGTCTGGTGTTACACAATGATATTCTGAAATTCTGATGAATTGCTTATTCTTTTAATTTTTTTAAATAAACAGGTATTCATCAGCAACGAATAAATTAAAGTGTAAAGTAAAAATAAAATCTTTTAAAAATTGTAAAAAATATGAAAAGATGTTTATATATCCCGAACAGATGCAAAAATATTTTCAAATATTTTATGCAATTAATTTCTAAATTCTATTAAATTTATTGGCAAAATTTTAAAACTATTGGAAATCCATATCGAAAATTTAGCATTCATAATTTTGCGTCAAAATCCATTATGCTAATGTTCCATTTTCATTTCAGATAAAAATGAAATTTGAAAAATCGTCTGCATCCCTATAGGAAAGCATCATGACCTAAAAAAAATGTCGATATTTTCCGAACGAATGAACCAAATTTAACCAAAAACTATACAGCTAATTCCGGATACTTAGCCAACATACCTACTAAAAATCAACCTAATCGGACCATTTTTACGGCAAACAGATAGACGGAAACCAAAAATTTTTCACGTCTCCGCAATGAGCCTTAACATGACGTTTCGGCAAATATCTGTCAACACTGAATATATATAAAAAATTTCAAACATTATGGAACTTGAAAAACAAGAACAAAAATAACACATGAAAATATATCACAACTTACATTTTGAAGAATTATGATGACCTATTTGATCTTCAAAGAGTAATTTTAATAATAAATATTAATCAATATTCAAAAATCAACTAGCGAACGCCGCAAATTTGCACTTGTGCAAATGACAACAACAAAAGGCGCCAAGCAGAATAGGGTTACAATTAAATGGAAATCACGATGATAAAAATCGCCAAAGCGATGATTTAGTTTTTAAGTCATCCGCTGCAGTCGCTCTTTTCAGGAAAAGTTGGGTCTCTGTTTAAATCTTCTTACTCTGTGCTCAGTATGAAGACAAAAGCGGAGGGTAATAAATATATAAAAGTCTTATGTGGCATTAGGTAATACGTGCTAATCAATGACATTAATAGTTTTTTCATCATTTCCGGAAAATTTAAATTTGTAACATAGACTTTTCTTCATGACACCATTCATAATTTTTACAGCGTACATTTATAGAAATTCGTATATAAATTGGAAAAAACGGCATACGCCTCTAGAATTACTAATTGAATTTATAATCTGTGATTTTTTGTTAAATTAGACCTGAAAACAACAGACTGAAAAAGTGTCCAAGCCTGGATTCGAACCAGGCCATTGGCATTGCGCGCCAATACTTTACCACTGAGTTACCCACACGATATCCTGCCTGGCATTCCTCACTCTTTTAAGTTGGCAAAGATGCACCTTCAGCACACAAGATAGAATATTTTCATGACCCAAATTCACTGCGGCAAGCATGTGACGCAACTTGCCATTTATGCCAGAATCGATGAATATATATATATATATAATAGAATAGAAATAGAAAAAGGGATACGCCTGTAGGAATACTAATTGAATTTATAATAGCTGAATTTTCGCTAAATCAGAAGTGAAACCAATAGGCAAGTTATCGTCGGGGTATCAATATATGAATTTAAATATCTTTGAAATAGTGTAGCATTATTAAACTACACATCAAATGATTTTTCCCCATATACCGTAATGTACCGGAATTCTTTTGAGTGTCTCTATAAATGAAGTATAAACGCTACATACTTCCTTTTCAATACCGAACATGCTATAGTAAACCTCATTAACATTTATCGATTCCATAACAATCCGAATATATTTGTGTGAATTAGAGCACGGACAGACAGACAGACAGACAGAGGGCAATCAGACCAACCAAATTCATAAACACTTTTGAACTATGTTAGAAAGTGTTAAAAATCTTCAAACAAAAGTGAATCAGAGAAGAAGTAAATATAGATTCTAAATTAAAACAAATATCCTAGTTAAAATATCAAATATCAAAACATTTTAGAAGAAAGAAAGAAAAAATCCCTATTATGGGCCTGAAAGTCATTTCTTATCAACCCGTATCTTTTTCGTTTGTGAATTTTGGAATATATTTCACGTTGGCAGAGCTTATATATGCTAATTTTAGGCATGCTTGAGATAATTTTCCCTCTGAATAATTATTTATGAGCTTCTTTATATATCCATTATTCTTCTGGCACTTGACTCAGGTATGATAAATTAATATTTTGATCTTAAAGCAAGTGAGTTTTAGATGTAAAAAAGTTAACGTTTCTAGAAAGGCAAGCAATGAACTCTTATATATGTATGATACGTATCGTTGAATTAAAAACAATAATAATACATTAAAAACTGTTTCATACCGAAAAAATTAGGATTTATTCAAATATACAAGTCACTCAAGTAAGAAAGATTCCTTTACGATGAAACAATACTGACGGAGAAACCTTTTTTATGCAGTGAATAATCTCCACGTGCAGCGAACGATTGAAATAAGAACATGTTAAAAACCAGACCCCAATTACCAATAAGTACTTCAAGTGCCGCAGCTGAAAAACATAGTGAACAAAACCAGAGACTGTCGAAACTAACTAATTGGAGAAACTCTGCAGACCTCCCTCCTTCAAACTACAGCTGTCTTATCCCGCGCGTGTGCACAGAACTTAAAAACATTCCCTTCAGTTTCCAAAATGTTTCTGAGCAGTTAAGACGCTCTTGTACATATATGATGTAAATATATTTAATATAATGTAAAATTGGAGCACTTATACGCAGCCTCCAAACGCGACTTAAAACATGTACATCTAGCCAAGAATTATATTATATTCAAAGGAAAATGAATCTTCTGTTTATTTTACACAATTGTCACTTTCTACTAATACTATTTATTATTCTTCCAATATAAGTGAATCAATGGATCAGATAAATATCGCTACAACACTTTGGATTACTACTGTGGGTATATTCAGCGCAAAAAGAAAAATCTCAGGTAAGCTGAACAAACTTCTTTAACATGTCAAAAGATGAAAATGTATATTAAATTTGAAGACTGATTTAACTATTTATAAAAATAAGAAAATTTATTACGCTACCGACGGTTCCCCTAACAAAGATTATGAGACTGATTCTGAAAAAAGAATATTATCCCAGTATCAAAAACGATAATTTAACAAATTTCTAAAAATATAATAATAAATAAAAGAACACTAAAAAAAGAAAAAAATGAATGCGATAAAGGAAAATACTCAATTTATTGAAAAACTCAATTCTACAAATTATAGTACATGGAAGTTCAAGATGCAGATGTTCCTGATTAAAGAAGAACTCGACGATATTATAGTACAAGATCCACCAGCTCCACCCGACCCCGCATGGCACAAAAGAGACCGCAAGACTAGAGCTTTAATTAACTTAAGCATTGATGATTCTCAAATCGTAAATGTAAAAAACTTAGAAACTGCAAAATTAACATGGGAAGCTCTGAAAAATATACATGAGAGAAGCAATTTATCTAGTAAGCTTTACCTGTTACGAAAATTATACAGTACTAAATTAGCGGAGGGCGGAAACATGATCTCACATATCACTAATATCTTGCAAATTATAGATAAACTTAATGCCATTGGAGAAAATATTAGCGATTCACATATTTCCGCGCTATTTCTGTGTTCTCTTCCCCCCAGTTACAATACTTTGATAACTGCGTTGGAGGCGAGACCGGAAAATGAGCTCACCCCTGATTTTATCAAAAACAAATTAACGGATGAATATAATCGTAGACATGAAATGTCAGAACAATCACATAGCGGATATAACAACAATGAGAGAGCATTTAAAACAAATAGGAGATATACACACACTGAAAATAGAAGAGAACAAAAATATTGTAACAACTGTAAAATGAAAAATCATTCCACTTACGAATGCTGGCACTACAAGAGCAGAAACACGGTACAATCCAGAAATCCTCGTAACAATCAATTCAAAAATAAAAAGAATTTCTCATCTTCATTATGTTATGAAAAAAACGAAACTCATAGGGAAAACAAAGTTCCAAACGAAAGAAAATACGCAAATGATCAGACGCAAAATAAAGCATTAATCACTCAAAAAGTAGGCAAAAATAACTGCATTCTCGATTCAGGATCTACCTCGCACATTTGTAATGATAAAAGCCTATTTAGTAAATTTATTGATTATAATAAAACTTCAGTAACGATCGCGAATGGTAATAAACTGACAGCGTTAGGTTCAGGAGAAGTTTTTATAAAAACATTAACCCCCGAAGGAAAAGAAAAACTAACGAAATTACGCGAAGTGCTTTATGTCCCAGACTTAGAGTCAAACCTAATTTCGGTTAGTAAAGCCGCTAAAAACGGGTGTAAACTAATCTTCGACGATAATAAATGCGATTTGATCTTTGATGAAGAAATATATATTAGGGCGAAAAATGAGAAAAACTTATACATTATTGAGGAAATGGACGATGTGGAAGAACCACAAAATTATGTAAACATAACGTATAACTGTGACAGCAAACAATGCATAGATCTCTGGCATCGCAGAATAGGTCACAGAGATTATGACGCGATTAAATCAATGATAACAAATCAAATTGCGGACGGAATAAAGATAGGAAAATGTAAACATCAAAATAAAACATGCGTAACTTGTATCGAAACTAAATTAACTAACATGCCGTATCCTAAATCAGCAACAAATCGAGCTACTAATATTGCGGATTTGATCCACAGTGACGTGTGTGGACCTCTAGATACACCGACCTTAGGCGGAAAAATATATTTTATGACTCTTATTGATGACTATTCCCGATATACTACGATATATTTATTATCTAAAAAGAGCGAAGTTGCTGAAAAGATAAAAGAGTACGTAACGATGATATACAATCAGTTCGGTAAAAAACCTAAGGAAATTAGATCGGATAACGGTCGTGAGTATGTAAATCAAGAGATCGATGAATACCTAAAACAGAACGGAATTTTACACCAATTGACTGTCCCGCATAATCCGAGCCAGAATGGAGTTGCGGAGAGAAAAAATAAAAGTTTATTAGATATGACTAGAAGTATGCTATCACAAGCAAAATTAAGCAAACATTTTTGGGGTGAAGCCATAAACACTGCAACATATTTACAAAACCGACTCCCAACTAAAGCAAACAACAACAGAACACCTTACGAATTATGGAAAGGAATTAAACCGAATTTAAAACACTTAAGAACATTCGGTTGTAAAGCGCTATTTTACGTCGATAAAGTAAATAGAGGAAAACTCGATAACAGGGCTCAAACCGGAACGTTTGTAGGTTATGATACGCGATCGACTGGTTATAGAATTCACACACAAGGAAAACAAATTATAATAGCGAGAACGGTGAAATTTCTTGAGAATGAAAATGTACACTCAGATAACATTGAGGAGATACAAATCACCACAAAAACATCCGATGACAATACACAATTACCGGATAGACATGAAAATCACTTAGAAATAAAACTTGACAGTGAAGAGACACCATCCGTGCCCAAACAGCAACCAATTGAACCAAGAAGGTCTAATAGGACAAATAGAGGCGTTCCTCCTGACAGATATGTTTGTCTCATAAATAGTTCATCTGAAAACATTCCCGAAAATTGGGAAGATATCGAAAAAATGAAAAATCCTAATGATAAACAAAATTGGATAAAAGCAACACAAAATGAAATCCAATGCCTAAGAAAAAATAACACTTGGACTTTAACAGATCCACCACCCGGAACAAAAATTATCGGCTCAAAATGGACTTTTAAACTAAAAAAGGACAATTTAGGAAATATTCAAAGCTATAAAGCGCGTCTAGTAGCACAAGGATATAGTCAAAGATTCGGGATTGACTATGATCAAACCTTCGCACCTGTAGTTTCGCACGCTACAATACGAGCATTTTTCATCTCTGCATTGCACAAAAGTTTGAACGTTAAACATGTTGACGTTACCACAGCATTCTTGCACGGTGAATTAACTGAAACTGTTTATATGAGTCAACCAGACGGGTATATTAAACCCGGCGATGAAAGAAAAGTTTGTAAACTTCAAAAAGCCATCTACGGTCTTAAGCAAGCCGCAAAGGCCTGGTACACCAAAATATCGGAAACACTCACAAACAATAATTTCATACAGAGCAAAAATGATCCATGTCTGTACTTTAAATCAAATCAAGAAAATCCGATATACATCATCATTTATGTAGATGATATCCTGATAGCAGGAAAGGACAGTGACATCGAAGAAACAATAAACCAACTTAAGAAAGAATATGAACTAAAAAACTTAGGAGAAGTGAATAATTACCTAGGAATAAACATTAATAAAATCAATGATACATATTACCTAAATCAAAACAATAAAATACAGGAACTAGTGAAAAAACTGAATTTAAACGACATGAAACCTCATTACACACCAATGATTGCTGGATTCAACAGACTTGAAGACGATGATAATCTTTTACCTAATAACACGAAATATCGACAAGCCACAGGCACATTACTTTACATATCAACAATCACGCGTCCTGACATATCCGCAGCAGTCAACATATTATGTCGTAGAAATGAAACACCACGCCAAAAGGACTGGTCAGCAGTGAAAAGAATCATTTCATACCTCAAAACTACAGAAAATTTGAATTTAACTCTTAGCGCAAACAGCAAGCCCATCCTAACAGCATACGCCGATGCAGACTGGGCAGGTGACTTGAAAACACGTAAATCAACATCAGGAAATCTATTCATGCTAGGAAAATCGCCGATTTACTGGATTACAAAAAGGCAAAATTGCATTGCACTTTCGTCAGCCGAAGCTGAATACGTTTCAGCTAGCAACGCAGCACAAGAATTAAGTTGGATAACAAACTTGCTAAACGATCTCAACATTCCACAAAAATTACCCATCACGATTTTTGAGGATAATATGTCCTGTATAAAAATGACTGAAAACGATAAAGATACTAAGCGATCCAAGCATATCGACATACGTTTCCACAACATCAAACTTATGAAAGAAGAAGGAAAAATCGATTTACAATACTGCCCCACTGAAGAAATGACAGCCGACACTCTCACGAAGCCCACTCCCAAACCTGTGTACGAGAAACACCGTAAGAAACTGAATCTTCAACCATTCCCCACACAGGAGATTACGGGGGAGTGACGGAGAAACCTTTTTTATGCAGTGAATAATCTCCACGTGCAGCGAACGATTGAAATAAGAACATGTTAAAAACCAGACCCCAATTACCAATAAGTACTTCAAGTGCCGCAGCTGAAAAACATAGTGAACAAAACCAGAGACTGTCGAAACTAACTAATTGGAGAAACTCTGCAGACCTCCCTCCTTCAAACTACAGCTGTCTTATCCCGCGCGTGTGCACAGAACTTAAAAACATTCCCTTCAGTTTCCAAAATGTTTCTGAGCAGTTAAGACGCTCTTGTACATATATGATGTAAATATATTTAATATAATGTAAAATTGGAGCACTTATACGCAGCCTCCAAACGCGACTTAAAACATGTACATCTAGCCAAGAATTATATTATATTCAAAGGAAAATGAATCTTCTGTTTATTTTACACAATTGTCACTTTCTACTAATACTATTTATTATTCTTCCAATATAAGTGAATCAATGGATCAGATAAATATCGCTACAACACTTTGGATTACTACTGTGGGTATATTCAGCGCAAAAAGGAAAATCTCAGGTAAGCTGAACAAACTTCTTTAACATGTCAAAAGATGAAAATGTATATTAAATTTGAAGACTGATTTAACTATTTATAAAAATAAGAAAATTTATTACGCTACCGACGGTTCCCCTAACAAATACATATCAGGTATAGTAAATATATATATATATATATATATACCCAGCTAAAAATGAACTGCAGTTTTTCTACAGAAGTGAAGTATTTTTAAAGTTTTTCTACAGGCAACTGTAGATTTTCTGTAGTGCAATCTTGACTGTAAAAATACTTCAGTTATTTTGCAGTTAATGTGAAGTAATTTTGCAGTAATTTATTTCAAAAATACTGTGAGCTTTTATCTGCAAAAATACTGCAGTTTACGTGAATTTATGTTATATTCATAAATTAAAAAAATAATGAGACTTTACATCTGTAGTAAAACTGTAGTAAATTTGAAGTATTTTTACAGTCATTATTTCAGTATTATATTTTCTGATGTATCTGCAGTATAACTGCAGTTACTTTAAGGTAATTTTACAGAACTTAATTTTAGTAAGTTTGTGAGATATTTTCTGCAATTTATCTGCAGTTTTAAAAGCTAAGCAATATTAAAGTCTTTCAGTTTTTGACAATATTGCGTATTTACTCTGTTATTAATAATTAACACTGTTTTCAAGACTTTTAGTTTAATGGGACTAAATTGAACAAAAATCAAAATCCTCAGGCGGGGGGGGGGGGGGGGGAACACTGCTTTGAACCACCCATTTTGAGATAAATTTTTAACACATAAATATATATATATAATAAAAATAACTTTCATGGGGAATTTAAGGGGGAAAGTCCGCCCTTCCGCCCAACGGGAAATTTGTACTTTCTCTTAGTGTTTAATTACTTTAAATTACTCGGAAAAAGAATAAATTTACTGTTTTACAAAATCAGTCAAAATAAAAAATTAAATAAAATTTTAAAATCCAGGGAGGGTTAATGACGCAACCCCCCCCCCCCCCCCGCCTCCAACGGAAAATTCTTAGTTCCTCTTTTAAGTTAAGCGAGGAACAGCGAGTTAAGCAGCGGACACTGCTTTGAACCACCCCTTTTGAGATAAATTTTTAACACATAAATATAAAAAATAACAAATAAATAACTTTCATGGGGAATTTAAGGGGGGAAAGTCCGCCCTTCCCCCCCCCCCCCCAACGGGAAATTTGTACTTTCTCTTAGTGTTTAAAAGTCTTAGTCTCTGTACTTTAAATTACTCGAAAAAAGAATAAATTTACTGTTTTACAAAATCGGTCAAAATAAAAAATTAAATAAAATTTCAAAATCCAGGGAGGGTTAATGACGCCCCCCCCCCCCCCCTCCAACGGAAAATTTTTAGTTCCTCTTTTAATTTACTCAAAAGAACCAATTTTATTATGCTGTTCAAAAACGGAGAAAACGTAATTTTAGTTACTTAAACTTTAAAATTCAGGAAGAAAGTAGTAATTGAACACCCCCCCCCCCCCACACACACACACACATATATACACCCTACACACAACGAAAAATTCTTAGTTCTTTTATTTTAAGTTTTTTATTATTATTATTATTATTTATTTTAGTTATTTTAATTATTTAGTTATTTAAATTTCAAAATCGAGGGAGGGGGAAATTGCCTTTCCACTTATTAAATACAGGCATGATGACTTCCAGTTTTTAAGAAAATTTTACTTCAAAAAACAAGTGAAAAATGTAAATCTCCTTTTGAACATTTGATTTTTTTTTTCGTAACTGACTATGTGAAGAAACGCTACATCTCAACTCAACTCAGATTCTGATCGTTCTGTTTACATTTTGACGGCGACGGCACGGCGGTAAGCGGTAAGTGCAAGCGTTTGTATATTATTTTTCTTATTCGCTAGCTTTGTTAATATAATAATTAATGCCGTAATTTTTTAAATGTTTATATATAGCCATAAGATGGCTAAAAATATGTACCGACAGACACCTCTACAAATCTAGATAGATTAAAAAATTAGATACATTCAACGTATTTATAAAGTACCACGTTGTCTTGCCAAAAAAAATTATTTCGGAGGAGATTTGTATTGTCAATGTGTCGTCCATATTGTCTTATTTTAGACTTTTTTTTTAAATACTGTAATAGCGATGGAGTTAATTTAAAGTTTGTTGCCCCTACAATTACGATTATGCCAAGGTTGCAGCTATGATTTTATCAAAATCATCGCCAAGCTTACATATGCATCGTATATATGAATATATATATATTACACACCAAACACTCATATTATGCGTAATTAATACGTCATTATATATATATTATTTGCATCATATGACTATAACTTTCGGCCACATAAATCACGAAATGTTGAACACATATAGTATTATTATAATGTCATATATGCTTTATAATTTGATAAATTTTGGTCACTAGATGTTTTTTCTTATATTAATTTTACATTATTTTGTAATAAAAAATGCAAAAAATGAATCCTGAAACGTGTTTTATGGTGTTCAATGGATAAATAAGCTAAAAAAAAATTATTTTCTTTAAATCCAAAGTTTTTATTATTACAAACAAGTAACAGCATCCAAAATTTTAAAATAAGCTATCAAGCTGGGGTGTAAAAATCTAGGAGTCAATGGGCCAATTCTCACCACTAAATTTTATTAGTATTCTTCAGCTAAATTTTATTATTATACTTCACCTAAATTTTATCAGTATTCTTATTAGTCGAAGAATATTAAAAATTTAGTGGTAGTAATCTACCCATTGGCGACTAGATTTTTACACCCCTGCTATCAAGTATAAAAATATAGCAACAAATATTTTGTTATTAATTGAAAAATGTTAACTGACACCTGTAACATACCAATTTGGCAAACTATCTTGGAAAAAGAAGAAAAAGCTTTTAATCACATTTCATGTAACATATCATCATTCAGGAGGACAATATTTAAAATAGCATTACTTTAAATTAAATTATAATTTTTATAAAGTTATTTTCCTCCTGGTATATTATTTGTAAACTTTAATTAAAAGCAATTGAAAATATATGTAAAAACCTTGAGAAACCATTAATTGTATTGACACACAGGCTAAGTACAGTCAAGAACAACCCAAACAATATTATAAATTTCATTGTAACGATAAAAGGCTCAAATATTTAATTTAATTTTGTAATAAATATGAGTTATTTGAATTCACAATAACAAACTCTAAATTAACTCCATCACTATTAAAGAAAAGTTTAAAATAAGATAATATGAACAAAACTTTGAAAATACAAATATCCTATGAAATATTTTTTCTAGTAAGGCTTTTATAAATACGTTGAATCTATCTAATTTTTTTTTAAAGAGAAACCAGTTTTGAAGAAGTGTCTGTCGGTACATATTTTTAGCTATCTTATGGCTATGTATAAACATTTAAAAAATGAATTAAGGTGTTAATTATTATATTAACAAAGTTAGCGAATTACAGAAAATAATGGACAAACGCTGTCACTTATTGCTCAATGCCGAGAGTCGCATGTAAAATGTAAACAGGTTTAGAATTTAGCTATAGGTGAAAATTAGCAGTAGCTATTCACCACATAGCGATTAAATTTGTAAAACGGCAATTAAAACATTGTCATTGTTTACCACCTCTGCTTTCAGGTAACACATTCCATGGCAATCTTTGAGCGACTAATTTTGCGATTCCCCCCCCCCCCCCCTAAAGGTGAAAATAAGCAGTCGCCAGTTGTTGATTAAACTTTAAAAACTGGCGATTAAAAATGTGGAAAGCACAAGCCAAATGCAGGATTTCCCAATTACCATTTTCTCCTAAATTTCAAGATTTTTCAGCGTCCATTCGACGAAATTCATAATTTTTATGCGTCCGTTCGAAGAAATTCATGGTTTTTACGCGCCCGTTTGAAGAAATTTACGATTTTCCGTGCATAATTGAAGAAATTCATGACTTTTACGTGGCGATCCATAAAATTCATGATTTTTATGCGTTTGATCGACGAAATTCAGAATTTTTACACTGCCGAATGACGAAATTTGATTTTTACGTAGCCAATCGACAAAATTCATTATTTCTCTCCGGCCGATCGAAGAAATTCATTATTTTTATGCACACGATCGACAAAATTCAAGATTTTTACACTGCCGAATGACGAAATTTGATTTTTACGTAGCCAATCGACAAAATACATGATTTTTACACGCTGATCGATAAAATTCATGATTTTTATGCACTCGGTCGCTAAAAATCATGATTTTTACATGCCCAATCGACGAGATTCGTGATTTTTATGCATTTGATCGATGAAATTCAGGATTTTTACACTCCCGAATGGCGAAGTTTTTTTACGTAGCCGATCGACAAAATTCATTACTTTTTCTGAGCATGATCAACAAACTTCATTATTTTTACGCACACGATTGAGAAAATTCATGATTTTACACGCACTATGGATGAAATTCAGGATTTTTGCACTCTTGAATGGTGAAATTTGTAATTTTTCTTCCAAAATTCAATTTGTGGTTTTTTTTTTTTTTCGGTTAATGTGCGTGAAGTGCACATATATATATAAGTTACTAACCGCTGTTTGAAGGAATTTCATGCATTCTAGAGATTGCTGCATTGTGAGTTTCGTGCATCCAGTAGTGTTTTTTTTTTTTTGGGGGGGGGAGTTATTGTAGGCGAAGCGTACATATATATATATATATATATGTTACTAACTGCTGTTTGAATGAATTTCATGCATTCTCAAGATTGCTGCATGGTGAGTTTCATACATCCACGTTTTTTTTTTTTTTTCAGTTAATGGGTTGGGTTGATTATTGCCGGCCAGTTATCCACACTAGGGATATAGTCCCGGGGGGAGTGCCCTTCGTGGGGGTCTTTCTAAGGGAACCTAACCCGTATTTACGCATGGATAAATCCACGGCTCGAAGAAAACCATGAAAACTCCGAACGATTAGGCCGACGGGCATGATTGGGATCGAACCCAGCACCTCCCGTCTATCAGCTTCGAGAGCAGAACCTCTCAGCCACTGGTGGGGCTTTTCAGTTAATGTATGCGAAGCATACATATATATGTTGCTAACTGCTGTTTGAATGAATTTTATGCATTCTAGAGATTGCTGCATGGTGAGTTTCATGCATCCAGGGTTTTTTTTTTCAGTTAATGTATGCGGAGTTAATGTTCGGTTAATGTACCTGCTTAATCCGGTAACGGATAATTGCATATATTTGCATTTATATAAGTGTTTTCGCGGTCTACTCTGGTAATGGGATCCAGGATAATGGATATTCAGGGCCATGTTGCCTGCAAGTTTGTTGTAAATGTATCACTTGTACGTGCCACTATTCGAAACAAGCTAAATTCGGCAGCAAAGGCTGTGAAATGTGAGAAGAATTTGTAAATACATTTGGTATTTAAATACAATGTAAATTATAAAGCATAAACATCAAATGTTAATAAAATGGTTTTTTTTTAATTTAAACCTTATTTGCACCATAATTGTATACAAGATATAATTGGAAGGACAAATCAGGACGCAGGTAAGAGTAATTTTTGTAAATTTTAGCATTTTTTTAGAAAAACAGAAAATCATATATTTGTTTTGCTTTTAATATGAATTTTATACAGTTATTTTTTATTAGCTGTAATATATGTAATACATTTTATTTCATAGTAAATGGTATATAATTTAGAAATTTACATATATGTATGTATCCTTTCATATAATTTATTTTATATATTCAAAATTATATAAATATTCAATGCACATATAGATAATTTCTTTAAGAGATGCAAAAATATTCAAATTTGAAATTTACATTGTGGAAAAATTAGTTGCAATTAAAATTAATTTTTGCATTTAAATTTCGTGTAGGGGAGACCGGTACACACTGGACCTATGGGCACAGTGGACCACCCCCTAATATTTTATTTATTTAAACTTTTTAAAAGCTTCTCTTATATCCTAATAGACAACAGCACTGCACTGATTATTTATAGCCTTCAGAAAATATGTTTAGCTCAGATTGAACTATTTTATCCTGATTGGTTGTTTTGAGCTTCTAAAAGTAAAATTTTTCATCATATTTGAATTTTTTTAGTAATTAAAGGTTGTAGATAAATAAGATAAAACAGCTTTTTTGTAAAGCTAAGATACTTGTTTTTATTTAACTTTAAAGTTAATATGTTTAAAAGGAAGCTATAAACAATATTAATACGATTATTTATTGAACTTCAACATGGGTCACAGTGGACCACCCACTCCTGGGCACAGTGGTCCACAATCCACTCTGCTCCTGTAATGCAGAATGTTCAAAATATTTAATAATTGCTTATTTACTATAAAGAAATATTGTTTAAAAGTAGTTATTTAACTGTAAAATAAAGTAAACAAAGAAAAATGACAATTTATTTAATATAGTAAGAAATATTTTGTTTTGTATTTACTGCCTTTGATAAATATAACTGTAGTCTAAATTGGTGATTATTCTATTCAAGTAAGATTCGTGAGATGCAAATTGAATGGAAATCAGTTTATTTTTCCCGAAACTGTAGATGAATCTATTGTTGATGTCAATGATTTCATAATATTGCTCTCAGACCCAAAAGTATTTCAGGAAAGTTCCAGGCTCAATCATACTCATAAGTATTTTGGAATTTCACTTGCAAATTGTAATGTGCGCTGATTGTTTCGTACTTAAGTACTAATAACTTCAACTAAATTGCAATTGTTCCTGTATTAATCTGTTGTTATTTTCAAAATATAATTCATTTTGTTTTTGTTTCAAAATGTTACTAGTAAATTTATATTACTATGTTATTTCGTGGGTAAAGGGAAAATAAAAAAGACTTAGATTAATGAAAAATAGACTTATATTGTATATTTCAGATAATACCTAATAGCGGTCCACTTTACGGATGCATATAAAAAAATTTCTTTTGAAAAATATATTGAAAACTATGTTATGATAAATGTATAAAGGTTTAAGGAATATTCAAAAATATTTTTTATGCAGATCGGTTTGTCCATTAAAGAGAAAAAAAAAGTTTAACTGAAAAAGTGGTCCACTGTGTACCAGTCTCCCCTACATTTAATATTTAAAATTATCATCTAAATCTGCCACAATAGACTTCATTATGAATTGCTTATGAGATTAAAAATTTGTAATCCCTTTCGCACAATATATATATTCTCACAAGCTTCGTAATATATATTCTCACAAGCTACAAAGAAAATCATTTTTTTTTTGTGGAGGGGGGGGGGGGGAGGCAGTAAGTACATATTGAATAATCAAACAGTTACAGCAATTAAAAAAACAAGGATATTTTATAAAAATGTTTAAATGCTTGGGTAACAAAATTACAATGGACAAAGAAAAAGTTATGTCCACTCTGATTTAAATTCTTGTGCATCTATTTGCTTTATCAATTTGAAATTTCTGTAGAGGATTGAAAAGATATGCCATTATATAAAGAATTATAATTTAATTTTTTAAAATTCATATACAATTATTTTTAATTGCAATTTTTATTGTTGCAATGGAATTACTAAATACACATTATCAATTTTCTTCTTCACATTGAATTTATTTATAAAATTGCACTTTTTATTACAAAATTTTAAAAGTAAGATTTTAATTTTTAGCCAATAACCATGTGTCCTTGATTTCAAAGAAATTGCCCAGTAATGAAACTATTGAAAAAATAAAAACAATTCAATACCATAAAAAAATCATTGCTTGAAGATTGAAGTACTATGATTATTATGAATACTTCACTCATCTTTCAATATTATTATTTTGAGTAAAGTCGTTCATACAATTTCTTGAATTCTTTCATTTTTCAAAAGGTAACCATAATAATTGAATAAGTCAGCCATGATCAAAAAATATTTTTCAGTGATGATTAATCGTTGTATGCATGATATATTTTATGCACAGATTGCATATAAATTGAGATATGAAAAAAAAATATTTAATTAGATTTTAGTGCTGATTTTTTCATACAGAAAAATTAATATTATTTTATATATATACATATTTTGTAATAAATTTCTAAAAGGCTGCAGTGAAACTGCAAAAAAATGCAGTTGAAAGACCGCAGTGATTTGTCACAAATCATTGCAGTTTTTTTTAAGTTGACATAATTACACATTTACTGCAGTAAGTGTGTAGTTAAAATGCAGTTGGAAGTCTGCGGTGATTTGGCACAAATCCCTACAGTTTTTTTGAAGTCGACATAACTACAAATTTACTGCAGTAAGTGTGCAGTTAAAATGCAGTTGGAAAACTGCGGTGATTTGGCACAAATCTCTGCAGTTTTTTTGAAGTCGACATAACTACAAATTTACTGCAGTAAATTTGTAGTTATGTCGACTTCAAAAAAACTGCAGGGATTTGTGCCAAATCACCGCAGTTTTCCAACTGCATTTTTTTTGTAGTTTCACTGCAGTTCATTTTTAGCTGGGTACATAAAAACAATATATATATATATATATATATATATACATAAAAACAATATATATATATAAAGGCATACTCTAAAAGCTCCTAATATTTCTATTAAATGTCGTGCAATAAAAACATCCTTATTTGAAAATGATGATGAAAAACAACCAATGAACTCTTCTAAATATATGTATGTTGGGTATTGTTGAATTTAAAAACAATAATAATAGATTGTCTTTTAAACTATTTCATACAGAAAAATTTTGGATTTAATTACACGTACAATTCACTCAAGTATGAATGAAAAAATTATATAAAGGCATACTCGAAGGGGGGGGGGGGGCTCCTAATATTTCTATTAAATGTCGTGCAATAAAAAAAAAAACCTTATTTGAAAATGATGATGAAAAACTACCATTGAACTCTTCTAAATATATGCATGTTACGTATTGTTAAATGAAAAAACAATAATAATAGACTGGTATTTAAACTATATCATATAGAAAAAAATAGGATTTAATCAAACATATACAAGGCACTCAAGTATGATATTTTACGATGAAACAATACATATCAGGTGTAATTAAAAAATAAAATATAAAGACATACTCTAAGAGCTCCTAATATTTCTATTAAATGTCGGGCAATAAAAAAAAATATTTGAAAAGTTTAATTTAAGAAATAGAAATATTTGAAATTATTATTTTTTATTTTTTGCTGATTGTCACGTATGCAAAAATGTTTAATATGTTATAAACATTAACTTCATTTTCCGAAAGACATAAAAAAGAATAGTATGTTTATTATCATTAAATAATATACAATGTGTTTACGTTAATATACTTATGAGTAATTTTAGGGGTTACACATTCGAACGACATTTTAAATTAATATTATCCTTTTAACAGAGCAAAACAAACATAAACAGGACAAATAGAAAATTAAAACTAAATTTTAACTAGTTCTCGAAAATGTTTTTGTTCGAAATAAACAAATAATAACTACGTAAACTGTACTTTGAACTGCTGATATCGAGAATTGAAATATACCGCAGAATATGAAGAATATATCCCTTTGTTAGAAACCACAGTATGAGCTTTTAAAAATTACACTGATATTTTTCGACCTATAATACCTATTTATAATAATTAATATATACTGAATAGTATAGTGAATGTTTACAAAATAAAAAGGTAAAAAATGCACTGTTAAAAATTTGCAGCAAACTGTACAGTCATTCAAGAGTTTTTAGTCATTCATGAGTTTTTATTGGAAACTGTTAAATAACCGTAATTTAGCTTTATTTTGACAATAATATGGACAATAATATGGTAAGAATAGAGTTAAAATACGGTTATGTAACCGTTTTCTATGAAAACGGTCGAATGACTGACTGGACAGTTTGCTGCAACATTTTAACAGTGTGAATTATATGCTTGTTTTATATACGCACTAGTTTGTCTAAGCTTAGTAAATAATTTTTAATCTTTAATTTAATAAATGTATTTTGTTGATTTAGCGTTCAAATAAAACCTACAGATGAGTCATTAAAAAATATTTCGATTTGAAACTTTAGCGATCTTAGGCATTTCGTGTCTTAGTTTCTAAATTTGATACCTTATTGTCTTAACGAATATGATTGATACACTAACGACAATGATATAAAGTAAACTTAGTTTATTTTGTCCAATTGAGTGCTATGGACAATGATTTATTAATGAGAACTTATATTTCTACTTATATTTCAACTTTGAATATAACTCTTGTATTTCACTTTTATTAAAAATCATTTTAAAATAACTTCGATTGTTTGTAATTGTACCTAGCTGCACAATCTAGTTATTAGTGTAGGTTAATCTAGGTTGTCTAGCCAGAGATATGGAAAATATAAAGTTTTGGCAGAAACAAATACAGACGTCGAAAATTAAGAAATCATTCCGTATATATTTTGGTTAACTACACTGTTTTATCACTGTTAATACTTAACAGTATAGATTACGCTTAATAAAAAAAACCCTACTAAATAATTATTCTGCAAAAGAAAAATTAATAATTATATTATCTATAATAGGGACATTTATCTAGCACAAAATATACAATGATGTAGTAGAAAAAAAATAAATGTAATACATTTTTTGTAATATAAGCCTAAAATTGAAAAAAGAAAATTGTGAACTTTTAATAATATTTTCTTAGAAAATAAGTAGTTTGAAATTGTTTAATCTGTTTTGTATAACTTCAAGTAAAACGTTTAGATTATATATAATTTTGGAAAGTACTGATTACTTAACAATCCTTCATTTAAATTTCAGCAGTAAAATGTTATACCTTCCAAACTTAATAAAGCTTCAAGTAATTAACTTAAATCTTTACATTTTCAAAGTAGAAAAAATCCCTTTCCTTATAGAAATGCATCTAAATGCTATTAAAAAAAATACGTTCCATGCGTTAAATTATGTAAAGAACAGTTAATCCTCTCAAAAGGTGCTTTCTTTATACCTTAAGTTAATATTATACTGATTTTTTTTCTTTTTTTTTTATATAAAATCGTTTTTGTAGACATATAAGAAACTCTAGCACTAAATTTTATGTTTGTGCAGCGCTGAAAAAGAAATTCATTTAATTTGGACAACGAAACTTTTTTTTTTTTGGTTCAATGTAACATTATAAAATCATTCAGAAAATAGTATATTTAACTAAAAATAGTATATATAATTTTTTATGAATTATAAGATTCGAAATGAAATGTAGTTACATTTGATTATAATTCATTTTAAAATTCATAAAATCTAAAAAAAAAAAAAAAAAAAAAAAAAAAAAAAGAAGATTAAGACAAATATAGAAGCTATCGGTTTGATGGATACGATTTGTTTAAAAAAATTCAAAGAGTTTGTCTTAAAGATTCTTTTTTTTCAGAAAAATTTCAAAATGAAAATCATGAATGTGTAATCTACAGGCATAGTTTCACAAACGATAACCGATGTCTTGAAAGAGTACACAATGGGTAAAAAAAGTTGGCAATAGACGCAAATCGTGAAGAAAATTCATTGTTTCATTTATTTCGTAGAAAACTGGATTCTTCTAGTTGCTAGTAGTGATTGTCAGTTTAATTAACGAATAGATCCATCCTTGCCTTACTCATTGGCTAATTTATCATCGACGGACTATATAGTATGAAAAGTAGAAACTACAGTAGTAGAAACTTACGAAACGGATACATACGTCAGATATTTTTTATTGAGTCTCCAAAATACTTTCAGAAAAATACTTATTTAATCTCCGATTTACCTTTGACAGATTATAAACCATTATAAATATTTTTGGCATAATATAGAAAATTACCGAAACAGTTCAACTATTGCAAAGTTTTGTGTAAATCAGTGCTTCTCAATCTTTTTAATAATTTCTGCGCTACACTAAAATTATTTAAAAAAAATTATACGTATAATATTTTAATTTATTCAGTAACACAAATGTCCATGTTGTTTTGTATTACGGTTTCTTTAATCGTCTAAAACACACAACTAGGTATCTCGATTGTCTCCGGAAAAAATCGAAAAATACAAAACAAACAGCATCATTTTTTTAAAATTTAATATTTTTTTTCATTATTTTTCCGGTATAAGTATTTGAGCATTATTTAATACTTAAGATTAAAAAAAAAACATTTTCATTTTATAAACATGGATTGCTAGGTTTCCTTATTTTTGTTACCGACGAAGCGACCAAAATTTTCTTCAAAAGCAATGAATCATAATAGAATTTTTCCACATTATTTGGTATTGTTTTATCTACAACAATTTCCATGAACAGTTAACACATAGTGTCACAAGTTGGGAAGACATTTGTAGAACATTAGCCACTGTTGGTTCCTTATTTCGTAGACAGATTACAGGGATCCCAAATGGTCCAAATTTTGAATACCGGTATTTTCTTAGAAAAAATTTATTTTTAGTTTTTTCTTTCAAATTTTGCAGAAACCACTTTCGGAGGTAAATTTTTGCGGAAATGTTGTAGAAACCTACCATGAAATTTTCTGTTAAAAAATATTGGTATTCAGTTGGCGGACCATTTGGGAGCCTTGAGCTTACTAACCATTGGATTGAGTGGGTCCTCAGAATTGGCAAGAACTGAATTAAAAAACAAAATATCAAACTGTTAATAATTGGAAAATAATTTTTAAAATTTATTTATCTAATTACACCTTTGCATGCAATAAAATAAATTTAAGAATACAACTGATTGCAGTACTACAGTTTTAAAGTTGGTTCAGTTACATTACTTACGCAAAAATTATGTGAATGCAATACATGAAAGATGGAGTACTTATCAAGAACATTTAATTACATAAGTTATTTGATAGTAAATTCAAACTTAAAAAAATATTTATTTAGAAAAAGTATTACTATTAATATATGTATATATATATATATATATAATTATCTGAATATAAAATAAAATTATTAGGAAATAACTTATTTTTAAAGTAAAAAAATCTGTTATTAATATTATGCATATTCATTTTGCGTAAGTGTAATATTTATCGATGTACATGTGAAAGCAGACGAATAAATTCGAAATTCGTTAGTAATAAGAGAAAAATGTACCTAATTGTCAGTAAATAACAATTAGTATTCTGACGCGAAGACCCAGAGGAAAACGATTTCGCACAAATATAGATTTGTCAGGATTGGAGAACCCAAGAGTAGAGCTGTGGTATCTAGAACTTTTAATTCTATAAAATTTAAATACATATATAATTTTCTGACACACATTAAGCTGTACATACAATTAAAGCGTATTAATACCTTCGACAAGAAAATAAAAAATAATAATATGGACATTAAGTTCGTATTTATTCTTTTGTCTGTTGGAAATTTGACGATAACAAAATTAATTTTTGGGTTAGTATAAGACAGTGAAAATTGCAGCGAATTTTTTGAATTTTCGCAGTTTACTGAACAAAGAAAATTTCTGCATAAGATGAACCGAGTCTTTTGTAAATAAAGAATGATGTGTGGATTATTAATTTCTGCATTGATTTCTATCTACATCTTTACTACGCAAGTTTCTCATGCTTCTTTTTGTATGCATATAATTATTTTTACACGCAATAAGTCTAAGGTACAATTAGACTTATTTTAGCCATATTGTGTATAGCACAAACATTTAACTTAAAAAAAAAATAACTTGTGTAAAGAATTTTATGAACAGACCACCATGTTTTATCGATTTTAAAATTAGCTACAGGACAAAAAATTAAGCAGATTTTCAACAATTCGTTATTGAATAACTTTATGAACTTTCTTCAAAATAATAATGGCAATGATGAATTTTATTTAAATGATTTAAATATGAAAATCAAATTTAGTTTTCACATTTTTAGCAAATGTATTTTGTATATATATGTATGTATTTTATTTTGTGCAATTCTAATAAAAAATAAATCTAATAAATTGAGTATTTTTAGCAACAATATTTTGTTTTTTTATTTTATTTAAGATTCGTTTAATTAAAAAGATTTTCTTCTTTTGTTATTTCCTTTTCCGTTATACGGCCTGCGGCTTTATCTATAATATGTAATATGGTCGTATATCAGTTTGACATGCCTGACCTAGAACTACATTTTGAAGTCCGCTATTTTTTTTATTTATTTATTTATTTTTTTTTTTTTTATGGGTGAGAGTGGGGAGGGGGAAGTAGACAGCATACACGTTATATTTTTTAAAATACCATTAAAAATATTAATATTATCCATATTTATTTTGCAAATGTGTAATACTTTTCGATGTACATTTGAAAACAGACGAATACATCAAAATTCGTTCACGATCCATTGATGGAGTTTTACTTATACATAGGTATTGTTTTTAGTAAAACACATTTAAATGATGATAAATATCAGTATCGCATCTTAGCAATATCATCCCTATGAGAATGCGAGATATTCCTTCATGGCAGGAGCTAAACAGCCATGATATCCGTCCTTTAGAATTGTTTAATAAACTTAACTTTATCATTTTGGCTTTAACACCACTTTTATTTTGAAGAGTATGTTAAACTTTATCTATGACATGATAATACTTCTATTTAATTACGACCGGTAAATTTTAAAATTGGTCCTTTTTATTAATTTACATACATTTTGAAGTTTACTTTTAGAGTGAATTAAATTGATTAAAATTATTTTACACCTTCATGTCTATTTAATAATGTTAATTGAAACATTTAAATTCCTTGTCATACACTGTTTCTATCATGCTGTGATTAGTAGATCATTTATAATGCTTTTTTTTAAATCTAGAATTTAATTTTATTATAATTCACTTGAGCTGACATCTTAAATATCAGTTGGATGGCTTTTCAAACAGGCAAAAGGTTATTCCATTGAAGTTTAAAATAGACTGTCTTTATAATTTGAGTGGATGTTTTCTTGTAGTGCGGGATGCCAACATTTTATGCGTAAACCTCCCCTTTTAATAATAAGTTTTTTTATTAATCTTTAAAGTTTTTTATTTTCATATGTCGATGATTTTTCTAAGATCTTTTATGTAATTTATGAATCAAACAAGTGATTGTCTCATACAATTCAATGTGCATCATTAAGTTTCACTGTCAGAATATTTTATATCATAATGTTTACTTCTGTTCGCTGATTCAATTCTTTTTTAAATTTCAACTGTCACCATTAAAGTTTAGAATACATGTGTCACAGAGTACTCATTGTACCTCCAGAATCTTATATTCGTTATTATCAGGCTGTATGTACCGTTATTAAAGCAATTATGAAAGAAAGCTTATTCCTGAAACTTTTATATATATATTTTTATTTAATTAGCGGTTTTGAGTCTACAAATATTATTTGAATTAGCTATAATAATCATTTAAAGAGATATTAGAGTACGAATGCTTTGTGAATTGGTCCGTGCTATCAGAGATAATGGGGCTCCAATTTTAGATCCGATTGAAAGAGCCCACTAGCTAGTTTATTAATATTATAACAAATAGTTGCAAATAGAAAATTTTAAACTTACGAAAATAACATAAATATGTTTTCATAACACGTCTTTTGAACTTAAAAAATACTTGCTTCTCAATGCATGTGCTTATGAGATTAGAATACATTTTCTGCATTACATAATTGAGACATTTTGGATTGAAATTTAAACATTTAAACATTTATCCTTCAACAATATTCTAAATATTAATTATTTTAATGTAAAAGAAATCCTCCCTACAATATTTTCATTTTTAAGTATCCCAACAACACAGATATATATATATATATATATATATATATATATATATTTGGCTGGTTTATTTAAGATCGAAAATAAACATCTTATCTTACCTCAGCTCACAAAAATCTACTTTAACTGTGCTTAATGTATTCTGAAAACTTTTACACCTTAAACATTTATTGTTCTTTACCCCTAAAACTAAATAACTTTTCTTGACACCAACAGTATAACATGCTCTGAGCTAAAAATAAATGCAAGACATGCCTACCCTGGCGCCGGCATATAAGTGAATCTTATCTAGATACGATGTTCAAAAATAGCTTCTAAGAAATTGATATCCGTTTAAACGATCGAACGTTACTGGAATCATCTATAAACTACGTACTTGTCAGATCTTAATACGCTAGACCACTTCTAAAAGTTTTAGTGATACTTCTAAATAAAACGACACTCTAAAATACATATTCATAATAGTTTGTAACTTTATTTAAAGTATTTGTCAATTTATAATGTTACAGATCATTTTTAAAAGTGTTAGTAATGGTTCTGCATTTCCCCTTTCTTCTTAAAATTTATAAAGTTTTACAAAGTTCGAGTCAATTTCTAATAGGTTTATCTACTTTTAAGTGTTTAGGTGATGGTTCTGTGTAGAAAGCTTAATCTAAAACAGTATTAATAATGAAATAAAAAGTATATTCTTTATTTTCTTAAAATGTATATATTTTTATAAAGTACGTTTCAGTTTATAACAAATTTGTTTGTTTTTAAGAATTTTAGTAATGGTTCTGAATAAAAAGTTCAATCTAAAAACGTTTCATCAAGGAAATTAAAAACATATTTTTCCTTGTTTATAAATGTTTAAAAGTAATACATAATATGTTTGATATTTCAAAGAATTTAAATGCTGGTAATGTATAGAAAGCTCATCTACAATATTTTCTTTCAAGTAAAAACGTATTCTGCCTTCGTTCGAAGCAATTTAAAAACTAGTTTCTGACATAATATAATAATTTAAACTTGTGTAATTAAATGTTTTAAAATATATGTTATTTTATATTTATTTTTCTCAGTTTTGAGGAAATCGATTATTTATAACTGAACTGAAGTTAATGTAGCTTTATGGTTATAGAAAATGTTATGCTGGAAATTGTACTAATTCGAATTTCAAATTTCTTTGCATCCTCAGTAGGACAAAAATATTTAGTGATATACAACATTTTCGAAGAATGAAAAAATAATTTTTCTAAATTTAACATTTTAATTCAGCCTCAGATTCCTTTAGTCTAAAATAACACGTCCAATCATGATTACCAGGTTTTAAAATAAATAATCTATACAACACGACATGAAATTGGAGTTAATTATACACTTAATTAAGAGGTTTCAAAAAGAGAAAGTTTACAGCATTTTCGTTATAATATATATGTGTGACTATGTTGTCTACTATGTTGTGTATGTATGTTGTGTGATATGCTATGTTGAGTGTTTATTTAGCAATGGAATAAAATTTCAGGGGTGGTAATACGTGTCAATACAAATATTTTTTCTTCAGAAAACCATGGTCGCAATCCTTTTAATCAATGGAAAATACAGGGTACTTCACTTCACGCCGAACTCAGATTTTTGTTTCTAAATATAAGAATAATGAAGGTATTGCAATGATATAATGAACAGACATACTTTATTTTCTATGAAATATGGTGACAGTATAAAAAGTGTTCGAAATGTCCACCATTTTCGCCCAAACATCACAGATCTAAACGCTACATAATTCAGAATATGGATGAGGATACTTACAGTATCATTGCACAAATTACAGAACACTTCTTGAAATTCCCATAATGCTGTCGTATTTCATGTTAAGCAAAGTTAATCAGATAAAAATCTAGCTAAAATATCTTCATTATTGTTAAAGTTGTGAACGGAAATTTGGGTTCAACTGTCAGTAAGACACCTGTTTTCTTTTCGCCTGAGTAAGTTATTCGGTACTTGGTGCCCTAGGCAAAAATTATTTGTTTTGACGCAAATTGTCACACCTGAATGTTTGTTCCATTAATTAAAAAAACATCCTTCTTACAGATACGTGTGTGTGTGGAAATTTTGTGTTCATGCATACCTTTGGTATACACATGTAATTCTGCTTTTGTTTAAAAGAGAGTGTTTTCGAGATGCTACCGGGAAATTGTTTATGCCATTCTTCATTTGAAAAAGCAATCACACGCTAGAAAATAAATGCATAAAAAAGTAACGCAAAACTATAAAATTTTAAGAAACTTGCCCTATTGGCATATCTTTTTCTTTTACGACCTCGAGTAGCTAACTCAGCAATAAAAATTTTAATTCTAATATAAAACATCTATTTTGACTTTTGTTAGTGCGTTACTAAAATTTAGAAATTTATTTAAGACTATTTTCCTCATTTTTCTTATAATTGTAATCATCTTCTTACCATTATTGGAGAGTTTGCCATTTTCTCTATGATTGCAATTTCCTTTGTCTTCTAGAATGGCATACCAATCATACCTTTTACAATTAAGAAAAATGTATTATGAAGCAAGTACAAGAAAAGTATATTATATATGAAGTGGGCTTACGCATTTTATTAAAAAGTTTAAACCGTTGTTCGCGGATTAATTCGCATTTAAGATATTACAGAACCGAAAATCTATTTTTTTTTTAAAATTTATATACGCGCTTCTTTTTAAATACCTATTCTTAAAAAAAATAATATTTAATTTTTAAAAATAAAAAAATAATATTTTTAGGCATATTTAAAAAATGATATACCTGCAGAAAGAATAAAGTACGTTTAAAATAATAAATGTAAATTTCTTTTCAGGATTTACAAAAAATAAATATTAATTATTTTTTTTTAATTATTAATGTAAAGAAGCATTTTATTTAATACGGAAATTTAAACTTCAACTTTTAATTGTTACGAGAATCGTATTTTTAAACATGTCTCTCAAAACCCAATATTCAGAGGACAATTTAATGAATATTTAACTGAAAATAATTGTACGAAGTCTCATAACTTTACTTTTATAGACATTTTGATGTATCAATCTAAATATGAGGAGTATTAATAATAAAAATACGTTGTGAGATAATCGTACGTAAAGTATTAATCACTACTTAGACAACTACTGACAATACAACAAAAAACAGTTATAATTTTTTATCTAATTAATGATTTACATGCACTGTAAAAAATTACCAATGTTTCTTATTTTATGAAAATATACTATAACCACGAACGAAAATATAATATAATCTTCTAAGTTAGCCGAAATTCCGAATAGCGTGTTCCATTGTCTTTTGAATTCCCAGAAACCAATACATTTCCAAAATTTAAAGAATTATTTATAAAAACAAAGTATTTTTCGCTGCCCGTATTTTTCAGAAACGTTTCCGAAGGGTTTTTATAGTGTATTAATGAGTGTCCTCTGCCTGGAATACCTGTTTTTCGAATGTTATACCGTAATTTCCGGCGTATAAGCCGCAGCTCAAAGAGTCGTTTTTCGACCCAGAAATATTATTTTATAAAATGTTACTTAAAAGATCGCTGTAAATATTTAACTACAATTATTGAATAAAATTTCTGGGTCGAAAAACGACTCTTTGAGCTGCGGCTTATACGCCGGAAATTACGGTACATTCTCAAGTAAACGTTTTCAGCCGCATAAGTCAATTTATACATGAAAGAGTAAAGAAATAATCTTAATTTTAATGTTATTGTTAACGCTGTTAATGTTGCATGTTTGTCTGTTAAACATATTTTTTGAGCATGAAAATGTTTACTTGAGAATCGATAGCATTCGAAAAACAGGTATTCCAGGCTGAGGACACTAATTAATACACTATAAAAACCCTTCGGAAGCGTTTCTGAAAAATTCGGGCAGCGAAAAATACTTTGTTTTTATAAATAATTCTTTAAATTTTGGAAATGTATTCGTTTCTGCACTGTAAAAAAAAATGGGTCGATCTACTAAAAAAAGTTTAGTTTTTCTAACAGATTGTTTGGAAATTACTAAAAAATTTTTAGTATATTTGTATTCCACAGATTTTTTTAGTAACCGGTACTAAAAAATCGGAATCATTGCTAGCTGTTTTCTAGTAATGTTGCTAGCTGTGTTCTAGTAATTCTTACAGATTATCTTATAACTGAGTAAGAATACAAAAAAATTTTTAGTCTTTTTGTACCGATTTTTAGTACCGGTTACCAAAAAAATCTGTGGAATACAAATATACTAAAAAATTTTTAGTAACCTGAGAATTTTTTATTACAGTGTGGAGATTCAAAAGACAATGTAACATGCTATTTAAAATTTCGGATAACTCAGAAGATTATATTATATTTTCGTTCGTGGTTATAGTATATTTTCATAAAATAAGAAACATTGGTCAGTTTTTACAGTGTGCGCAGTGCGGGCTCCCAAAGACTGGTGTTTTAGGCTGTTATACCACATAATTGAAATTTGTATTTTACCGTGTCACGAGGTTACAAAGATTAGGATAAAAGGCGTACGTAATCTGGATTCTGCACATTCAAAAGAACACTAAATCCCCACCTTAATCCAACAAAAAATATTTCGTCAATCAGAAAATCTATATGGACCCGACAAAAACAAATTTCGTCGAAACGAAACCTGACCCGAACCCGACACATTTAACTGAAACCCACCCGAACCCGAAACATTCAAACCCGAAATCGACTCGAGCAAGAAGGTAAAGTAAATTAATCCACATTTTTATACAATTGTGAAAAAGTAGTCTATAAATTTGTTTTTAATATCAATTTTATCTTTATTGTATTAAAATGAACATATGTTCACTCATTAATATTAAAATATATAGTTTTTTTTCAATTGAAAATATTCAGAGTTTTCTCTATAAATTTCGGGACAAGCCGAACCTCACCTGAAAGAATCAAAACTCAACTCGAAACCGATCCGATCCCGAAACATTTAAAATCAAACATACCCGAACTCGACCCGGAATGAATACAATTAGCATCAAGCCGACCGGAACTAAACCGCGGGTAAGGTCGGGTTCGGTTGAAATCGGGTCACCCGACCCAATATTGAACTTTCGTTCCGAACTATCTTAAAAATATCAATATTTTTATAAAACTTAATTTAAAAATGTACCTCCAAATGAAGCAATATTCGATGATACGAGCTGTCAATAACCTGACATGCTTAAATAAAAGCTAGTCATACGTTATTAAAATAACCGTGGCATAAATATAAATATATTACTTCTCTTTACATACAGGTGTCAAGAGAAATTGTTTATCTATTTTTTATTCTTATCAAACAATAACTCTAGTTTTCAGTATTAAAAACAATACAACAACTCCTGAATAGATTTTTACAAATTGTATAAAAATGAATCACGCGACAAATAAAAAAGTTTCAGATTGTTAATTTTTTGCAGCTACTATTTTTTAAATAAAATTTATTTGCTTTAAACGTGGGTTTTTCCTCTAAAATTTTAAACTGAAATATAAATATCTCAGTTTACTAATATCAAAATTGATATATATTATAAGGAAGTATTAATATTTGTCAAAGATTGTTCGATAGAAAAATGAATTATCTCTTCCGCGATACAAGATCGTAGTATTTAAGGAAAGCAGTAAGCAATTATCTTTTATCTTATTATCTTAGAAGATATTATTTTTAACAATCAGTATTAAAAACAATAAAAAAACCAGAAAGTAAAACATAAAACAATTTTGAAAACAATGGCACTTTTCAGTATTTTCGTATAATTTTACAATGGAAAACACGGACAGAGAAAGGTGTTGCATTACATTTTTCTTAAAAAGCATTTTATTTTATGGATCAAAGTGTAATGAGAAAATATGTCATATACCAAAACTAAAATATTAAGATTCTAATTATTCTTCAAGGTATAAGGCATTTTAAATATTTAATGTTTGAATAGTTAGAAATTTAAATAATAAAAATAATGTTTTATATTTAAATGTTGATAAGTGTTTCTGGTGGGTTTGTAGTCATCTCTACGTGGTGTATTGCATGTTAGGGTGATGTTTTGCAGATACGAGGTTTAAACAGACTGTGACCTCCGCTTGAAGTAGTATCGAACCCACTATAAACATCTATGCCTGAGTCGGTATTCAAACCCATCACCTTTTGTCCAGAAACCAGCTCCCTAATCACTAAGCAAAGAGGTGGGCAAAATATTGTTGAGAGAATTTAGCGCCACCTGTTAAAAATTTTAATATGCCCTAAAGAGAAATGAATAAAGTAAACAAATTTACAGCAAAAACCTTTCAGTTCAAATTTCTCGAAAATAGTTTTTGCGATACGTAACACAGGGTTTCCAGTTTGGCCTTTTTTTAAATTCAGAATTTTAAAATTCATTGTGGAAATTTCGAAAGAAGAATTTGTACCCAAGGTTCTTCTATCATAAGGTTGATCCATTTGAAGCTTAGCCAATCAGAATACAGTAGGATTGAAACGTCACTTGGCGGATAAAAGTAGAAATCAAGAAGCCGTGATAATGTAAATAAAGGCAGCTGATTCCGTGTAAAAAGAACGAAATATTTCGTAAATACATTTTTAAAAATGTTTATGAAAGCAAATAGAATGAAATTACTTTCATTAAAATATTTTGATCAGAATTAAGCACAGACAGATTAAAGACAAAATACATAATGGTTCCATAAAATTGCGATGTTTGTTTACATTCAAATACTTGGGTAATTAAATAAAATTTTTACTGTGTAAAAGTACAAATAAAAATTAACGATAATTTAAACTACTCTAAAATAAAATGTTCACGAGTATGACACAACAATACTAATAAAAAAGACTGGTGTTATCAAACAGAATTAATTTAACAGGATTCATAACATGTAAACGTTCAATAATACACTTTCCAATCACTAGATATAATTTTTCAAAATATTTCAAATGTCATTATGCTTATTCAGGTTCAAAATAAAACAGACATATTTGTCTATAAATAAACAAAATTAAAAAAAAAAATTCAATTACGAAAAATGTTTTTCTGAAATTTCCTACTCTTAAATTCCACCTAAAATGAAAATTAATTTTTACTCCTGATATTGCTCTACTAACATATCTCTTATGTATGTTTTCTATTCCTTATAGCTTAATTACTTTTTTCCTAAAATAATTCATGTGCCTGATCGTACAAATAATTTAAAGCTTGCCCACTAAATGGTACTAACAATAAACGAAATAAAGTGTTGAGGGGAAGGAGGGACTCATAAAATCAATTTGTGATATGAAGATACCTAACACAATGATATTACTCTTTACCAGTTTGGAAAATTATACAAAATGAGTATTTAAAAAGAAAATTTTATGTTATACCCGACCACTAGCAGAAATCTATAAAAGTCACTGATTCCTCAAACATGCATATACTAGATTAATTTTAACACAATTATTCAAATTTGTAAAGAAATCATATGAGTTGTAATTTTCCAACGGGACGAAAAATGTCCGGGCCAGGATTCGAACGTGGGATCTCTTGGCTGAAGCTACCATGCTTCATACACTTCATTCTACATATACTGTATACACTTAAAACACAGAGAAGACCACTTACCTCTAACCTTGGATAATAAACTAAAATCTAATTACTTTCTTCTTTCTTTATAAGAGGAAAGTGTTTGATTCGTAAAAATTTTCGACTTCCGGTTTTCGATGGAATTGTACTTTTTAGAAGGTCCTGAACAAGATTTGACAGTTTTTAGAAAATGTCTGTCTCACAGTATGTGACAAAAATTTGTGGGAACGCTATCTCAAGAACTAATGTACGGAATTTAATAAAACTTAAGATTCATTTAGATGTTCACACAAATTGTTGCAGTTTAGTTTTTGGTGTAAAGCGCCCAACAGGTGGCGTTGCTATGTTGCATGTTTCACGATTTTCGCAATATATCTCAAGAACTAATGTACAGATTTTCATCAAACTTCAGAATAAGTTAGACATTGACATAAGTTGCTGCTAATTAGGTTTTGGTATAAATCTCCCGACAGGTGGAGCTGCTATGCTGCATGTTTCACGATTTTTCCAATATATCTCAAGAACTAATGTACAGATTTTCATCAAACTTCAGAATAAGTTAGACACTGACATAAGTTGCTGCTAATTAGGTTTTGGTATAAATCTCCCGACAGGTGGAGCTGCTATGCTGCATGTTTCACGATTTTTCCAATATATCTCAAGAACTAATGCACAGATTTTCATCAAACTTCAGAATGAGATATTGACATAAGCTGTTGCTGATTAGTTTTTAGTGTAAAACGCCCAACAGGTGGAGCTGTTATGCTGCATGTTTCACGATTTTCCCAATATATCTCAAGAACTAATGCACAGATTTTCATCAAACTTCAGAATAAGATATTGACATAAGCTGTTGCTGATTAGTTTTTGGTGTAAAACGCCCAACAGGTGGAGCTGCTATGCTGCATGTTTCACGATTTTCGCAACATATCTCAAGAACTAATGCACAGATTTTGATCAAACTTCAGAATAAGTTAGACGTTGACGTAAGTTGTTGCTGATTATGCTGATTAGGTTTCGGTATAAATCTCCCGACAGGTGGAGCTGCTATGCTGCATGCTTCACGATTTTCGCAATATATCTCAAGAACTAATGCAGATTTTCATCAAGCTTCAGAATGAGTTAGATATTGACATAAGTTGTTGCTGATTAGTTTTTGGTGTAAAACTATCTTTTTTTCTATCAGGAACAAAGCCCAGCAAATCAGCTTGTAAGTTCCTTACATAATCATCAGAACAAAAATGTTCGGAGCAAACGCGAGCATTATCAGGATTAAAACGAGAATCCCCTCGCTTGCATGCAATAATCCACAGCTTTCTAATAGCTGTTCTTACCGGGATAAAGTATAGACTTATCTGTTTTCCGGGAATTGTTTGGACACGTTGATACAGCGCATTCACTAGGCATTTTTGCTTAGAGCTTGTTAAAAAACCAGAATAATTAAAATCATTCACAGAAAGAAAATTCTAACGCAGAACAGTGCATACAATGCTCTGTATCTGTAAAAAAGGAGATGCTGTCCGCCAAGTGACGTAATGCGCGAGAAGTTAAGAAATCCTTACAGTTGGCGCATCGAGTGAATGGTACCCCCCTGTTTGTACCTATAGGGTCACCCGGGGTAATTCTTGGTCAAAAATCATCAACATCCAATTATTATAAAAACTATGAAAGTTATTGTTTTCAATTTTTTTGTGGAATAAGCCCCTTCTGATGGCTATATAAGAAAATGCTTATTTAAATTTAAATGCACTTATAATTGAAATAATTATAATTTTTAAGTGACCAAGAATTACCCCGGAAACGGGGCAATTCTTGGTCACTTCTGGGGTAATTATCGGTCAGCATCATTTTTGATGTAAATAAAGCAGTAAAGTTAATTTCTTTAAGGCTGAGTATTAAAATAAGTAGAATCAATCTTGTAAAAGATTTATTCATCGCATAATTGTAGAATAATAGACTTTGTTTTGGTTATAAATACAAATTTATTTGATGTGCTAAAGACTCTTGTACATTTTACAAAACATTAATTAGCCAAAGAATTTTTATGCAGTTTTCCAATATTTATAAGCAGTATTTATTACTTATTTATCCACTGTGAATGGATTAATTAATACCTTGCAAATTTATTGGCCCATAAAATGTATAACTGAATGTTTATATCTGTAATTTTATCTCACTTTGGTTTCAGTCTTTTTTTTTTTTTTTTTTTTTCTCAAGAAATTTTACACAAACTTCAATACAGATCTTTATTATAATACACAGCATAACAATTAGGTTCCTCTATTGCATTATGTATATTTTTATGCACCATTTTGCAATGAGATAATATCATAGATACAGTAGTAATCGTTAATATAGTAGAAGAAAATTTTATAATCTTTTTTAAAGATTGTGATATGCCATAGTTGAAATAAAATAAAATAATTAAAACTTGAAAAATGACACTAATCTTTGTAAAATATGTAAAAACCAAGGTTAATGTTGTTTTGCAGAAATTTGAATTACAGTTTTGAATGTATTTTTTCAATATTAAATTTCAACCAAATGAATATTTTAGGCATGCATTTCAAAGCAAAGGGTTCAAAGTATCTTTAATATTTTTTACAGTTTGATAAATTGTTATTTTGATAATAAAAGTGAAAATGATCGAGAGTTAGTTCAGAAATTCAGTGACCAGGAATTACCCCGAGTGACTCTACTTCATTAAGAACTACAATTAACTAAAATGTGGTAAACAATGTGGTTACAGTTAACTTTACAGTTAATGCTTAAAGCATTTACCAACAATTAAAATCCCTAAATATGACAATAAAAAGGGACTAAATGATGAGAAAAACATTGACCAGGAATTACCCCAGTGACCAAGACTTACCCCAGTTACATGGGGCAATATTTGGTCAACTTCTGTAAATTATTTAAAATAGTATAAGAAATATAGAGACTATTTTTTAATAGCTAAAGTAGTTGATAATTGAACTAAAAAGAAAGAAAAGAAAAATATTTAAAATTTGAGTTGTGACAAAGATCTTTGTAAAAATGTGCCACTGCTGAGACCAATGTTGTTTTACAGAAACTAAGCAAGCACTTTCAAAACAATTTTTTTCTCAAACTAAATAAGTAGTAATTCTACAATTAAATGATAAATTCTAAAGAAGATAGTTTAGAGTATCTCTATGATTTTTTTAATTTTGGTGAGGACTTTTTCAAACACTGAAAAGTACTGTGACCAAGAATTACCCCTGAAAGTCGTTGACCAGGAATTACCCTAGCTGACTCTAGGTTTCTGAAAATGTTTCTCATTAGATAAAACAAAATTTATGCCTATTAATTTCTGGTATGAATTAAAATTCTGTATTAAAAAAAAGCCAACCTGGCAAGCCTGACATAACACTTTCTTGTACTCGTGTCTTTAATTACAGGGTGCAGTGTCGTTTAATACTATTCTGTCACAAAGTGTTATTTAAGAAATTTCGTATAAAATGCATAGATACTTTTTCATAGAATTTTATACTGAATCATCCGTATACAGCATTAACTACATGATTTTATCAAGTATGCAAGCAATATCCAAACTAATGCAACTCCGAATATAATAAATTGTCATTATAGATAGTGCCGTAACTAAGTGACGCCTCTGGACATAAAAATATCCATTAGTTCAATGGCAGGCATATAGATCAGTTGCAAAATAGATCTAAATAAACTATCCCTTGATGATGTGTACTTGTTTATTCTAAGATAAGAAATTGCCTTGCTCTATTTCCATCACACTCACGAGAATATTTATTTTAGAATAAACATACACATAGTCTGTTTTATTCTAAAGCAGATATTTTCTTTCAACTTTATCTTTCATGATATTTTAAATACTATATTATTACAATAAATTGTTGTTAAACGAAATATTGTCCAATATCTCTCTCTGTTTGCTTGTCTTCTGTGTCTGATCACTGGTAGAAATATTTAATTTACAGCGAAATTTGAATATGTTATTAAGACAGAAAGGTTTATCATCATACTTTAAAATTGACACATATTTTTTTCGTATATCCACATTATAATATTCAATATGTTATTTTCTGATGCGATTAAGAGTTTTCTTTTTTCTTTTTCCTGTTTGTACCTTTTGCTATATTGATAATTCTTTAAAAATTGAATATATATTTCACAATTTATTTATCTGTCAATTTAACCACGCTAAAATATACCTAAGTTTAGATTCCGGGATTATAGTTGATATTTGTTTTGTAAACCTGTTAAGACGAAACTACAAAATATCGGAAAAAACTTTCTGTTTAGCGAGGTTTTAGTCTTAACAGGAACATAGCTCCTGATACACGCATTGTATTCTTTAAGCCGGGATCATAAAATTTCCTGTTTGACCCAGTTTTTTTTATTATTATAGGCAGATTCCGTTTTTACAGAGTTTACTGTAAATCATTTTGTATTTTCTCAAATATATTCTTTTATGTTAATTAAGAACTATTTTTTTTTCTTTTTACATCAACCGAAACATACCGCAAGTCTTAAGGAATGTATTTTACATATTTGAATTATTTTGTTTTTTTATCCAAAGATGATCGAGTGGATTTTGAACATATATTTTTAAATTTTGAATTTAAATATAAATTATATTGATCAATTATGTTACACGTCATACAGATAACACAGGCCTGCGAAATAAATACTACTTCTTAATTTGTTTTTTGCACCAATTCAAGTTTTCTATTACGTTTGAATGTGCTGAGTTGAAAATTGCTGAAACTTCACCTTTATCTCGCAACGTTTTTTGAGAACGTGAAGATGAATACACAATAACACAGAAAATCTATCAGAGTATAAGGGAATTATGGAAATAACTCTTTAAAATAAGCTGTATCTCACATATTGTTAGTTCGTAGCGTTTGTCATAGTTGGCACAAAGTTAAATTTAGCAATATATTTTAAAATCTCGGTAAAACATGTCGCCCCCATCCTTCCTTTTTGTCTGATTTGCTGTTTGAAAATTCTTTTTTTATGCAGCAACCAGCATTAGTTTCCTATCATGTAAAAGACTGTCTGGTGCCTTTCTCAACAAATTTATAACTTATCAATTAGAAATTACTAATTTGCGGTAAATCTACACGCTTTGTGTAATGATTATGTTTACCATAATAAGAGAAACCATAGAGATAATAACACGCAAAAATACAATATGTAACGATGCAGCATCTTTTAACTTACCGAAATTGTGGCTAGAGTTACACAATGGTTACAAATATGGAAATAAACAACCAAATAAAAATAAAAATATTTTTTAAAAAGTACATGAAAATTAAATGATAGCATTTTAAACGATAAGTTCAAAGACCGTGCAATTATAGAATATTTTCATTTGTTTTTGATAATGGCTCGGAGTGAGCCGAAACATGTCAACAATCTAATAAAAGTTATTTTACTGTATATTATGTTTTTAGTTTATACCTTTTAGAATTTAAAAAATATATATTATTACAAGGTGTTATAATTTATTATATTTTTATACACGTTACAATTTGAGTCTTCTTATAATTTAGAACAACAAAAGGACATCTGCCGACAGCATTTTCTACTAAATTAAGGAAGCATACAAAAGAAGTTTCCGTTGTTTTCATGCGTTAATCACCTGCAGGAATAACTATAAACTATCCCCGTTTTCATCTTTTCCAGTTTAAAAAACAGTAAGTCCCTTTTTGGATAGCCCTGTATTTGTCTGAAACAGAATAAATATCTTTATAATTGTGATATACATTTTATTTTTGCTATCAATCAGTCATTTACAGTGTCATATAAAATACTCAGTCCCAGATTCTTTTCCCAAATCCTGAATTACATTTAAATTTACATATAGAGTAGCTAATGATGAGGTTTTCTATTATATTTGAGAGTATGCAAAGAAAATGCATTTCTTTTCACAGTTTCCATTGATTCAATTTTTTTGTTATTTGTTGATTTGAACTCCTTTGAGGAGAAATTAAATGTTAGGCTTAAATTACCAGACAGTACAATGGTAGTATTATCTGATTTCGTAAACAATGAAGATGTAAAAGACCCATAGTTTTTGACGGACGGGCATAAACCCGTGAATTTTTGGGAATAAAGGCGGGATTTTGGGCAATATTGGAAATTTTGAAGAAGTTTTGGAAGTAAACGAAACTAGTCATTTTTAAATTTAAATTTTTTATTTTTCGAAATTTCAGACATTGTTCTGAAAAGTTTATAATAGGTGTTTCACTATGAATTCCCAAAACTTAGGATTTTGCACTCTAAGTTTTTATAATTTATTATTATAACATATCATTTGCTTTACAACAATGGTGGCTGTGATTTTGTAAGTATTTGGATGTTTCTTAAATATTTGCAATAGTTTCATTTCTGTTAGCTGGCATATTTACTATTCACGCATACTTTATATTAATTTTCTTGTGCGTTGCAGTTTAATGCATTGATTTCTTTTAGTTGTGTTCGTTTTCGTTTTTGTTTGTCTGAATCGGAGAACAGGGATGATGTTTATATTCATGTCAGGCAAGATGAATCCGTCATCTGCCTCTCTCACTTTTTACCTATTCACGATTAAAATATCAACTTACTTATGTTATTTTAATTTATCTTACTTAATATTTCTGCTGCTTAAGCATGTATTTCATTAGTTTTCATGTAAACTGTGCCATTTTTCTGTATTTATGTTATTGGTTTTCTTTACATTTGTAAAAAAAAAATATTTTGTTTACAAATTAAAGAAATCTATGTCTAAAACTTTCTGAATACTCCCGGGAATATTTAATATTTACCTCCCATAAAACCCGGTATATTCCCCGGAATAAACCCGTTTTCCCCTCTCTTTGCATCTCTAGTATTATCTGATTTCGTAAACAATGAAAATTTAAATGCTTTTTCTGCTAGTATCTTGTTATTTTTTTCTTTTTGCTTTCTCTATTTTTAAAAGTAATAAAAATTGCTTAAGATTAATAAACTGCCAAATCTATTCTGGACGAAATATCGTAGAAAATTGCCATTTCACACAAAGTTTTTCTAACGATATGTAAGTAACTCGAAAATTGAGAAGAAATGTAACTAAGTTTCCCTTTCACGATCTGTAGACAGATGCGCCATTTCAGAACTTTCATCGGTGAGGAGCAAACTTCGAAGGTGGAGGAAATTTATATTAGATCTTGTTCTGCACGTCTGAGAAGTAATTAATACAGTTTTATTCAGAGCCGGTCATAGAAGGGTCAATGCCCGATTGGAAAGATTTTGGTCGGGCCCAGGTTCAGGTTCAGGGTGCTTATTTTTGGAACCACTCTTTTCGAATACTAATCTGCATCTTATTAATTGATTAAATCTGCAAAAATTACTATTGAGAAATAGTGGTACTCAAAAGTAACCACTTTTATGCATCCTGATGTCAAAAGCCAACTTCCATCAATGTCCGTATGATCATAAATTTGTAAAATAACCCAATATAAACTATGCCTCTTTGGTAGAATGGAAAGCAATCAAAAGGTGGACTTAAAAATTGCATGCAAGCTGCTAGACCAAACGCGTGTAAACTGAATCTTACTATAAAATTGCATACATGCAAGATTACAAGTAGTAAGCAAGATTTTTTATGTCACATCTGAAAAGTTGCGTAGTTCCATTTCCACTTGTTCCAGCAACTGTGAAGTGATTTATTAAAAATCACTATATATTATTTCTGTTGTCAACATCCCTTTTTCTAAGAAAATATAAAACGCAGAATGATAAATGCGATGCCATATGAAAGGATTTTGAACAGGTTCCTGACATAGTGCACTTACATTTCGTTAAATCAGGTTTTTGATTTAAAATTGCTCTTTTTAAAAATTAAATAGGCATTGTTTTCATAAATGAAATGAAAGTTTTTTCTCAAATCAGTGTTGCCACAAAAATAAAATACCGTATTATATCGTGTTCAACAATGATTATAAAAAAATAAATAGCACAAAAAAGATAAAGTGAGACATTGTTGCTGCACGAGTTTATTTTATATTTATGATTAAAAAGCAAAATTCAAATTCAAATTCTCAAATTTCTTTTTCTTTGTCCCATGTTCTTTTTTTTTCGAAACAGATGTCATTCTATGCAGTTAAGATACGATTGATAATATTTATATATGTATATGTGAAGATTTAAGGACGAGAAATGATGAGTGCTGTGGCAGTTCCATTTTTTAAAATGGTTTTCATTACTGGATATTCTTTTTCAAAAGTTAGCTGAAGTCGTTTCCTCGCTAGGGGTTTACATTGCAGTCGGAATATTCACAGCAGATATTGTGTGAGTAGGTAGAAGAAAAGTCCATCGAATCGCCAACAAGCTTTTATTTGGAAGCCCAACAAATCAGGTAGGGATCTCTTTTCATCGTTCAGATGTTACGACAAGTTTCCAATTAAAAATGAGTATGATGGCTGGTGATGTTATTAACTTTAAGAATCCATCCTGAAATAGTAGCAGAAAAAATTACTGGTCTCGCTTCACCATTACCAGGCGAGCATTCTAACTGATTAGAAGCTCAAAACGCCCAACACCGTCCCAGAGCCTCTCTTTCGAATGTCTGACGGAAGCACGGAACCGCGATATTTGATTTCGAGAAAAGCATGAATACAGGGGTCACGTGACGTCCAATGCGCCATTGGAGAATCGGGATTCTTTACGGAAGCGTCAGAATTTTGAGGCAAAATGGTTTCCGGTTAAAAAAGGCGCCACAGACGCTTCGAGATCATTTTATAATGTTCTATAAATTAGCTGTGAACCGGATGAGTTTTAAGATAATTGATTATCGTTAGTTACTGGTTTGAGAATACGGAATAATTTTTACGTTTACGAAAAGGAAAAAAAGAAAATAAGAGAAATGGTTTATCAAACTTGTATCAAAACCAGAATCGAATTGAAAAAAAATGATTTACATTTTAATATAAGAAAAATATTTTATGATTTGAGAGTTATATTTAATATAGGAAATTATTAAAATAAATACAGCCTTTTAAGGAATTTAGAAATATAAAAAGGAAAGAATGCGAGTTTTGTAAGGGATGAATATTAGGAAGTTTTTATAATTTAAAGATAAAAACACCATTTATTGAGTTAACTAGTAGCAATTAAAATATTGAATTTAGATATGAGGTTTTTGGAATAAATAGAGTTAAAATACATTAATAAACGGAGGAAATAATTATTATAGAGTAATTTAGAATAGGACGGGATGAAAATAATTTAGCGGATCGCGATAACTTTTAAATTTTATTATATATATATATATTGCCTCTCCTATCTTTGGTCAGTTTTTAATGTAACTTTGATGGAATAAATGAGATGATATTCTGGCTTTATTAATATTGTTTGCAGATATGTTTATCCTTAATTTTTCTTTAAAAGTTTAAACCTGCATCTTAAAAATATTAGATATTGCTAAAAAATATTATACTGCAGTGTAAAATCTTCGCACGGGTCCACTGGTATATTTTATTTCTGTTGTAAACATCCCTTTTTCTATGCATTTACAATACGCACAACAATGAATGAGGTATTATTCGAAAGGGTTTCGAATCGGCTTCTGACATAGTACACTCACATTATGCTAAAACATGTTTTTGGATTAGAAATTGCGGTTAATTACAAAATAAATCAGCCTTGTTTTCATAAATGAAATGAAAGTTTTCCTCAAATCAATGTTGCCACAAAAATAAAATACCGCATTATATCGTGCTCAACAATGATTGTATAAAAATTAAATAGTACGAAAAAGATAAAAAAGGGCTACGTCTCTGCACGAGCATACAATTATGATTATAATTATGATTTTATAATTATAAAGAAAAATGGAAATTCAAATGTTTAGAAGGAAAAGATACCATCGATTGGTTATTACCCGTGATCCTGCTTTTGTAGCTCGTTGAAAGCAGGAAAATCCTAATATATATTTTAAATGATGAATCATTCTTAACGTGCAGCTTGCTCATTTTAATTGTGCTCTCGTTTTAGCTGTGCTTTTATTAGGCGAGTTTGACTGCCTAAAAAATGAAAAAAAACAGCACATATTAGAAATTTAAAAAGTATAAATTAAAAGAAAGTTACGAACGGTATGATTTTTGTTTTATTTTGGAAAAAAATGCGCGAGTGAATTTCCATTTAAAGAAATTTTTATATTACATATTTTGAGGGGAATCACGAGATTCGTCAAATTGAAATTGAACTGTAACTTTTTAAAATATTTTTGTAGACGAGAAAACAATGCTCGTAAAAACTTCAAGAGAAATATTTTTCGTTTGTGAAGTTTTATCTTATAAGCGGTATCAAAATCGTATTTTCTCGAGTTTTTTCATTCCTTCTTGACATCTTGTAAGATGATTCATGGCATACTAAATTTAGAGAAAATGTTATATCTGAGAAAGCATACCGATGTGACATTGAAATGAGGTTAGGCACAAATAATAGTATTTGAATTCTCATGCTATCACTTATAAAAATAAAGATGGTCTTTCTTTTTCCAGCTCTTTCAAAGAATATTGCACTGTCAGAGAATATTTACTATGATACATTTTATCTAAAGTAAAACTGATTTTTTTTTTTTTTTTTTTTTTGGGTGGATATGGTTAAAAGTTTTACAGAAGAAACTGTGTTGACAATATATGTCAGTCAAAATAATTACAGTGCTAAGAGATAAACGATGTTCGTTACAGATAATTACTTTATAGTTATTCATTGTTCTTCCTGATACGCACATTGACTTTCATCGTTATTCCCCCTTTATTCTAATCGTCTAATGTATTTTTTTCAAAACTTTTTCTTCGTTCTACCCCTTTTATATCTATCTTGAACTGTGTTTTCCAAAGTATTACCTTCGTTTTTGCCTCTATCCAATATTATCAAACGATAGTACGTCTCCTTAGCATGGCATTGTTATCTCAAATTTCAAATTTAGATACTTAGATTTTTTTTATATACATCAATATTAAAAAATTAAATATTTTTATTTGTTCGTGTAAATGAATTGTTTTATTTTCTTTATTTAAAAAAAAAAAGAATTTCACATAATAATTAAATTTCTAAAATGATTTTTCGTATTAAAAAGAATCTTAGTTTATATTAAACTAAATTTCAACACGTTTTTGACAAAAGTTGTGTTATTGGAAGGATAATGACTTACATGTATTTTATATTATAGCAACAAATGTTTATTATTATGGTCTGGTTTGTTACATATAGCTTTCTTTCAGAAAGTAGGTATCATCTAATGCACTGTTTATCAGAGTGGGTTACGCGTACCAATTTGGGGATAAGATAAGTAAAGCAGTTCTGGAGTACTTTTAGTACTAGAGTACAATAGTTTATGCCTGCCCAAGAAAACAAAACTTGAAGATAAACAAATAAAAAAATCTTCGTAGATTTCACCAATATCTAATTTTTAATGTGTATAACATAAATGTTTTATTCGACTTGCATAATACCAGAAATCTTCTGTAAAAATAATTATTTTACGCTAATCAATCTTGTTTTCAGTTGAATGCAACTAGGTATTCCAAAAAGCTACCTACATTGTTCCATTGTTCCATTTGAGCTTTTAAGAAAATATTACTCGCACAATCTTACTTTTAAAAACCCGAAATACACAAAGCTTTAGAAACTAGAATTATTCAAGTTGGTAAATGGTATATTTCTCCATGTCATTGCTTGACAAGATTGCCAGTTTGGTTTCCTGTTTTATTCAGAAACTCCAAGTTCACTCCAGAAATTCCAAATAGTTGCTGTATTTAATAACTAAAATTTCGTAATTACCTAAAGTATAAAGTCATGTTTCATTATTTTCGTTATGAACTCGGAATTTTTGAATAAATTGAGGTCAAATTGGAAGCACTATTTCTTTGCATAAATCCAATGCAAGATCCAGCGTTGAACAAAGGGGATTTTCTTTCTGATTTCCAGAACTTGCGACGTTTTTAAAATGTTTTACCTTTACTACCACTATTTTTAAACAGTAAAATTTCTAGTACGTTTTTATTGCAGACGTTAAACGAATCTATCACAAACATTTTTGTTTAAAAATAGTGGGACAGAAAAGGTAGAAAAATTTAGGAACGCTGCGAGCTTTGGTTTTCGTAAATTTACATCTACAGGATAATATCTAAGTTAGCAGTTTTGAGGTGCCAATTATGGCGAACCTTTTTTTGTGAGAAAGCCAAAATATCACAAAAAATATCTATCATTATTATAACGTGCCAATCATTCACTTAAAAAAAGAGATATTGCAGCATATGCTTTTAAACGATACACTGTGGTTAATAGAACCAGAATTGAAATCGAAATGTATTTCTTCTGTATATTTGAATCACCAATTTAATAAAATTTCGATTCAGGAATATGATCAATTAAGTGGCACGTATAAGAGAAAAAATGCGAAATTTATTTTTAGTAATATTCAACTTATCAGTAATGCTACATCTAATTTATAATAATCAATGTTGCATAAAAAGTAATAATAATTTATTAATGAGAATTTTCAAATCATACGTTCGATGGGGAAGGCTGGTTCATATTTTGTTATTTTTAGTTTTACCCGCAGAAAAATCGGATCCACCTGTCACTTTATTGCAGCGATGGTATTATGAAATTCATTTGAAAAAATAAAGTTTTTTTAGTTTTATATAGGAAGGAAAATAGTTGAATGTCGAAAATGCTGCATAGAATCACAGAAAAGGAATTTTTCTAATGAATTAATCATGTAAAAATAATTGCGTTTATCGTTATTATGTATTAAACAAAATTTTATGAATTTTACCTACAAAATGATTATCAAATTAAAAATAATTTTAAATTGTCGTACGTGCCAGCTCAGTAATGCGTGCTATATGTCCGCCAAACCTCTGCTACGCACTAGCTGACGACCAAAGTTTTTCATTCTATTGAAATCCAATCGTCCTAACTGTCTGTTAGACACAGTTAGATATCTTGATTCAATAATTATTGACACCAATATAACAAATACATTATCATGTCTTTAAAATTTTAATTAATTTTTCCTTAATTTTTTTTCTGGTAATTAAATTATATAATTTTTTATAATTGAAATTAAGTACATTGTAGCTATTACGTATTTGTTTTATTGTCGTTCATTATATAACATTGAAATAGTCTGCATTGAGTTTTACTTCTTCCCGCATTTACTATTTAATTGTTCTTTAGAATGTTAAAACTAATATAACACTATGTAAGTTTTATAATTCTGCATCCCGTTACTCCACAAACGAGTGATAGTATTTGTCGTATATTTAATAAAGACAAAAATACATATATTTATTTAAATATGTCCAAGAAAAACCCTTTTGTATAAATGCAAACATGCTCGATTTAAAAATTTAATCAAGAACTCCATATCTTGCATTTCATATTTGATTAGAAAATATGAAAAATTAAAACGTTGGTAAAATTAGAAATTATTATTTTTGCGAGATAATATTTTAACAAGACCCATTATCACACTGGAATTTTCAACATTTAGTTAAGTTTGTTTAAATTATAACTTTTAACTATTTTACTGGAGGTCTATTTATTATCAAATGAACTCCGTGTATCACAAGTATATCACAAAACATTTAAATTGTACTTGATTGAATACACTGATTTATATAATTCTAACTGAATAATTCCCGAATTGATATGTTTTACTTCAATGAGAACTATTTAGAGTAAACAACTTTTAATCCATGATGGAAGTCAGTTCATTGTTAAATTGTAATGTCCCCAGGAGCTTAAGGGGCAAATTATTCAAATGAAGTTGATGTATAAACATGGTATACAACATTTATCATCATAAAACATGTTACTAATTTCATCATTATATTTATGATAGTGGATTTTTCAATTTTATATTTCGAGGTTTTTTTTTTGTCTGGATATGATGTAAACACAAAAAAAAAAAAATGATGTAATGTACAGTCGGAAAAAAAAGCGAGAAAACACCTTATACATTTTAACTTTCAAATTGCTATAGAAAATAAAACCAGAAATAACCATTCGACTAGAAATTACGTCTTCTGTCAATTTATGTAAAAAATATATATAAGGTTAGGGGTCGTTTTCATGCTGCAATTGTACAAAAATCTCGTATTTTCGAACTTCTAAACATTATTTCGGCTTTTTCTTTCGTAAATTTCATTTTTGGATTTCAAAAGGTAAGTCATTTGGTTAAGTACTTTAGGGATTATCAGTGTTTAAATTTTGGAGCTCCTAATGCTAAATTCGTTATAAATCATTGCTAGACAAATTGCAATGAGGGTGATTTTTTTAAACTTTTCTCAAAAACTATTTGACGGAATTAGTTGTAAGCTTAAAATTACATGGTTTAAGCTTCAGAAATTATATTTCTGTTAAAATTAATTTATTACAATTCACACTTTTTAAAAATTAATTAAAAAATATTTTTTCAAAATAAAAATTTTAAACGAATATGAATTGTTTAACAAAAATCGATTTCCATAAGCTTTAAATGGCAAATTATATGCTTAAAAAAATACCTGCATTGCAGTATGCTTCACAGCGATTACAAATGAAATTTCAATATAAGACTCGATAGTTCCCACTGTTACTTAACAGGTGACATTTAAAAGACACAAATAGATGTTAAAAGATGTTAAAATGTTTAAAAATTGTCCTAGTACTTTCGGCCGGCTACCGCTTGTCATCATCAGAGAGCGAAAATCCTTACTGACTGCCGACTTAAGCATCTGAACTTCAGCTTCGTCTTGAGGTGGAAAGGTTCATTATTCCAAATAATGGACCTTTCCACCTCAAGATGAAGCTGGAGTTCAGATGCTTAAGACGGCAGTCATTAAGGATTTTCGCTACCTGATGATGGCATTATTATATTGAATAATGGACCTTTCCACCTCAAGACGAAGCTGGAGTTTAGATGCTTAAGAAGGTAGTCAGTAAGGATTTTCGCCTCCCTGATGATGGCCGCGGTAGCCAGCCGAAAGTACTAGGGCAGTTTTTAAATATTTTAAACATCTTTTAACGTCTATTTGTGTCTTTTAGATGTCACATGTTAAGTAAGAGTGGGATCTATCGTGTCTCATATTGAAATTTTATGAATAAAGTAATGTGAAATTTGCATTTCGTCTTATGTGTTTTGATTACAAATAAATTTAACGTTAAGAGTTCCTAGATTTAAACTTTCACAATTCCTAAACTACTTAACCGAATGACTTCCCATTTGGGAAACAAAACTGCAATTTTCCGAAACAGCCAAATATGATATCCAAGTTAGGTATTCGTATTGAGTATTTCAGGGTTTGGTACAATTTCATTACGAAGACCACCTCTAAGCTCATGTTTATAACATAAATTAAAAGACGACATAATTTCCAGTCGAATGGCTATTTCCGTTTTCTTATGAGACAACTTGGTGATTAAAAGGTATGTGGTGTTCTAATTTTTTACTTTCTTCTATCTTAACAAGGATAAAGAATTAGATTCATGACAAAATATCGACTTCCGGCATTCGATGGATTTATACGTTTTAGAATCTCTTGAACACGATTTGACTGTTTTTAAGAAAAGTATGCCTGTGAGTCTGTTCGTTTGTCTGCCTGTGTGTGACAAAAATATTGTGGGTGCTCTATATCAAGAATTAATGCATGAAATTTAGTAAAACTTTAGAATTAGTTAGACCTTGATATACATTATTCCTGATTCGTTTTTGGTATAAATCGTTTTACACGTGGCGTTACTATGCAGAATTTTTCATAAAATACCTCTATCTTAAGTTCTAATGCACGGATTTTCATTAAACTTCAGATTCAGTTAGACGTTACCAGCAGTTGTTGCTGCTTAGGATTTGGGGTAAATCGCCCAAAAGGTGGCGCTGCTGTACTGCATTTTTCACGATTTCTGCACTAGCTCTATCTCAAGAACTAATGCACGTATTTTTATCAAACTTCTGATTCAGTTAGACGTTAACATAAGTTGTTGCTGATTAGGTTATGGTGTAAATTACCCAACAAGTGACGCTGCTATGCTGCATTTTTCAGGATTTGTACGATTTTAGCGACAGTCCTCAAGAACTAATGCACAGAATCTCATAAAACTTCATATTCTGTTAGACATAAGTTAGCGCTGATTAGGTTTTCATGTAAATCATATAACAGGTGGCGCTGCTATGCTGCATTTTTCACGATTTTCGCGATAGTTATATCTCAAAAACTGCACGAAATTTAATTGAACTTCATATTTTGATACACTTTCACATAAATAGATCCTTATTAGGCTTGTGTTGTACTGCCCAACAGGTGTCGCATTTTTGCTCTTTGGGTTGGGGTCGAAATTCAGTGATTTGTTTGAAAAATCCGATGCTTATATCAACTTTTTAATTGTACACAATTCAATTCAACGAACTTATAACTTTATAATCCTCATGATGGGCAGAGATTGTCATTTAATTTTGGTACTGTGATAACGAATTTTGATATATTAACATGTATGAGATAGAAGAAAGATTCTTTTGGACTGTCACATAAGACTACTTTCTTTTTTCTTTGGCTGATTGTACATTGTGGTAAATTATGTTTAATTATGTTTAATTGTTTTAAATTTGAAAACATTCAAGATGATATTACCAAAATATATTTGTAGTAAAAACTATTATAAAATAAAAGTATAAAAAACATTGCTTTGGCAGAAACATATATTTGGACTAAATAGCAAAAACATTTATTTATAAAATTGAAAATGATTCGATAAAACGATATATTTTTCTTCAAGAGGGAACCGTAATTACCTCTGTAGGTCTTCACATCGTTCAAGCTCTGGTAGAGAAAGTGCGAGTCAGGAAAACCCGACTTAAGACCCAGGGCCTGGCTCCCTTTTGGGTGTCCAGCTCCGAAGCTGTTGGGGGACTGCTGCTCGTCCCCAAGTGTTTTCGTCGTGGTTTCCTCTGATATTGGGATCCACCTCGTATCAAAACGACCTATGTCGTCACCTCATGAGTTCAATAGGAGTGATGCGCAGGTAGAGGTGCTCCTACCGGTCGTAGCGCATACGGGAAGCCTCTTCTGGTCGTGCGTGTTATAAGTCCCTAAGGACTTGGGTGCAACGGTTGACATGCTTGACGGGTGCCACTCTGCTCATTTTTATCATATTACAAAAAAAAGTAAAAAGTATCTCTTTTTAAGCTTGGATGATAAATCGCACGAATGTTATTTTACATATATTACCGTTGAATTTTCCCTGAACTTTTCACTAACCTTCTGATTGACGACTTATTTTTGGAGCTAAATTTAGTGATATTTTGCCAAGTAATTTTAAATTTGACGAAATTTGACATATAAATGTACGAGTGTATAAAATCACATATATAGTCGCATGCAATTATTATAGTACATAATTATATGGATCTCTCATATATATTTCTGCTTTAACATCATGCCCTTCAATTTCTGACAGAAACACACGTTTTGGTTAATGTAATATTTACTGCTTTGAACATAGTTAATTTTCTTGTTACGCAAACTATATTTACAGAATAATTTAAACAAAAAATAATTTTTCTGATTTCAGGTGCTACTATATTAATAAGTGATTTTTTTATTCAGTTTTATAATATTTTTCAAAATGAAATAACACATTTTGCAGTATGACGAATGAGTTGAAGCATAAAAAATTGTCACAAAACAAAAGATTAATTATTTTAGTTTGAAGATGATTTATTTTGGTAATTTTTCTTCTTTTTGTCCTTTTAACCTTTTCAACGTCCCGAACTTTTGCGTAATTTATCTATTTTAAACCTTTTAACATTTGTTAGATATATTTTCGTAAGTCACTTTTACTTTTTGATAAATTACCTTACCTTTGCATTAATAAATTATAAAGATTGATGATTTTCAAATACTTATTCAATGATTTTAAATTGAAAACTTTCCTATTATAAAATTTTGTGTTATAATTTGTTAGGCAATACGAAATTATTATGGTGATCGTTTTATACATAACCTGTTTCGATGCAGTATACTTGTATTAAACATTTTAACATAAGTGTTAATACAATGCCTGTTAAATGTCTCTAAAATTTTATCTATATTTACAATTTATTAATTTTGAACACAATTATGCTAATTGGTGAGTAAATGATATGAGTTGTAGTTTTACAACTGAGTGAAAAAGTGCCCAGTCCAGGATTTGAATAAGGTCTTGGAGGTATGAGTTCGGTTCCGCGTTATCTCAAAAAGATTGTTTCTCAGAAAATAAATGACTATTGATATATTCAACGGTTGAGAAATGAAAATGGAATTGTCCTACCTTTTCTTTCGACGATCAACATACTTCTATTATCCATGTGAAATTATGTTATCCACGAGAGCTTGTTCAAAATGTAAAGTAAATCCTTTGTAACTAGATGTCTGTAAAAGAACTTTTTTATGATATTAGTATTGACTCAAATAATAAGTCATTTTTTGTGTATAAGCAATTAGATATATATTATTTAATTTTACAATTGATTAAATTTAAATTTCAGATTGAATTTTGTTAAGTTACAAAAAGATATTTATATTTTAGAAATTACAAGAGCCATTTGCTCCTTTTAAATGTGTTGACAGGATGAGTTTTTAAGGCAGACTAACTTAAAAATTTTTAAGTCAAAAAGAAAGAGAATGTTTTTGTTTTTGTCCTTGAATTGTTTATGGCTCTTCTAATGAGATTATCTTTAATTGGAGTTTTCTGGCACATTTCACTAGTAAACGAGCACATTTCACAAACATATAGAATACATCACAATAAGCTGGGATTTCCTACTTGTTGCAGCAATTATACAAGTTATTTATTTTGTGTTTGCACTTTGTTCATTATTTGATCATATGAAATAAAATAGTCATTAAATGATTTCACTATCGCTTTTAATGATGATAAGCTGGGTACTGTATTTGAAGATAATTGGATATAACAGTCAACAAGTTATTTATGTCGATGAATCTGTTCATGAGATATTGCACTAAGTGGAAGAAAACTTCTCGCTGCCTTTTTTTTTGAACAGCTGTGTTTTCGAGTGGTTGCAGAGATGCTAATTTAATCCAACATGAGGAATTATTTCGAACAGTTTCCCTCTTAATTTCTTAATTTGGATTAACCAAAATGTTGAATGTATTTCTGTGTCTAATGAAGCTTTATTTGGGAAGGGGTTTTGTGAGTGTGTCAGCTATCATATTTTCAGTTGGAAGATACTTCAATTCAATAATGTCTACTTCAATATATTGTTTGATTCCATTATACTTCACGTCAATGTGTTTAGTCGTTTCGTGAATTTTCCATTATCTACCATTTTTATTGTACTTTGGTTGTCTTCAAATAGAACAATCTGTTTTTCTTGATGAAGCCCTAAGTATCTAATAACTTTATCAGCCAAATAATTTCTTGGTTAGCTTGTGCGGCTGAAACATATTCAGCCTCTTCTGAAGATAAGCTGATGCAATTTTGTCTTTTTGTGGTCCATTGAATCAGACTATCACCTATCATGTATAAAATTACAGATGTCGATCTTCTGGTTTTGGTATCGCCCGCCCAATAGGTGTCAGCTAATACTTTTAGTATTGGTTCTTTATTTATATGAATTATTAATTTTTGTCCTTTTGCATAAAATTGATATATTACTATTCTTTTGACTGCTTGCCAGTCTTCCTCCCGAGGTTTATCATTTCGTCTGCTGATTATATTGACAGCGGACAAAGTGTCAGACCTAGTTATGGTCGCGATATAGAGAAGCGAATCAACTACATGGCGATATTTAACATTATTTGGCATTAAATTATCATCGTCATTTAATTTATTATATCCAGGTTCCAATGGCGTTCCGCAAGGTTTGGCGTTTTCAAGATTGAATTTCTTTGCTAAGTTTTCAATTTTAAGTTTTTGGTCAAGAGAATAGCCGTTAGGTAATTTTTGAATTTGAGTACCTAAATAGTTACTAATTTGGCCTAGATCCTTTAATTGGTATTCTTGGTTTAAAGATTTTACGATTTTTTCGATTGTGTCATCTTTACTTGCAATGAAAATATCATCGACATAAATTATTATGTATGAAGCATGATCTTTTTCTTTTCTGGTGAAAAGACACGCATCTGCTGTACTTTGGATAAAGTTTAATTTATCAAGCGTTTCAGCGATTTTTATGTGCCAAGCTCTGGCGGCCTGTTTAAGGCCATATATAGCGTTTTTGAGCTTGCAAACTTTTTCAGGAAATTGTTCATCAACAAATCCTTCGGGTTCATTTATCTGTTTTCCGGCAGCGAGGGATTTGTTCTGGGAATTTCGGGCAATAATGGCCCATTGCGATTCACCCGCCCCCTGTCGCGTTTTCCGGCGGGCTCAGCTCTAGCTGAAATTGTATTTTTTTTTAAACCTTAATAAAGGTACCGGGAGGGACACCTATGCTCTACAGACTTGGCCTCCTCGTCTGAGCAGTCCCTCTTAGGCTGTGAATGTATATTTCTTCATTTAAATTGCCATGAAGAAACGCAGTGTATATGCCGCACTGTCAAATGTTTATAAGCTGCTGCTAAAACAAGTGCCTTAATCGTGCTGTTTTCTACTACTGGGTCAAAGGTCTCTTGATAATCTTCCCCATATTTTTGACTGAAACCTTTGTCAACCAAACGTGCCTTATAGGTTTGTACATTTCTTGAACTGTTAGTTTTACGTTAAAAAATCCATCTGCTTCCTATAATTTTCCTATTAAAAGGAGGGTCAACTAGATCCCAAGTTTTATTTTTCATTAAGGATTCTATCTCTTTATGTGCGGCTTTAAGCCAATTTTTTTTCTACCTGATTAGTTATTTTAATAAGTTTCTTCCAACTTTTAGGTTCCGTTGTTTCACAGTTGTTTATAATTTCTATAAAATTGTCGGAAATGTATCTATTTGGTGATACGTCTCTGTTGGAAGTTGAGGGATAGTCTACGAAGTTGAGGGATTTCTGGTTGTTTGGGCGCGTCAGGTGTACAGGGTGTGGCACATATTTCAGTTTCCATGTATTTTCTATCTTCAATTAAGTGTTCCTGTTCATTAGTTTTTTCGTTTAAATTGTTCACTTTATTTTCCATAAATTTTACTGATCTGGAGATTACAATATTTATTATCTTTAGTAAATATGCGGTATCCCTTTGAATGATTATCATATCCCATGAAAATTCCCTCTTTAGCTGTGTCATCTAGTTTTGCTGTGTGTTGCTTGTTTATGTATATATAAGCTTTAGAACCAAATAATCGAAGGTAATGTATGTTGGGTTTTATTTTGAACCAAATTTCATACGGTTGCCTTTGTGGGTAGTCTGTTCGGGATATGAGTTGCGGTATTTATCGCTTCCCCCCAGAATCTGTGTGATAACCCTGCTTCGGAGAGCATACTTTGGGTCATTTCTATCAAACTTCTATTTTTTTTCTCTCGGCAATCCCGTTCTGACTTGGGCAATATAGAACAGTGAATTGGTGTTTCATATATTTTTTTCTTAAAAAGTCCTCCATATTTTTACCTATATATTCTCCCCCATTATCCAGTCTAATGGCTTTTGGATACCTTCCAAATTGTGAGTGAACCATTTCTGTATATTATTTTATTTTCTCTGATACCTCATCCAATTGCGATAGCAGATAAATTATGTTAAACCTTGAATGGTCATCGACGAATATGACAAAGTACTTTTTTCCCCCTAAAGAGGGTGTTTTGATCGGTCCACAGACATCCGTATGTATCAGGTCAAGTACCTGTGTTGTTTTATGTTCGGATGATTTCGGATATGGTTTGTCGCTAGTTTTTATTTTTACGCACGTTTCGCAGTATGTTGCGTGACTGCAGTTGTCTAATTTTATGTCGTTGGCCAATTTAATTTTCATTATTTCTTTTATGCTTTCATAATTTTTGGGACCTAGGCGTTTGTGCCAAAGCTCTAGACATTCTTTATTTTTGCAGTCGTATGCGATATTCGCTGTGTTTGGGATATCTTTTTCTAACAGTTCTACTTCATATAAGTTATTTTTCTTTTTTGCTTCCAGATACGTTTTGCCATTAAAGGATAGCATGCAAGGATCAAACAATGCTTTTGGATGCGAGCAATCTTTAAAGTTTTGATTATTTTGTCTACAGTACGTACAACATTTATTCTGCCTTTTGTAGTCATTATTTACGAATTTTTTCTGCGTTTTAAACGCTTTTGACGAATTTTCGGTTTGTTCCGAGTTTTCTACTCTTTTGTTATATTCATCGACGAGTTTGTTCTTTATAAAGTAAGGTGTTAATTCTGTTTAACACAAGGGACCTTTGGTATAAGCTGTCAATGCTCTGCCAACTGAGCTATCCTGGACAAGCCTGGTGGGTACAATTCTCTCAGATAACGTTGGGATAAATGCATTTGAACTGTTATTTAAAACATCGAAACAGAATAAATCGCAGGTAATAGAATACCAAGTGAACCGGTGATGTATTCTGTTGAGGAATGCAAGGAGTTTTGAAATCTCTACCTACCGGCTGTTTCAAATTTTCTTTATTCTTCCTGCTAAACAACGCGAATTTTCAAACACATTCACGAAATTTTATTTACAAATAATGGCATAAAATGTTCAGACATTACCATTTAAGTATCAAAGAATCAAACAATGTTTATCCATTTTCATGTAAAATGGATAGGTAGATTTTGATTTATAATAGGTTGTTCTTGATGATAATCTTTACCATTACTGTCACGTACCGAAAATTGACTTAAAATGCCAACTTTGATAGTATTTTCCAAAAGATCATTTGTCTTTATAAGAAAATGTAAAACGCTATTTGACTTCTTGGTATCTGAATAAAAGTAAATGCAACTTCTATAAATTTACGAAAGTAAATACTATCATGAATATGTCAGAATATACTCACACATGAGAACAACCATAAGCATCTTTTTTTTTTAATTTATTAATTAAACTGAAGCACTTATTACTAAACTTTTAGTTATTTAAACTGAAGGAGGCATTTTCCAGAGAAAAAAAAAACACTTTATAACCAGATGTTCAACCTTAAAACCGAATTCGATGCAACTCTAGTCTAAAAAAGCAAAATGTTTTCATATGCTGTTTACACATAATCTAAATGAAAATAGATGCACAGCTTTTTTTACTCATTGAGATAGAATACGAGTTTCAATGAAGATTTGAATCTAAAAATATAATCACCGCATTATGAGTAACCTGCATTAAAAAGAAATACCTGTCCTCTAAATTTCAGGACTTTAGGAATAGTGGTTAAGGCTGGTCGATAACATATCTTTCATTGTCTTCTGTTGATCGATCATCTGTAGAATGTTCTATGATAAATACATACTTATAACCAAACACCATTAAAATATGTTCAGGTCCACTGTAGAACGTGTAGCGCAATGTTCTATGACTAGCCTGACAAAAACATACTTATAACCAACACCATTAAAAAAAATTCAGGTCAGCTGTAGAATGTTCTATGACTTGCCTGCCAAATACATATACCCAGACACTATTAAAATATGTTCAGGTCCGCTGTAGAATGTGTAGCTCAATGTTCTATGACTTGCCTGACAAATACATACTTATAACTAAACGCCATTAAAAGGTATACTGGTTAGCTGTAGGGTGTTGTATGACTTGCCTGAAAATAGAAACATAACGAAACGCCATTAAAAGACATTCAGGTACGCTGTAGGACATGAGTTTGATAGTCTAAGAGGGACAGCTCAGACGAGGAAACCAATTCTGTAGAGCATAATGTCCTTCCCGGATTCCTTTATTAATGTACATAAAAAATACAATGTTCAAACACCTGCCTTGCCTGGGGAGAACCCACACGTGACACAGGGTAGAGTGGGTTTAAATGGCATAAAACTAAGAAATACACAAATATATTTTTCACTGCCGGAAAACAGATTTCCCGCGCGACATTGGACAGTGAAGTTGCTGGTGGATTTTTGTTCACGATGGCAGTAAATGAGGCATTTTGATACTTGTACTACTTGAGCCTTGGTGATTATTATTCGTGGAACATGGTGTACTCCAGGCCACTAGTGTGTTAAGTTGCACATGTCATGGGAAATATTGTGAATATTTTTAATTTTTTATAGTAGTGTTGGGTGTGTGAGGATGTTGGGAAGCCAACTCTTAGGGGGCATGGATGGGCGAACGATGTGCCAGCGCTGCGTGAGAGTGCAGTGATGAAATGCATGAGTAGCAGTCCCTAGCTCACCACACTCACAGCGGGGGAAACTGGCATGTTTGAATTTGTGCAGATAGGTGTTAAAGGTGGCAAAACCTGTGAGAAAACTCGTTGTGTATGGTATGAGTGTAAGTAAGTTATGAGAGACTTTGGGGATGATGTCATATGTATGCCTGCCATTGACTAATGTGTCTAAGACACACTAGTCAATGGCAAGCATACATATGACATCATCCCCAAAGTCTCTAATCTAATTTCCTTACTGAGCGAAACACGTCCGGGCAAAATTTGAACCAGGGATATCTTGGCTGAAAATGCCAATGCTTTACCAACTGAGCCATCCCGGACGAATCTGCGTTTACTGGAGTTTCATTACCTGCGATTTATTATGTTGATCTGATTCAGATATCAGACCAGATGGTATATTCAATAAAGTTAACTGGGTGAATTAGGTATTCCAGGTTCGTCTGGGATGGCTCAGTTGGTAGAGAATTGGCAGTTTCAGCCAAGAGATCCATGGTTCGAATCCTGGCCCAGACAGTTTTCGCCCAGTTGGGAAATTACAACGAATATTATTTCTTTACCAATTTGAAAAAAAACTGTGTTAAAATTAATCTAGTGTAGCCGCTGTAGAATGGTTCATGACTTGCCTGACAAAAATATACATGCAACTAAACACCTTTAAAATATGTTCAGGTAAACTGTAGAATGTTCTAATGACTTGCCTGACAAATATAATAATTATAACCAAACACTGTTAAAATATGTTCAGTCAATCACCCTTCCTCATAAAATTCCGTAACTAACAGTTCAAGTATCTTTGAAATCTCTTCAGGAGAATTATAGTTATAAGTTACGTCCGTTTTTCACGAATGGGTTTAATGTATACAGTTTAATTTATACAGGGTCCCTCTTCTTATTTTTATCCATCTTCTTTATTCAGTAACGGTATCCTAAACCGTCAGTTTTAGTAGTACTGTGTTCATTTGCAAAATATATTTCAAATGTTTTTTCTATCACATCAAAAGCCATTTAAATCAATTTTTTTTTTTTTTTAGTTACGAAATGTAAATTTTTATATGTTTCCTTGGTCTTATACGTTATATTTAGAAAAAAAACTTTTCCCATGCCTCAAGAAGTAAAAGAGTAAAAACTCCCTTTTTCTATCAGCAAATGTACCGAGTTATGAAACTTTGAATTTTATGATTTGTGAGCGTTTTCTGTCTCGCACGCAAAAAAAAAAACACTTTTTGTGCCACAACAGCCTGAAAATCCATAAATTTCAGATTATTATAACTCGGTAAGCTTTGGTTGTTAACCCTTTCCGGCGCGGAGTAAGTCTGTTTGTAAAATGATGAAATAATAGACCTATATCAGAAATTACAAACGAATTCATTACATAATAAAACTTGCTTATTTTCCGGTACTTAACAAAAGGAAAATTTTAATTAAATATTCTTGGTTCCGTTTGTCAGTTTTGGAATTAAAATTAGGTGTCCTTTTTTGTGGACACCACCCGTTAAAGGGTTAAAGAATAGAATTTGTATTATTTTATTAGAGCGTTTACTCCATGATCTGGAATATAGCTTATAGTAACCAGAGGCAGTATACAAATTTAAAATTCCTAACTTTCCACGAAAATATATTCTCATATAATTTTGGAACAACATTTGAAACATTTTGTAAATTAGAATTATACCTCCAAAACTGAGAGCGTAGGAATAAGCTATTGAATGATGATAACAGGGAATGCCTATATAACAATCCTTTCTTCAAAAAATGAAAGTGCGTACTAGTCGTTGTTCTAGTAATTAATAAGGAATTTTGCATACTCTACAACAAAATAATCGCTGCAATAACGTGATCGTTTCATGATAGGGTTGCTTTTTTAAGGATTATTTTTTTGATTGCCGACCTAAATAATCGAACGTTGCTTCCATCAAGCGATAGGCAACCCCTCGCTTATTCAGAAAACTTCTACTATAATATATCTGCAAACTTTTTTTTCATATGTGAGAATTAAAAGAACATGAATAACTCTTTTTGAAACACGACCATTTCCATAATTCACAACTTCTGCAAAAGAAAATGGATATGCAAATAGAAAAGGCGAAGGTGTATAATCTTATTTATAGATGAAACACAAACTTTTGAAAAGTTTTTTAAGATGAAAAAATGTATCAGATCGAGTCCTTCATAACAATATTTATTTAAGTATATTGAAGATTTCTAGATATTTCAAGATGCTATAAATATCAGAATTTATTTTATGTGGAAGTATGTACAACAAGTACTAACAGAGTTTAAAGGAATAAATTTATATAAATATATACTAGGGGCAGTTTAATGTGATGTAATCGGGCTACGAGTTTATGATATCAATATCCGATTGATAACAATAAGTCAGTTAGGAAAATACTTAATAATAACATTTAGTATTTCTAAGAAAACTTTAATTTATCCTTGAGGAAATGTTGACTATTAAAAAAAAGTGGATTATCGACAGAATTCAGTAATTTTTTTATTTCTTTACATTCTCCTTTAAATGACTATTAATAAATTGTTCATCTTCAAGAAGTTTTTGAAAATTGTCCGAGAGATGTTGTATACTTCAATTGAATTTTCAGAGCGTTTCTCATTTACGCATTTATAGGCTTTATGTAACAAAACAAAACATGGTCGCCGGTAGTGAACTAGCGACCGCATTTGTCAAGCCCTGGTTACAATAACAAGTGTTCGTTAAAATCCACACTTTCTTTGTTTCGATATAAATATTTAGAACATAAAAAAATTTCCTAACATGTTTTAAGAAAACCTGCTTATATCGAAAACTGTGTATCTGCATTATTTTTCTCTTTCTCAAGGGTTTTGAGATAGACAGGATTGACTGTATAATTTAAATATAAGTCTCGCAGATAAAAAATGCTGCTGCTAAAGTGATTACTCGAAATCTTTTTCTAGATGAAGTGTCATGATACTAAAAGCTTCAAGTAAAAAAAAAAAAAAAAAAAAGCTACTGCACTGTTTTGGGCTATGGGAGATATCAAGAACATTTTCCTCGAGTTTTTCATTTCTTCTTGACATCCTGTAAATGGATTCGTAACATACGATATTTTCAATGAAAGTTACATTTCAAATGTATCTCAGAAAATGCATTGACGTGACACTAAAACGAGTTTGCAAATAAATAATCGTTTCCCTTTTCCTATGTAGCAATATAATATCACTCTAAATAAAAGATGTTTTATCCTTTGCCATACATTGCGTTGTCACAGGATATTTATTATGACAGCCATTTTACAGTACGTAAAATTGAATTGAATTTTTGATAAATGTATTTCGAACAGAATTCTAGAGCATTGTAAGAATAATTTTTTAAATAATAAATGTAAGACGACTTGGAAACGATCAAAATTCGTTTTTAATACAAGTACAAGACAATTTGTTTTTTTTTAAATAATCTATGGGGCACTAGTTACATTTTATTTGACATTTTGACATTTTTTCGAACATCTAGAAAAACAGAAATGTTTCTGGAACTTAAAGAATGTTAAAAAAAAAAAAAAAAAAAAAAAAAAAAAAAAAAAAAAAAAAAAAAAAAAGATGTTAGACACGATATTTTTCAAAGACCAATTGTTCACGAAGGCATTTAAAAGACCAAAAACAATCTATATAAAAAACATTTTTTGCGATCACGCTATATTATAAAACTACTAAAAAATGTTTCACTGCGCATGTGCGAATGCAATCAAAATATAATATGCACTAGCTGACATGCCCGGCGTTGCCCGGACCCGTGATAATAACTTTAAAAATATCTAAAATTAATGTTGAATGATTTTATATTTTTAAATGAAAATCTATCCAAGTGAACTGAAGGACAGTCGTTATAGTTATTCCCGATTTAATGTCGATTTAATTTCTGACGCTTTGATATATTAAACTTTCAATTCCGACCAAAATTTCCTGAGGAAACCGAAATAATATAAAACGCTCCCCCACCTTTCCCCTTTTAAACTCAAAATAATATACAGTATTGGCCAATTTATTAGTCCCATTAAAAAAAAAAATCAAAAACATTGTTTATAAGGTGATTATATTAAAATAAAATAAAAATCATGCACTCGTGGCATCATAATTCACTTTTATATTTTAACAGAATAGTAAGGCTACTCTAATTTGTGACTCGTGCTATAGCCAGTATGTGACATGAAAAATATTGTAAGTGCCGTTATAATATTTTTATTTTAATGGATGGAAGAAATAGATCGTATAGTGAACTTTTTAATTATTGCAGTTGTGATTTAAATAGGCAATTAACCCTGCACAATTTGTGCATCTGTTCTTTAGGTCAATATTCTTTGAGAAGAGAATCAAAAATATAAAATAAATTAAACATTCTTACTTGTTCTTGGTTGAAAAATAAGAGACTCATACTACTTGAAATGAAAACTCGTTTAGGTTAGGATCCAATAATGTTTATTACATTTTCTTGAAGAAGGAAGAAGGATGAGATGAAAGCTGCACATCACGTCTTTAAAAAGTACTGGCTCAAATTTCGTAAAATTCGAAGAATCTTTAAAATATTCCTTCTGGCAGAATCCAATAAGGGATGTAGAATTAATGCAGAATTAAATTACCAGTTGATTTAAAACTTTTAAAATATTAAACTTAAAATTTACAACAGCATTTTTATAGAATAATTAAAAACTGAAAACGCGAAATTGATCTCCAAAGAATCAGCACTACGGCCATTCTAGGATACGAGCGCCGGCACAGGCCAGCCTCAGATCAGACGACGTTTTGCAAAAAATTTACAGCATCATTTTTATTAAAATTCTGTTGGAAAAATGCGTAACATTATTATTTATACCCATAATAGGGGTGCACAAATGTGACAGCAAGATTAATTTAAACTAACTTGTTGATTAGGAATTACGCGAAAAATCAAAAGAGCAAATCAGAAACAAATTAACATTTAATAATTAAAAGAACGATTCTAATTTGTATTTGAAAGACACGCCCCTTTCGCATGCAGCGCCAAAACAAAAATAGCTCCCGAAAACACACCGAACCAGAGTGGCGGTGACGCATGCGCACAACGCAGGAGCGGAAAGCCTTCAAATGACGATGACGTCACAGCTCAGCGCCGATTGAACTAACTCAAAGCGCGAAGATGCCTCGCAGAGAAAACAACATCGCCGATTCAACGAACGCGAAGCACAATGAGGGGGGAGACGGCCTTGCCAAAAAGGCAACGTACAAGGCGCGCGACTGCTGATAAAAAGGCATTTTAAAAGAACTGCAATTAAACTGGAAAGGCTATAAAAATACAGAAATACGTTGAGCTGAAATATAAAGTAATTTAAAAAGATAAAACTGTGATATATCTTTATCACAATACCCCCATTCACCGACAAAAATTTTGACTGACCAGAAGGAGAAAAAGGTTAAAAACAGTAAAAGCCTTTTTCGACAAAGGGAAGACAAAATTTTTAAATGCCAAAGTAAAAATGACATAATTACATAAATTTAGAGCCAAGAAAAGTAAATTAAATATTAATTAATGAAATTTGATGTGATGTGCAGCAACCAAAAAGAAAAAGAGAAAGAATATACATCTTTGTAGTACATTCAAAAATCTCATCACAAGTTATACAAGATGTATACAATATAACATAGTATACAAAAGCCCCATTGCATTTTTTTTTAGCAAAGAAAGGCATACCTTCCATTAATCTTGATCTCTAAAAAAATATCATCATATAAAAAAAACAAGCTAATATTTTCTTTAAATTAGCAATGAGATCATATCAAAATAGTTGCAACAGTACAGCAACATAAAAAGAGTTGGTAATTTCTTCATTATTCCGACTTGTCTAGACATAAATATTTATAATAATAATAAGTTGCAATTTTAAAGCAACAAAAAGTCAAGAATACTTTAAATTCTGACTGATGCCTAGGACTTTTAAAATATAGAGCATATAAAATTATCTCTAAATAGCATATATGTGCACAAAAACAATCCATTGTAAGGATTTAAATTCTTTCAAAGGCCTAAGTATGTACTTTTTTTTTTTTAAAGTCATGCATAATGCATTAGTAATAATTCAAATCATATAAAATTAAGTATTTAACATAATGCACATAATACTGATATATCATAAACAAGTATATATAAGTGCATAACAATTATTACCCAAAATTTATATGAAAATTGCATAAAATTATGTTGCAACAACATTTAAATTCATTTGTCATAAATAAGTAAATTCATCAAAATAGTTGGATTTAGTAACAACTTTTCAATATATAACAACATAATGCATAAGTTTTAACCAACAACAAATGACACATTTCTTCAGTAATACTTCATACTTAATGTACTTAATAAAAGTTTTCTGTAAATATTCAGTAGAAATAATTTTTCATGAAATACTCAATAAAACTCTTTCTGAAATATTCAACAAAAATTCTTTCAAATATACTCAATAAATTTTTCTTTTAATACTCAATAAATGTTTTCTTAATATACCATGGTTTTTTTTTTTTTTTGCAAAAAAATAATCAGAGAAAAACTGAGAAAAGGTGAGGATCCTCAAAAAAAAAAAAAAAAAAAAAAAAAAATTTTAACCATTAACGTTCGTAAAGAAAGACAAGTTAAAAACAAATGACACATTTTATGAGAATTATGAAAACAAACACAGCATGTATGTAAAGCACTTATGTAAAGCATGTTATCATAAATTTATATAACATTAATGAAAAGGATAATATATCCTATAGAAAAATCAGCTATTGACAATAAATGAATTATTTGGGTGATATTTACAAAACTTACCAAAAGTGTTAATAGCCTGCCTTCGGTCATGAGACCATTATCAAATCAGTAAATCAAATAAATATAAACTATTAATATGTATTCATATCAATTCACAAAACACAAATAGCAATTCCCTTAAAACGATTAGCAGGTCTGCAAATTGAACAAACACAAAACTTACAAGATTGTCAAAGGCGATCTCCAAAACCGATGACGAATCTGCAAATCAAATAAGCATAAAACACAATATAAATTCATCAAAACTTACAAAAATGCTAATAGCGATTTTCCCGTTAAACCGTTAGCAAGTATGCAAACCAGACAAAAATATACAACATTCTTGCTAAAACTATTGTAAATAAACAGATGAATATTGCTAATAAAATGCTTGAAGGAAGAAAAAAAAAAATTGTTTGTTTACAGATGAAGGATATGAACGTTCTGCTTTTTCATAACAAATGATCAGATGTAATACCTTTAAAAGTTCTAAAATCAGTCTGATTTTAAAAAGATAATCAGATTCAGAAAAAAGTAACTACTTGCTGAAAAGTTTGCAAGTTAAGTGGCACACTGGTTGGTTGATTGACACAATGGCAGTGTAGCAGCAAATTGGCCTTTTTGCCTGAAACACACACCACTAAAATAAAATTGAAGACTTCATCAGGAGATTTTAGCACTAAACAATGATGAGCATTTGAAGACACATCACGTAAGAGCATTTGAAGACACAGCAGGTAAGAGCATTTGAAGACACATCAGGTAATTAGCAGACATAAATCATGAACTGTGGTTCCATGATGTTGAGGAATAATATGACGAAGTGGCACTTAGAATAAAATAATACAAAGAGCACAAGAATCTTGTTGAGAGGCGCTGGAAAGTCTAAATTGCCAATATACATTTTTTTGTATAGGTGTATTCAAGCAGGCAGAAATTGCAGATTTGGGCAATACAACACTACTTGCACACTTTAAAGACAAAATTGGGATTGGAGACGTTTGAAAAAAGTCACAAAGACTATAAAAACACTTTAGATTCTTAGAAAAAAATAATATTCACCAAAATCATTTCACAAGTGGTAGAATATTTCTTTATAATACGCTGGAAAGTTCTAAGAATATGTGTTGCTTTGCATGTAAATTTGCAATATAATTTAATGCAACAAAAAATTTCTTCACTTATAAATTTTCTTCATTTATAAAATAATTTTCTTTAAGTGAGGCATATGGTAAAAATGATTTAGAAAACATTTGGGTTATGAAATAATACTAGAATAACAAGAAAAGGCACTATAATTTAAGCGTACTAAAAATTTTCAAATAATCATCATAATAATTTTTCCAAATTTGAGAAGTTCCATTTGAGGAAGCAGCAATTTCTGTAAATGCTGTAAAACTGAACTTTAAAATAAATGACAGTACACTTCCATAATCGAGTCTTGCAACAGAGGGTAGAAAAAGATAGAAAACTATTGCAAATAGGCACAGCTATAAACTTGTAATACTTTAGATCCATAAAAATGAGTAACATTGATGAGGGAGAAACAAGTTCCACAAGATGAAGAGGACTGACGAGGAGCAATCACACGGATATATTTGCCTTATATGAATGGCGACCATCAACAGTCACTTCAACTCGCAAAAGAGTGCAGGTAAGTAATTATTGTACTATCAGGAACCATCATACTTGCAGACAGCAGAGAAAATCAGTCAACAATGGATACAACACATTCTGAAGATTTTTCCACCAGGTAAGCAAAGTCAGATGATAATAATAACCAGTTTATTGAAGTTGTCAGTTTATATTCAGATTGTAGAATGTTAAAACAAAGTACACAGTAACTATTTCAGGAACAAGAATATGGAGCAGTTAGGTAATGGCTATAACTTCTCAAAAAAAAGAAAAATAATAATACCAGTCTCTTTTTTGTGATTATGGTATGAGAATTTCAATAAAAAGATGCAGATGCTGTGTAATATAAAATTTATATTAGGATGAAGCAACAATTCCTTGAAATTCAACAAAAAGAGTTCTCAAAATGTAGAACAAAAATGCAAAATATTGTGTAATATTTTCAAAATATAAATACAGTTCTTGAATTTTAATTCCTAGAAAGAACACAGACTGCTTGCACATTGTTCTTTGTTGCAAAATAAGAGAATCATACTACTTGAAATGAAAACTCGTTTAGGTTAGGATCCAATAATGTTTATTACATTTTCTTGAAGAAGGAAGAAGGATGAAATGAAAGCTGCACATCAAGTCTTTAAAAAGTACTGGCTCAAATTTCGTAAAATTCGAAGAATCTTTAAAATATTCCTTCTGGCAGAATCCAATAAGGGATGTAGAATTAATGCAGAATTAAATTACCAGTTGATTTAAAACTTTTAAAATATTAAACTTAAAATTTACAACAGCATTTTTATAGAATAATTAAAAACTGAAAACGCGAAATTGATCTCCAAAGAATCAGCGCTACGGCCATTCTAGGATACGAGCGCCGGCACAGGCCAGCCTCAGATCAGACGACGTTTTGCATATAATTTACAGCATCATTTTTATTAAAATTCTGTTGGAAAAATGCGCAACATTATTATTTATACCCATAATAGGGGTGCACAAATGTGACAGCAAGATTAATTTAAACTAACTTGTTGATTAGGAATTACGCGAAAAATCAAAAGAGCAAATCAGAAACAAATTAACATTTAATAATTAAAAGAACGATTCTAATTTGTATTTGAAAGACACGCCCCTTTCGCATGCAGCGCCAAAACAAAAACAGCTCCCGAAAACACACCGAACCAGAGCGGCGGTGACGCATGCGCACAACGCAGGAGCGGAAAGCCTTCAAATGACGATGACGTCACAGCTCAACGCCGATTGAACTAACTCAAAGCGCGAAGATGCCTCGCAGAGAAAACAACATCGCCGATTCAACGAACGCGAAGCACAATGAGGCGGGAGACGGCCTTGCCAAAAAGGCAACGTACAAGGCGCGCGACTGCTGATAAAAAGGCATTTTAAAAGAACTGCAATTAAACTGGAAAGGCTATAAAAATACAGAAATACGTTGAGCTGAAATATAAAGTAATTTAAAAAGATAAAACTGTGATATATCTTTATCACACAGTATACGTCAGGACACATGGCCGTTATCATTATATTTTTACGCGTGAAGATTTCGCTATGGTACTCCATTGTGAAATTTGATAATTTTTGAAATTCAGTATTTGAAAAACAGCATAATCATTAGATTTGAAATTTATATCCAGAAAAATACAATTTTTTACCTTTGTAACGAAGTTTGTCTAACAATTTTCTGACAAATACTTTTCGAGCTATTAATTTTTTCAGCAATTTCAAATGTTTCATTTTCCGAGATTAAACTGTGGCAACGATTATCGAAAATCCCAATCGTCAGAAACGCATAGCTTTTTATTAAAGAGGAGTATTATTTTATTAGATTTGAAATTTATATCAAGAAAAATACAATTTTACCTTTCTAACGCAGTTTGTCTAACAATTTTCTGACAAATACTTTTCAAGCTATTAATTTTTTCAGTAACTTCAAATGTTTCATTTTCCGAGATTAACCTGTGGCAACGATTATCGAAAATCCCAGTCGTCAGCAACGATAGCTTTTTATTAAAGAGGATGCCCTAAATTATTTAGCACATGTCTACATGAGTCTAGTGCAATATTTGTATTCATTTGTGAAAGACTAACACGTTATATTCAGTATATATATTATTAGTTATATTCAGTACGCATGTTTTTTGTTTGCAGCATACAGGTTTTTCAACTAAATTTAACGAAACTTTCAGAAAACAGTACAAACTAAATACAGTAGAATGTCGTTACAACGAACCTCGATTTAACGAATTTTTCAATTTAACGAATATAATTTGGATTGTAAAAAAAGTCATATTATTCTATTTCAGTATAAAAATATTTTCACTTTAACGAATATTTCATTATAGCGAATTTAATCAGTGGTCTCCAGAGATTCGTTGTAAAGAGATTTTACTGTACTACAATTAGAATATAAATATGTTAAATAATTGACGAAATAGGAATGTTTGTATGAAATAATTTTTAATTCCATAAACACGAACACTTGCAAAACATGTTTTGTATAATTTAGCAGTCAATTACAGCTCACAGAGAAGAGTCAGTTGAATATCGTGAAAATTCAGAAATATTTCGGAGGATATTTGAGAGCTATTGAGATTTCGGAGGTGAGTTGAATTTCAGTTGCTTTCTAAAAATAGATGCGAAATAAGTGTATTTTTGGCCTCTCTTAAAGTGGGAAGTACGAAATTTAAAGTTATATACGGTCTTTTAATCTTAAAAGCTATATTTCGAAAAAATATTCTCCTTAATGTAGAAGTAAAACAAAAACAAGAAAAAACTTTTTGTACGATTCACACTTATTGAGTTTTGATACTTTGAAATGGATGAATTTTACGCGTTTGTGGCATTAAAACCCCCCTTTTTTAAAAGTAAAATCAGGGAGAATGTTTTCATAAATATAAATTACAGGACCCATGGACAATTTAAAATTTAAATTTCATAACTTTTACAAAAATAACTGTTTTGACTAAAATGGATTTTAACTTAAGATAATGTAGAACACCATCTGAAATATGTTTTGCAATTGGAAGTATGCTTCTAACAATAACGGTTTCGGAAGAAACTATTGTCATCGATAAAAGGAAAATCCTGTATAATATAAAAGAAACAATTCTAATCGAGGAGTAAAGTATAAAATAAAATAAAATTTTAATTTGTTTTAGCTACATATCAAAATGTGAAATTAATTTGCCTGTAATGAATTAGCTGCAGAGATCAATCCTGGCCCAAATCCGGATAATTTTAGGATGCAGCTATAATTATCAATATAATTTTCATTACCATATGATTTTTAATGGCATTAACTTGTTAAAATTTAACAAAATGAACTGGTACATTTCTTTCGTAACGATTCTATGATGAGACTGCAGCACATAATCCCTCATTTTGCAAACATTTAGGATGATTATTAGCATTATTACATGATCAAAAATATAATTCTCACTTTTCATATACTAGCAAGATTGGAAAAAAACTTCATGAGTTTCTTCATTCTACACAACATTTGTAAGTGGCGAAAATCTTTAAAGCCTTTAGAATGTACCCGGAAAACATTATGATTATTTTCTGGTTCGGGCAAACAGAGTTTGCTTGTTTCGTTATTAAAAGCTTTTGAACACCACTAATTTTTATTTGCAATCTTCAGTTTATTATTTGGCACATATTTTTTGATTATATAAAACAAATATTTTAGTACGTAAAAAGTGCTGTATCGTTCCTATTTTTAGTTTATGGCGTCGAAAAAACCTCACAGTTAAGTGATTAAAATTATATTATTAAGAGTATATATCAGATTTAAAGAAGTAACTACTCTATAAGTTTTGCTTTTCGTGCAAAGGAAAAGAACTATTCTTAAGATGGTGTAGTTACCATCTAGCATTACTTGGTAATACTTCTGCAGAAACATTTATTAAGCATGTTTTACCGTTGAACTTATGAATTTATATAATTCTAAATATATATTAGCAAATTAAATTGTTTTCATTACATCTTTTATTAAATGTTTTATACACAAGCTTTAATGGAATATGCTGCACATTTATATTGATATTTATGCACAAGCTTTAAAGCCGGTGCATAAATCTCATAGTACATTTGCAATGATATATTTTTATATAGTACATTTATAATGATATATTTTTATCTATAGAAATATTTCGTCTTCGTTTTCTAAAAATCTATTTTAATGATGTAATTACACTTGTCTCTATGCTTCGTCAAAATGAATTAGAGTCTGATAGTAAAGTCATATTTTAGCCATAAAGATACGTATTATTTCAAAAGTTTAGCTTTTTAAATTTCAAAAGAAACATTGTCTAGAAACATATCCTTTTCAAATTTTCATAGAAAAATAATATTCTTTTTAAATTGAGAAAACTTTCGTGGATCAAAAGAACCATTAAAAATAAATGGCACAATTTATATAGAAGTGCACTACGTATAATCCTCTTATATTTAAATGTGGAACTATTTTATTATTCTCTAATTGGAGATATATTTGAATATTTTCTAGATTTAGAAATGCTGAACTGAAAGCACCAGATTTTATATTCTAATATATTCTACCCATTTTTACAGAAGCAACCTACTATTTTTATAGACAGCTAATATTGCAGTATTTTGAACTCCAAATGTGAAATAAGATGGGAATAAGCTTTATTTGAAATTTAAACTGACATTTTGTTTTATAAATATTGCATTATTTGACTGATTTTATATGGAATATTATTGATATAAAAACAATTATATTTGTAATATTTATATTTTTTTCCTTTAAAAGTCTACGCCTATTACATTATTATAAAGCGATAGATCTGTAGATATTTAAAAATATTTATCTACCTGTCTTTCCTTGGGATCTGGCTTAATGTATAAAACAACCACACCATTTTGGACAACAATTGCGTATCTCTGTTTTATGATACTTGCGTACAAAGATATACAGAGTGTCCCCTTTAATAGTACCTCTATTCAACGCATCAGTACAAAAAATATTACACATTTAAATAAGGAAGTCTTTCCGGACTATACCGGGAAGAAAAGGTAACTTTCATCGTCCATGATTTTTAAAAATCATCTCATTTTACTCAAACACCCGAAGCTAAGATACTTGGAACCCGATAAGACTCAATCCCGATTTTCGTTAATACTAAATTTGAATGCGAATTTTAGCATGAGAGTTACAGCATAGCAATTATCAGATTGTTTCAAAATGTCAGCCACCCTAGAATTTCAAATTGCCATATCGCAGCCATTTTTTAAGTTAAAACCAAAACAAAATCCAAAATCCTTGCATCATGAGCAAACACTTAACGGAAACAACTTTTCAATTTATAATTTTTTATACATCTTTTTGATTTTTTTTAAAAAATAAAAAAATTAACTTACCGCTATTTTGAAACATGAAGCTCGCCAACGAACTCGGTCAATAGCTTCGTATGTTCTGTTGACATGATCAGTCAAATCCATATCGGTTCATAAATACGAGAGTTACAGCATAACAAGTATCAGATTGTTTCAAAATCTCCACCCCCCCCCCCCAACCACCTAGAAATTCAAACTGCCATTATCTCAGCCATTTCTTAAGATATAGCCAAAATAAAAAATGTTGAAGAATCCTTGTATCACGTTCTAAGACTTAACAGAAACATTTTCTTTTCAACTTATACATTTTGTACAACTATTTAAATTTTTAAAAAATTAAAATTTTTTTAACTGCCGCCTTTTTTAAACAAGATGACGGATGGAGCTGGCCAACGAACTCAGTCGAGACCTTGGTATGTCCTACACACATATTCAGTCACATCTATATCGGTTCACAAATAAGAGAGTTACATCAACATTTGAACGGAGGGTGGTTTGGGAGTATGGGGGTTATGATCGATGAAAATATACCAAAAATTTTCGGAATTGATTTCGTCCGAACGGCTGCAGTAGTTACCTTTTTGTAATGAAAGCTACCTAAAAGAGATACATCATGAGAACATGTAACTCACCATATTTAACGCAAAAAATCATTGCACTTCTGCATAGCGATCTTTTTCTAGGCGGTAGTCAAGTTCAATCTATGTGTCTTATAGAAGCGTAGGGGTTATTGGTGAGATTTCATCTGTAATTTGAGCAATCAAATTCTCCACAGAATTAACTTTTATAGCATAAACTTTATCTTTTGGAAAGTCCTATTTAAAAAAAAATCATGGACAGTTATGTCTTGTCAACTAGACGGCCAAGATATTGGACTATCACGCTCAATTAACATGTCAAGACATGTCACGCTGACTAATAAACTCCTGTGAGGTGCACCTATTGAGAAATAATTGATGGATGCATACGTTTAAGTTGGGAAAGGAAAAATTGCTCTAACATATCGAAATAACTTTTTCTTTATAGTGTCTCTTCTGAAAAAAAGTCCTTCCGGCCTGTACCGGGAGGAAAAGGTAGCCTTCATAGTCCATGCTTTTAAAAATTCAACTAATTTTACTAACACACCCAAAGCTAAAATGCTTGGAACCCGATTATAGAAGATTCAATGCCGGTTTTCGTTAATACTGAATTTGAATGCGAGTTTCAGCATGAGAGTTACAGGTTAATAAAAAACAGTTTGTTTCAAAATGTCAGCCACCCTAGAATTTCAAACTGCCATATCTCAGCCATTTTTTAAGATAAAGTCAAAGCAAAAAATGCTTTGGATTCCTTGTATCACGATCTAACTGTTAACAGAAACAACTTTTTAAATTTATAATTTTGTATACATCTTTTTGAATTAAAAAAAAAATTACAAATATTAACTGGGCGCTATTTTGAAACAATATACCTCATGAAGCTGCTTGAACAAACTTGGTCGAAACCTTGGTATGTCCTGTACACATAATAAGTCACATTCATGTCGAATCATAAATACGAGAGTTTATATAAATCACGTAAGAAAAATCTTGTTCTCTTGCTCACAGAAAAAGTGCGATTTGTTTCTAAAAAGGGAATTACTTAACAACATAACATCCGTGTTGCATTAAGTCATAGTAGTGGAAGGTAAGGTAGTTGCGATTATTTTCTCCATTTTTCGAACGTTAAATCCAGGAATGAGATTGCTCCGCTTTTTTGCATACCAGTATAATCTTACAGAAAATGTTTTCTTATTTAATCGGAAAATTCTGCGATTTAACACACCAACGTTTTCTCTAAGATTATACTGGTATGCAAAAAAGTGGAAAAATCTCATCCCTGGTTAAATCTTAAAACGGAAATAAGAAAATAAATATATTAAGTTGCGAAAAACTTGAGATATGATAAAAACATACTCACAGAATCCAGATTAGAAATTATCGTATAATACAAACAAATAACTAAAAACTACATGAATGTTCTAAAAACATATAGTATATCATTTTATAAAAACTTTACTGAAGGTGTTTAAAAGATTATATACTTTATGTACAAAACTGTATTTTCATATATCTGCATATAACACCTTACGGCCCATGGTCAAAAAGAGGAAAGCTTGCTACCGTATGACATGATTCTTAACGGATTGCAATGGTCAAGGAATATTTTTTTTTATATTCAAATTTAGGTTCAGTTTTGAAAGCTTAGATGTAATGTATATTATAGGAAAATTTCATTTTAAATGTTAACGTAGTTAACGAAAAATCTAGCGCGCGGTAAAAAAAGCACATTTTCAATATTTTTAGATAAATCACTTAATTTTTTTTTCATTCATTGCTTATATAGAGAGCGTCGGATATAATTTTAGTCATAACTAACTCAAATAAATGAATTTTTTATGTGGTTTGTTTAATAATTCTCAGATAATTGATCATTATGTATCAGGTTTTCGAAAAATGCAATGTTTTGAAGATTTAACATCCTTATTAGTATCTTAGCTCATTTTGAGTGCCCATTCAAAATTTTCATACTGTGATCCCATGACTTTATTCGTTTCCACTTATGTAATAATTTATTGAAATGTTATATAAAAATACATGAAATGCAGAAATTTAGCGGGAAAAAACACTAAACGCTTGAAGGAAAATTTTCTACTTGAACTTTATACTTTAAAGAATGAAATGCAATCAAAATTAACTCTAAAAACCAAAAAAATTAATTTTTTTCATTTATTAATCCTTACTTAACGAATTTGACTAAAATTTGCTAATATTTTTACTGATCATCGATGTTTCAAAATGTTCTGAAATATTTTTTCTTACATTCACTTCTAATGTTTATTACAGACATATCTTCTAAATCTGCTTTTAATCCTTCACAATTCCAATTGCTATAAAATTAACGATTTATTAAATACATTTTTCTTTCTTTTTCCCATTGATTATACGACGTAACCAGTTAATGAAAATTAAAGTTTTACAGGTTTTCATATTTGTTTTTGTAATATTTAATTATTTTATTGTATTCGCTGGAACATTCTAGTTTGCGTCTTTCTTAAAGACTGATTTTTATCTTTTTAATTAAAATACTTTGGACAATTAACTTTAAGAAAATCAATAATCAATTAAGAAACTTAAAGCATCTGTATTCCGATACTTAATGTTTTTGAATGTGTTTGGATATTTTGACTTGTGAAATTTAATTGGATTATAAATTCGCATTTAGAAATGGTTCCTAATTGATTTTTTTAGTCTGCAGGATGTCTAAATGCAAATAATCTAATATCTAATTTCAAAATAATTAAGTATTAAAAATGTACATGTTATCTCAAGTACGAAATTTCAGAAATGATAAGATAATTTAACATTTGTTCTGCTGAGATTAAAGATTTTTATTTATGAAATGCATATTACATTTTAAATATTCTTTTGAAATTCCTTTCCCATTTTCGTTTTCATATATAGGCAAATACTTTAATAAATTTAAATAAAGTGACATTAAGTTTGATTAAAAATTTTAACGACAGGTTATTACGTACATTTATTACTACATATTCATTTTAAATCATCTTAATAATATTTATTTGAAGATATCAATACATTCATTCACTATGAAAGTAGCTTTGAATTGGTTGTCTAATTCTTAAAATATATTCAAAGTTGTTAATAAACTGACAAAATGTTGAATCTTTAATAAGGTTTTCGGAATTTATTTTATTAAATAGAATATATAATCTAATAAAGCAAGTAAATATTGTGCAGATAATTTCAAATCAGTTTTGAAATACATTCCTTTAACAATTCAAAAAAATAAAAATAAAAATAAAACAAACTTTTTGTTTTTTCTCATCTTTAGTCAAAATTGTAAAAAGTATTGTGCAAAGTAAGGAATTTCTTTAGTATTTTTCCTTATTTTAATTCCATATGTTATCGACAGATGTCACTGGACTGTCTCAAAGTGTAAGAATGCGTATAATAACGTTACAATTTCAAAACATGGACCTCTCTTTTATGTAGATTTCATAAGAAATACTACCAATTACATTCTCTCCTATGTTTGAAATTTTCAAAAATTTTTGCAGATCTACGCCGATTATGACTCTCAGAACCCAAAACCACCCCCAGTTCAAAACTTTATCTATCTATCTATATACTTATCTATACCACTTTTTTATGGACACGATAACCAATAATTCTGCACAAATCTCTTCCAAACAGATACATAAAATCAAGGGGCATAAAATCTCGGTCAAGTTCGTTAATAGGCAAAATCGAACCAAGGGAGTGGGTTTTTGTGAAAAAAGAAAAAAATCCATAACTTCTTAATTATGATATGTATCGAATCCATTTAAAGTTATTATTACTTCTAGGAAAAAGGCCGAAAATTTGTGTATGACAGATTTTTGATATAATTAAAAATGGCGTCAGGGGGGGGGGATAGGGGTTTAAGAAGAAATAAAATCATAACTTCGTCAATTCAGAAGATATCAAATCCGCTTTTATTATAAATCCTCTTAATATTATATACAACTTTTATATTGACAAGTTTCTTATAGGACCAACCGTTACAAAAAAAAAAAAATAAATAAAAAAAAAAACCCTGCAAGCTGCGTCTACAGACACAAGTTGATTTCAAAGTGGGCCATCCCAACTGCCACATCATGGCAAAAAGGTCGTTTCTTCTGCAATTCCCAATAAATAGGCGCTCCATGGTCTGCGTCTTCGAAATCTACCTGTGCCTCTAAACCGAGGGATTTTTTCCTTTGCGTTTCAACAGATAAACGGATCGAAGTATACAAAACTGATTCAACCTTGGTCTGTCTTTATGTGTTAGTATGATCATTTTTATAGTTTGAGTCAGCCCAGCGCCATCGGATACTTTCGTGCCATTTAGAACTAAAACTAAAAAAAAAAATAAGTTCCTCTCTTCACACATTTGTTTCCTTGCAAGAATAGCTTTTAAAGCGGTCACGTTAGCTTGTTATTCCATTTAAAAAACCCTCAGTCCATTTGCAGACAGCCTATACATTATTCAAGGAATCAGATATGAAATAATAATATTTTAGTTATGTGTCTAAGATTTAATATTTACTGGCAAAAGAATAATTATCTTCATTTCAGTTTGAGAAATTGCTAAAAGGTTCACCTCTTTATCAGCTTTGTAAGAATCATAATCACCTCAGTCCATGTAGTTTTGACTGTCCTATCTTCATTGTTTACTGGCTCTTTCATTATTGCTTTCCAATATCTTTTTTTATCATCCCACGTAGGATATCCGGTTTTACTACAAGAGAAAGTGGATCGGAAAAAGAGCCGGAAAAATTCCCTTTTTAAATGCTTGAAACAATTTTATTATGGGATTTAAATCCTTATTAAATATGCTACCCATAATAAATACAAAAAGTTTCCACAACTTTAAATGTGGTGATATTTAAAACTTTTTAAAACTAGAGTAAATTAAAAGTATGTTATAAAAATATATTAACACAAACTTTTAAACATTGAAATTACTTTAATACCAGTATGGAGAAATCGTAATGACCACTTCTCGTTCTATTCTAAAGTATAAGGCGTGTTCAAATGAAAGTGATTCGAAGCATCACCTGTGAACAGCTTTCAATGTATTTTCGTGAAGCAATCGTGATAGTGAAGGTGTGTGTACCACGCGTGATTTGTGATAAATTTATTCGTAAGGACGTGGCATTCAGTTAAAAATGGCTGGTGTGGATGCAACTGCGTCCTAAACAGATCAGCGAACTGTAATTAAGTTTTTAACACTGGAAGACTATGAGCCGGTAATGCTGGGTGTGTGGCCAAGGTGTGTGCCAAGGCACTGGCCCGTAAAAAGTAGGAAGTTCTGGAACATCCACCTTACAGTCCAGATCTCTCGCCTTGCGACTATCACATCTTTCGACCGCTGAAGAAAAGCCTAAAGAGTCAACGATTTCACTCCGTTAACAAACTTTGTCTGCATTTCACTCATTAAATATTGTTGTTTCTATCTATGTATCTATCTCATTTCTATCCCTACGCTTCTCATGGATACACACCTCGAATCACTTTCATTTGAACACCCTTCATATTTCAGCCATTACTCGTTAGAGTGTGCTCAAATTGAGTCAAAACTGAAATATCTAGTTTCACCCGAATATGCGGTTTTACCCTGCATACCCCTAAAAGGAATAAAACGTAGAATGGAAAGATTGAAATGTGAAATTTTTTTTAACACACATACATTCCAGCTTGTGTTTTTAATCTCGATGACTCATTTATTAATTGTCGTGAATGAACGGATAAAAAGCACAAAATACATTTTTACTCGTACAAAGAAGAAAAAAGCACACTCATTGAATTTGAGATGTAATTACATTAATTGCTCATTTTTTCAGTGAAAATAAATCAACATTCTCTAAAAACAACAAAAAAATGTTCTCTGTTATATTAGGTTTTAATTTAAAAAATGTTGAAAACTTCTAGTTATATTTCAACGACTACTGAGCAAATATCATCTCAAACGTTTATATTAAAAAGTGTTTTATCCTTTCTTTTTCTTTTAATAAATATATGTAAATTTGTGTGTTTAATAAATATATGTATGTTTCTATTTTTGTTTGTGATGTAAATAAAATATGTTTTTATATGAAACATGTTATTTATCAAATATCAGAAAAAAATTTATCATTTTATAAATATGATACGTTTTTTTTTTTTGGTTCAAAAAAAAATCTTCAGCGGCAAATTTTATCAGCATTGTTGTGTTGTAAAACAATCTCAGAAAACTGTATATAATTTCATTTTTATTCTTTAATTAATATAAGTCCCATACGAAGTTCAATAATGTATCTAAAATACAGAAACATATTGCATAATCATTTTCTTTTTCAATATTTAGTTGGAAAATTCGCCTTTGAAAAATTTTCTCTGTTCGGCATGACAGAAGGTTTTCTCAAACAATTTCTGTCCTTGGATCTCAATAAAAAGTTAGGCATTTTTTTGCTACTGTGTCTTGATTTATCTCAAGTTTGAGTTATCACAAAAAACTATTTGAAAACTAATAATAATATTTTTTATTGTACACATTCCTCATATTAGGTTTATTTAGAAATTTTATAATGAATATAAAATTTTAGAAAATTCTATGTTATTTGTTGATATAAATCTATTTTAAAAGTTTTTTAAATACAATATATTTATTTCAACCATTTAAAAATAATTCATGCATGAAACGTACAAAAATCATTTGTTTAATTACTTTTCCCCTTGAGAGAAAATTGACTCATTTACTGTTTTAAATTAATTGCAATTTTAATCACTTTAGAGTCAATTTGTTTTTGGAAAATGGGGAAATAATAAGATATTTGTTTTTTATTGGTTACTGTTCATTGAATGAACTAAAATCTGTCTATAAAAGAAACTAATATTTATTTTAGAATATTAAAATTACGCGTAAAAAAAGAAACAAAGCTATTAAGGAAGGTTTATAAATTAATAACTAATTAGATTAAAGATTTATTTATGAGGAAAAAATGCAAACGAATTTTAATTTATCCATTTTAAAGTAATAAATATTTAGTATGATTCAATTAGTTCTTTAGAGAAAGTTCTAAAAAAGTTGTATTATTTATTTAGTAGAATATCGAGCTGGAGTTCTATACGTAAAAAAAAATAATGAAAAAAGAGGCCTGCGGACCGGATTGATGTAAGGATGATTATATTTCTCTAAGGGACTTCTGACTGGACAGTTTCAAATTGCAAGCCGCCTCAAACTACAGTCCTGTGTGATTATGTTTATATACCCGACCTAAACCTGAAAGTTTTATTCGAAGTAAACTCGAAACGTGACCTGAACCCGACATAAAAAAATTGCATTCATCCGACATCTAATCCGAACCCGATCCACTTCAACCTAAACCTGAAATATTGAAACCCGAACCTGAAATGGGATAGAATTAATCTATTTTTTAATACAATTATGGGAAAATAGTCTACAATTATATCTCAAATATAATATTTTTCTTCTATGTAGAAAAATGTACATAATATAAATATTCATTAATGTTCAAACATATAGTTTTTTAAATCTGAAAAAAAAAAATATTCCTGACTTTTTTGAAAAATCGGGGATGCAAATTTTTCGCATCCAGGTAACTATATAGGAAAGAAATGATCCATAAATTTTCCAATGGAGTAAATTATGTAAAAAAGCCATAATAATAAACAAATGTCATTTTTTTTTTCAAAGAATAGCCTCTAAATGAACAAACGAACAACCGAAAAAAAGATAAAGGAGTGTAATAAACATAAAATAAAGGAATTCTTGATGTATCGAAGATTTTCTTTAATGGCATGTTTTTTTGTCACCATATTTTGATGTCTTAACTTTAAAGTTTTCCAAAACTTTTGTATTAAGATGTAACTATCCCATAGAAAAAAAAAAGTTAATGTAAAAAATATCACTTTCACTAGGATTTCAAATTTGTACGAAACTATATTTGTGTATAATGTGGCACAGAAATTTTATGAGAAGAAAAAATCGATAGAAAAGAAGTTAAAAAAGATAATTTAATATGTCCAAATGAGGATTTTTAAAGTGATTTTTTGTATTTCATTTATTTATTATTTGTATAAAAAGAAGCTTAATGACACAAGACGGTCTCTAAATACAACATATGCTTGAATATATCTGGAAATAATAAAAAGCACAGTTCTAGTAAAATTTATTTGATTTATTTTTAAACAAAATTACAATATTTGGCTGCGTAAGTTATATTTTTGCAACTTTAGAGGCCAAAAACGTTTGAAATAAAAATTTGGGATTTTCATTCTATTTATTACGTATAAAGTAAATTTAAAATCCCCTTATATAGTAAAATTTAATGTTTTTACCTATACAGGAAAACTAAAAAATAAGTATTAAAATAATTATCACTAATGAGACAAACACGCGTTATAGTATTTGGGCTAAATTTTAAGCGTAAAAAATAAATTTCTAATAACATGTTTGAAAAAATATAAAGGCTTCATTAATGTACAAATTTTGAATCTAACATTTCCATTACTTTTTCATAAAGATTTTACGATTTCGTGGTTTTAGATTGTTATGTATATCTTACAAAGCCTGTTAATGTAACGGTCACACAGCCAGATACCTAGTTCATTAAATATTTAAATTATCTCCAAAAATGTTGACAGGGAGTGAGAAAATAAATGATCCTGTGCTCATACTGCATGAAAAATCTGTTTAAAGTAAAATTAACCTACATAACATTATATATACATTTGAAATGAAGATAAAACACATTACACAGGAAGAAAAATATGGATAACTAGCTGACCCGCTAGGCTTTGGCCAGGCAGACTGCCATTGAAAAATATAAGAGTGGAGTGGACTTCTTAAAAAATAAATATATATATATATTTATTTATACTAAAAACTTCTAAAAAAATTAAATAAGAGCTAAAATTTCAAAAGTATTACAGTTACGTTTAAAAAATGAAACGGTCAGGGAAAATTATTACATTTACTTTCCCCTTTTTACTAAAAATCCCTTTTTAAAAATCATTGCTTTGCTTACATTTTAAATTTTATATTGCTAGTTGTATTTTTTAAATTATAAATATTAAATGCTTATAAAAATCAATATTTCAAATGAAAATGTATAAAAGTATAGCTATTTAATTGTTAATGTCGACAAATTATAATTACAATTTATTTGCACATTGTTTGTTTCGCTTTTATTCCTGTAGATGGCAGCACCAAACAGTTAAATGTAAAAAAAAATCCTGATCTAAATTCTGCAAAAGGACTTTTACAAAAAACCAATGAGATGCGTTTTTTTCGGGCGTTGCCATTAAATAATTAACAAATAATTGCGATTTATTTGCCACGTACGATAGCGTAATATATATACAGATAATTGAAATGAGATTAATAAATTGCGAACCAGTCATTTTATTTTTGCATTAGATAAAATAAACATGTTCTCTACGATAAAGTATATTTATAATTAAAATTAATATGCAAGCAAAATATAAGTAACATGTTGCTAAATAAAATTACTCGTTAAAATTTTATTTATATGAGATCATTAATTTTATTCTCGTGGTGAAATAACAAAGGAGTGAGTGTTTTATACACTGTTAAAAATTTGCAGCAAACTGCCCAGTCATTTGAACTCTTTTACAGAAAACGGCTACATACCAGTAATTTAACTCTATTCTTGCCTAATATGGGCAATAATAGGTTCATAATAGAGTTAAATTACGGTTATGTAACCGTTTTCTATAAAAACGGCTGAATAACTGTAATTTAACTCTATTCTGCTCGTAATGTAGGCAATAATAGGGTCATAATAGAGTTAAATTATGGTTATGTAACCGTTTACTATAAAAACGGCCGATTGATTGGGATAGTTTGCTGCAAATTTTTAACAGTGTACATATAACTCGAATAAAGTCTATTTGTATTTTTAAAATAAATGATAAACGCAAAAATAAAAATATATAAAATGGCAAACAGCTGTTTCGGAGCCCCTAAAGCTCCATCATCAGTGCCAAATTTAAAAGATTAAAAACTGATCCAAAAGTTTAAGCCATGTACGTATGCTTGCGTCTCCGCACGCGACCAAGATAGAATGGCGGTGAGTTTTTTTAAAACAACAGCGGAGTCGTAGGAGACCAATAGAAACGCTCGGCCCGACTGGACGAGTTTAAGTAGGGAGGAGAAAAATTTAGAAGTATTTCGTTGATCTGACTGTAACGTGACTTTATTGGCTAAGGTAACCGATCCAAATGCTTAATGTTACACTAAATCAACTCAAATATTATTTACAGATAATGCGTAAGAAGATGCATGTGAGTGATAATAAAAAGAAACAGACTCACACAGTATTTGATGGCATATTTTTTTCAAATAACAACTACAGAAAATCATCTGTTGGAGTTAGTGTTATTTCTTGGTGGAAACAAGCAGTACTAAAACGCACCTTTTGGTGAACTGAAAAATGTGCTATTCTCGCTTGGATTCAAGTTTCAGTTTTAGGGGTGGGTTGAGAAAAAAGTGTAAGACACATGTTAAAAGATTTATCTTGAGACCAGTTATCATTTCTAAAATTATATTATGCTAATAAGTAGCCTCAGACAAAGTGTAAAACAGATAGCATCGCATTTTTCACACAAAAATAGAGAGTATGGGAAGATGGCCTAAAATGTTCCTAACGTGCAAAACGATCCACATCTGTTTTCTTCCAGACAGCTCGCGCTATCTACAGGGTAACACATAAACTAGTTGTGATAAGTGAAGAAGAAGCAATAGCGGTATTCAAGCAATCGCAGTATTACGCGTCTGAATAGAATTCTATGAAAAATTGGATTTTATAACATCTGTTATAAGATAAGCACTAAACTTTCATATTTATTTAGATACACAGTAGGGTGGGTCGAAAAAAACCGAAATTTATGAAATCGAAACATAACAGTGCTTGAAAGTTGCGATTGGTAAAAAGGAATAAAATCGCAAAATATTACACCAAATGGTTAATATCTTTTTTTTTTTTTTAATTTTTTTAAATTAAATTATCCAACCATAGCAATACAATTTCTAATAGAATTCAATAGCTACATCAAGATGTTAGTAATGTTAAAATAAAATTTCATTTTGGTGAAATCATTTCTATTACTGCCGTAGGGGCGGACAATTTTTTTTCTTTAAAAGCAAAAATTTAAATTTTTCCGCTTTCTTCATTTTTTACCATTTTTATTATATGTCTAGAATTAAATAAATTTACATTATGTCTACTACTAACTAATAAATGTCTAGTAATTTTGATCACGAGCATTTCCCACCAAGGGCGAGAGGTGCCCTCCCCCCCCTAAAATTTCAGAAAAAATGAGCTTTTTGGTGGGATTTCGGGATTTTCCGGGAAAGTTTGGAGATTGTTTTTTTTGTAGGGGGGGGGGGGAATCGATACATAAATTCCCCATCATTTTCTACTTTTCGCCCCCTGCCCTACAAAAAAATCCCAATAAATTCCCAGAAAATCCCCGAAATACCTTCGAAAATCCCCTTTCTCTCAAATTTAGGAGGGGGCGGCCCCTGTCGCCCTTGGTTGGCTACGCCCATGATCAAAATTACTAGGCATTTGTAAGTTATTACTAGACATAATGTAAACTTATTTAATTCTATACATATAATAAAAGTGGTGAAAATTGAAAAAAAAAAAAAAAAAAAAAACTGAAAATTGAAAATTGAAATATTTGCCTTTTTCTCAAAATTTTGTCCGCCCCTGCGGCGGTAATAGAAATGATTTCACCATAATGAAATTTCATTGGCACATTACTATCATCTTAATGTAAATGTTTCATTTTATTAGAAGCTGTATTGCTATGGCTGGATAACCTTTTTTTTATTTAAACTCTTCTTTTTTTTAGATTTTTCTTAACTTTTACCCCCTTGCGGCGGTAAAAGATATTAACTATTTGGTGTAATATTTTACAAACTTATTCCTTATTACCAATGGCAACTTTCCTGTACTATTATGTTTCGATTATATAAATTTCGGTATTTTCGACCCACCCTAATACACAGCCTTTCATGTACTGAAATATGACTTGGTTTACTTAATGGAGTATGTTTTTAGATGTGAATTACATTTATGTATTGTCATAATTACTTATATACCCTTTGTTTTACCCATAAAAAACAATTTACAATTATTTTTAAACGAAGGATCATTATGCTCTTTGGTAAAGGTAAAATGATCCCTTGGATACTTTAAAAAAAAAATCTATTTTTTTCATTACTCAATTTGAGTTTAAAACGTTACTAAAATATGTTTATAATGCAAAATATAATGCAAAACACACTAGCAAAGTGCCGAAGTTTTATTTAAACAGCAATGTTATTTTACACCAGTTTTCCCCTTAAGGGCTGTAAATAAAATTTTAGGCCACCTTCTCCGATAATAGAGTCATATGATAAATTGTTTTTAGAGACTTTGGGACAGCTACGGCGTTTTCGTACTTTAACTTCATTTGTCACATTCTATTAAATCCTAAAATGTTCTTCCATTTGAAAAAAAAACCCCTTTGTAGAGTCAGATTTACTTTGGGAGCTAAATTTGCATATTAGTGAAGAATGGTCCATATAGAAATGAGAGTGGCAACATTTAAAATCTCATTCCGAATTGCAAGAGTCTACCAAAAAGTTCCTAAACACTTGCAAAACTTGAAAGATGGCAACATAGGGATGTGCTTGCTCATATAATTTTCGAAACTCCATGAACCAACGTACCAAGAAGAGTTCCTGTGTCGGGATTTATTTCGGTAGTGTTTATGATAGTACATGTGTGAATAGTAGTTTCCGATAAGATTATGGTTAAAAGGTTTGAAAAGACAGGCCGTAGGGAAATTTTTTATTAAATCGGTGAACAGCACCACGGTGACTGAATCTGCGACGCGCAAGGAACAATATTCTCCACAATGAGGACAGAACACTACTCGTCCATAACTTCTCGCCCATCAGTTTCTCGTGATCACAACATGTAATCATTTCCTATTTGTTCTACTCAGTTCCTATCAATATTTTTATATTCCCGGATAGGAAAATTCATTTAAAAAGTTGTTTTTGTTTCAACATAGTTATTAAAATTGGGTATAGTCGCAAAAAAGTTATAGATTGGCTTCCGCTGTTACTTCCAGGACGCATTATACCACTGATACGAACGCATTTGGCATTGCTCTGTACGATGATTATTTCTAAGGAGATGCTGTTCAAAGTCAGTTGATTTATGTTTTTTTTTAGCAACACACCTAAGTTTGCATGGAAACGTTTTGATACACACTTGCATATTCATTTTATAGCGAGTAAAATAAACATGAAAAATTAATTTTCTTGAAATTAAGCTTTAATCAAAACAAAACAGCATACTAGCTAGTTTCAAATACAACACAATCAACAAAGAATTTTTGTGTAAGAAGCTCATTTACTTTAAAACTTTAGAAAAGTTTGGTAACATGATGAAATACCTTTTTCAAAGTTTCGTATTAAGTTTCAAGTTGATGCAAAAAGCTTTGGAATAAATTGAGTGAAACATTAAGCCGTCTAACTGCATCATTTTGTGATAAGTTTTTATTTTTTATTTCTTTAATCTACATAATCCGATGTAATCTTCTCAAATGAGCTCTTTTTTTCTACTTTTCTTTTCCTTTTTTGCGTTCATTAATGTCAAAATGATTAAAAATTACTTCAACATTATCATTCATTAATAAGAAAGAAGATATCTAAAATGTGACACATTGAAAGCTAAATTTCTTTTTTATTTACCTGTTGGTTTTAATTCATTTGTAAATGTTTTAGGTATTTTGTTCTGCTTTTCTTTGTTAACATTGAATATTATCTTTCATGTGGACATGGCCTTTTATCAATTTTGCATTATTATAAACCTAAAAAATGAAAAGCTTTTTAAGGTTTGAAAATGTTTACATCAGGTATAACAGAATGCTTTTAAAAATATTTGTGGCATTTGTTAGTAATATTCATTACTAATAAATGATGCATATTATTAACAAAGTAATCTCTATTACTAACAATATTAAAATATTACTAACATTATATTTAGTAATCTACACTGAGAAAAATGACACTTTCAAATCTGAGTAAATCGATGTTTTCATTTTGTTATGAAACTTTTTGTTTCAAATAGGACGACCAAAGCTTTCAATTCTGAAATACCAGAAATACTCAGAATATTGAAACATGGACAAACTCAAAACTGAGCACATAGAGGTTCAGTTCATACTCATTTTTAAAACATGGACATGCTCAAAAATGATTAGAATAAGTTCAAACTCATTTTTGAAACATGGACATACTCAAATATGTGCATATGATGTTTTATTCTTGAGTGTGTATATGTTTTAAGAAATGAGTATATACTACATGTTTTAAACTTGAGAAATTTTCATTCGGAGACATTTTGACTATGCTACATACTCAGCTTTGAGTATTTTTTGCTCAGTTTTGAAAATGTCGTTTTTAGAGATATATTTTAAATATTTTTTTTTTATGTATCACGTCCTTTCTTTAGTATGCATCATATTTTGAAATGAATTACAATATACTTTTTGAGGTGCATTTTCTGTAATTAAATGAAAAATACATTAAGTTACAAAAATATTTATTGAAACACAATCCCTTGTTTTTAAACATTAACTTTTTAATTCAATTTATTACTTACTAAATATTTTGTATCTACCTTATCGGATAAAAAAAAAATTACATCAAATCCTTTGAAAGATTTTTGAATATTAAATGCTTTTGCTTATACGTGTTATCAAAAATATTGCAATAATTAAACAAAAAATGAATTCTTCGTTATTTTATCCTTACAGAATGTTTTAAAAATCCATCTTTATAAAATATGCAGAATAATAAATAAATGAATTTTAATAAATTTCAAAAGATTTTTCGTTGACTTGTAAAGACTTAAATCTCTTTTCAGGAAACAGCTCAAAAGAAATCCGGAAAATTATACTTTAATCATTAAATAAAACTTTAATTTCATGTTGAATAAAAATTTAATACCTTAAAATGCTAATCCATTTTCAAACTACTCTTTTTCGTCATTACATGCATTATTCAAAAGGAAGATATTTTAAAAATACCTTTCGTGAAACAGCGTAATACAACTTCATTGTATTAATTTTAAAACCTTTTTTATAATATTACTAGAAAGGAACAGCTGTTATTCAGCACTTCGTTTAAAATTGACAATAAATAAAAAGGCTTTATTCAAATTGAAACTGTTAAAAGGCGTGAATAACTCAGAGCGGGGATGACAATGCGTTGGATGCACAGTCCTTCATGGGGTCGGATAAACAGATTAAAATCGAAACTGTTAGGGTCGAATTATTGATAATTGTTAAAATAGTGCATGCGTAGCAGCGTATTACTGCTTATTTTACTGTTTATTACTGTTAATTTTACGGTATAATACTGGCAGCTGGGGTGCCAGTATTATACTGTAAAATCAACATTTTTTTTTTAGTGTTTTAATACTTCAAAAAATGCAATCACATCGGCAATAAAATCAATATTTTTCTCTATTATGTTTTGTACGTCAGCTGCTTGCAAAGCGCGGGTTACCTAGATGCGAAGCATCCTTCGGTGTACGAGCCTGCAGTACCCGAGCCTGCTAAGTGTACTTCGGTGTATCCTTCAGTGTACGCAGTGAACAACTCAACTGCGGAAAGTGTAGAAAATTGCACAAAAATCGCTATTACAGCGCACCGTTTAGGGGCAAGAGTCTCAAATTCAACTGAGATCTGCAGATAATAGCAATTATAGCAGATAATAGCAGACAATGCAATTTTATGCATAACTTCATACACTTTTCGATGATACATTAATGAAAATAGAACAGAAATCGCTATCACAGCGCCCTTTGCGGCGTAATATCACCAAATTCAACTGGGACCTGCTGGCCATAGTAAAAAACCTATACATAAAATTTGGTTCACTTCGAAGCATAACTTCATAGACTTTTTGAAGATACAATGAGGACAGACAGGTATCTTGTATAAACCTGTTTTTCGGGATCTTTGACCTCTAAAACGTGTAAATACGCCGTAAAAGTATTTCGATTACAATACTTTCTTCTATTATAGTTAGAAGAAAGTAAAAATATAGGACGCTGCGACCCCTGCAGTTGATCGTGGAATGATCGACCAATTTTTAAAGAAAATATTAATTTTTTTGTCTGCTTTAAAAGTATAATGAACATATGTTTTCCTATTTAAATACAAAATATCATGAAGTAATATTGACGGAAAACTTTATTTTCCCCTATTAAACTTTATGGAAATGTATTATACTTTGTGTACAGAGTGAAGAGGTTAAAAGTGACAAATTACCACCATGTCATCGACCGTCTAGTTGCTGCAAAACAATGTAAATTGCATTGCCTTTTAAAATAATTTTTGTTATTCCGTACGTGGTGAAAAATTAGTATGTTTACGATTATACCGAAATATGATTAATCTGATAGTTCACATTAGGAATATCTATTTGTTTGCGTGTATATGCTTTATACAAAATATCGCCTTTTGCGTAGGGCAGATTATAAGAAAATTTTATATACGTACATATTAAGAGAGTCGCAAGAAATGTTCAAACATTAAGCTGGGTCGAATAACAATAACGTTTGGGAGTCACTGGTTTAAACTATTAAATTATTTCAAATTTGAAAGAAATCTGGAGTGAGTCCATTTGACATTCCAAACACATTATTGAATATTTTGCATTTAGCTACCAAGTAATTCAAATATAACTGAAAAAAAATATCTAACGCAATATATGCAATTTATTTGACTAAAATACTCTAACTATAGAACTACTCTTCCGTATTCGATTCCACAGCCATAGTGGGCGACCTGGCAATAATTAGTTTCAAGTGTATGAGAAATTCAACAACCGTTACAATACTTTAATTAATTTTGTGCAAAACCACGCTCGCTAGCATACGGCAATAAGTTATGTGCTAGTTATTGGCCAGTTATAGGCTAGTCTGTTTGTGGGCAGCAAAATATCTTTATTGTAGTCACTACGATTATATGGGAATTTCGGAAACTGTTGAATTAAATGCCTGTTTGGCATCATTTTTGGTGTTCCATTTTTCAAGAAAAATATCATCGCGCTTGGCGAAAAGTTTGGTGCGGGTGTGTATGTGTGTGTCCGCGTATATCTACATACAAGTAATACTATGCATTTTCTTCTTGATGTTCTCTATCGACTTATCAGTTACATGTGGTCATAAAATGGTTGATAAATGGTTTAAAGCAGTTTAAAAGGGGCTTAGATAGCGAATTTATCGGCGGTTTGTAACGTAAGTGTATACGGCTCGTGCTGGTGATTTGCAGACAGCTCCTACTAAAGACCGGTTACCACTGTCAATAAAAGACTATCACTACACATAAAGAAAATAAGGTGTAGGGTGCACCTTTACCATTACTCATTAATTATCTATAGGGGCTTCTGATTACAGAAGACTCCGTGATCGTTACCTAATTAGATACTAGAGAATTATTGTTAAAGAAAATTAATTGTTGCGTTGTGTGTAGAGTATCTAATATATGGCAGTTAGATTTTGGGAATGGAATGTATAGAGTTCCATAAAATAATTACCCAAAACAACCCTAAAGATAATTTTAAATAAAAACATTCCAAGATTTAAGAAAATTCTAGAGAAATATTTAGGTTAAAAGAATTAATTATGCAACCATTAAATTAAGACAACATTTTTTTTAAACTAAAAACAATTACTTTATTTACATTAAACACAATAAAAACATATAAAAAAAACATAATAAGGAGATATAAATCAATCCTTTTTAAAATATGCAGCACAGTAAACATAGTAAGTATATATATCAATCCTCTTTCTACAATTTAATTTATTCATTAAAAAAAATATCATTTACCAAATGATTCGTTCTCACAATTAAAATTAAGCCTTACACATTTTTAATCTCTATATGAACAAGTTCTCCTGCCGAACAAAAATTATAATTCAATTCGAGCGGTACAACTAGAAGAGGGTTGGTAATTATAATATAAAATCTCACACCTGAGTCGTTACAGATCGACTCAATTCCTTATGGGGAATTCCCGGGTCCCAGGTTGGACCCTGATGCAGGCTGGGGAGAGTGACTCCTTATGGGCATACCCTCATTTACAAGCCCGGTGGTATCTTCTTTCAGTAACTAATTTGCAGCACTCTCTCATAATATTTTTTTTCAACTACTTCTTTTTCGACCGCACACTTTCAACTTTTTCCCATCGACTGCCTTTTTTCTCTAAGATCTGGCTTTCTTTTTCGTTGTTGATGGCCCCTCCCCTCTACTTGACTATTTATCAACCTTGTGTCTAAATGGCCCAATGTGTCAATGACCACACCTAACTTCGTCGCTCATAGGCGAACTGACCAGCCAATGATCACACGCTGTCTGGCCCCCTAAAATTAACCAGGCACCAATGTGTCTGGTCTGAGTTTTCTAACTTCGAACGACCGGTACCACACACGAAGTGTGATTGACACTCCTCGTAAATTTAAAGTCATAAAAGCTTCACAGCATGGCTCCAGTGTACTTTTCTTCGCCAGACAGCGCTCATAAAACTGTCTATCACCTTGTTAGCTAACTTGCTATCAACCATTGTACCGCTCTTGATATGTAAATAATTATATATATAAAAATGTATAAACATGTATATAAAAGACAACACAGTAATTACTAATTAATTATAGAATTTAAAAAAAACAATAACACACGTTTCGAAGAGTGTAACACAAAAGCCAAAAGGTGGTGCATCCTTTCCACCATCTTCTTCCCCCGAATGCAAATCAGTTGAAAGTCCACGTACAACGTGGAAAATTTCAACTGTAGAACCCCCTCCCTCTCGAAAGTCCACGTAGTCGCACCACTCCCACAAGTAGTACTTTACTCGGCTAGATCCTGCTCTAGAGATATAGAAGGGTTCTTGCATCATGAAGAAAAGTTTATTTTACTTTCGCTTGAGAAAGTCCAGCGGCAAAATACAGACCCTCATGAAGAAAAGTTTATTTTACTTTCGCTTGAGAAAGTCCAGCGGCAAAATACAGACCCTCATGAAGAAAAGTTTATTTTACTTTCGCTGAGAATGTCCAGAGGGAAAATACAGACTCTTAGTATTTTGTAGCATAATGTTCACAGATCAGGAACTGTACACAGAAAAAAAATTATTTTTGTCGTAGTATAAGGATATCCTTTGATGCCAGTTCATAATTCAAGGGTGTTGCCTTGATCTAATTTGTCTGCCAAAATGTGAGAGAACTTGACACTTTCGTTAAGTCCTCTGGATCTCCATTGTGGAATCCAGCTCCTTGTCATTTGATTACCAACCTTTATGTATTGTACCAATAGTTAATATTTTTTTTAGAAATTTTTTGTTATTCAAAAAAAAAAAAAAAATGTTCCATAAGTATAGAACTAAATTCTTTAATTCTTAAAAGAAAAGAAAAGCCACAAAACAAAAAACAAAAATCCTACCATAACAGCAAAGATTAATACATTTTTCTTACACACAACAAGAGTTCAGTCATGACTTTCAAAATATTTACTCTGGATACAAAAAGTACGAACAATATACACTAAATTTACATACTATTTAACATCCCTTAAAATCCACAGTATAGTACACAAAACTGATGTGGTCATATTCAGCATGACTCTCTGAATTGTTACAGTTACAATGTATCACCCTTGACAAATATCAGAAGAGATTTACTTCTCTGCCTTTGATAGTTTTAATGAATTATTTATACATTTCAATCTTCAAACACTTGTTCTTAGTACACTTGGGACAGACACCCATATTTTGAACAAAAAAATCTATATACATAAATAGTAAAATTTCCTTCAATTTAGGACATTGAACTTTAAAGAAATTTTTTTTTCTTTTCTCTTATTAATTATTATTCTTATTATTTACTTTGCTTATATATATACATATTAATTAATAAGATGTACATGACCTCCAACTAACAAGAAAAAGAAATATATATAAACCAAGACCCAGTCTTCATCTTGAGGTTTCCAAAAAAATCAATATTACAATGAAAACAATATTACTTAGAAAAAAGAAGAAATTTTATAAAGTACAGTCTTCAGTACATTTTAATCCTGTAATTTTTTTTTCTCTAATTTCGTTTCTATCTGCATTACATTGTATAAACATAAGATTCAATGCGAGCTTTCCTTGGTTCCACATACAGTGAAGTGAACAAACCATACCGTAACCCGCTCTATTTACTCCCGAGAACAGCTGAGAAATCCGAAGAAGAGAAAGAAAGAAAAAGAAAAAGAAGAAAAAAAAAGTGTCACTTTCCCTCTCTGAAAAACCAGTTAGCAAGCTGAATTACTGCACATCACCCCTCGCTAATGGGATTTTAAACGATCCCATTAAGGGGGGTGGGAGGAAAAGAAAGAAATCCCCAGTTTCTGTCGTAGATAAGCGTCGCTAGAACTGTTGCTAGAATCCATAAAACGAGGTAAGCCTATATTCCTCATTCAAATATAATATACTGATAGTTACATGCTATGAAATTTGTCATAATAAAACCCGTGTGCAAAATGCAACCCATACACATAAAAATTAAAAAATTCTGTACACTAATAGTGTAATTACGCGAAAAAGAAAATCCAGACACGTGGAATATTTCTGTTGGCGTTGATACTGTCATTGCGATGCCTCTCGTTAACCGAAATACATGCCAGTGGCATCTAGTGAGATGCGTCCCCACGGCGTAAATTTAATTTATATCTGTTTCCACTCTTACTTTCTTTTATACCGTAAAAATTTTGCCCATATTTACATGCCATCATTCCAATACCTCGTACCAAATACTCGAAAATCACTGTGTTAGAAATTGTCTGAATTTTAACATCCTAGCCCCGAGGCGATGAACCCCATATCTTACGAGCTCAAATTATGTAACCATTCTCACCGATATAAAATACAAATAATAGATAGATTACTATCTTTTACCAAAAAAAAACTAAATATTTTTTTTTTTTTTAACTTTAACGTCACTGACCCAACATTAACAGAAATTTAATTAAAAAAAAATTTTTTTTAGTTTATATGTAGATAAACATTCCTTTAATAAATTACCATTTTCATAATACATAAGTAATGTCACTTTTATTCCTCAAAACCATATTAAAATAAATACTGCTGTAATGTGCACTCTACCTTCTATTGTTTATGAATGTGTAAAAAAAAAAAATCCTTGTAAATCAATTCCTTATATTAACACAATTTCGCATCTTCCCTTGTAGGTGTAAAAATGATGAGAGTCCTTGCATTCAGCCCTGGCCAGGATTAGACGATGTTTGCCTGCAAAAATCCCTCGCTTGACACCCGGAGTCATCTATAATCACCCCTACTAGCGTATATGTGGAATTTTTGCGTGTATTATAGTTGTAAATATAAAAGAAAAAATATTTAAGTATATTGTATTAACGGCGAGTATTTATGTAGGTATATTCTAAGGTGTACCTACACCCTCGTTTCACCTCTACTAAAGTTTAGGTATTTTAAATTATAATCAGTATAGGGTAGGAAGACGTACATTTGTCGGGATATTTCTGTGAGGAGATGTTTTTCTCGAAAGTACGGTTGGGAAATTATTCAAATTTTAGAAATAATATTTTTGAAAAAAAAAAAAAAATTTTGTTGGAAAAGTATTTTGAGTATAAGTATCTCTCAAACTGGTTAAACGAGGTTGAAACTGTAAAATAGCAGATTCACAGCGAATTAGAATATTAAATTGAATATTTTTGGATAAAATTTTAAAATAAAGTTTTAATTATATAAGCGCATTGTAAAATCAAATATTGAGTAAGGAAAGGATAATAATAATTTTTAATTAAAACTTAATCCGTGGGTAACGAAATAAATAAGAATAATTTTGCAGCACTCTCTCATAATATTTTTTTTCAACTACTTCTTTTTCGACCGCACACTTTCAACTTTTTTCCATCGACTGCCTTTTTTCTCTAAGATCTGGCTTTCTTTTTCGTTGGTGGTGGCCCCTCCCCTCTACTTGACTATTTATCAACCTTGTGCCTAAATGGCCCAATGTGTCAATGACCACACCTAACTTCGTCGCTCATAGGCGAACTGACCAGCCAATGATCACACGCTGTCTGGCCCCCTAAAATTAACCAGGCACCAATGTGTCTGGTCTGAGTTTTCTAACTTCGAACGCCCGGTACCACACACGAAGTGTGATTGACACTCCTCGTAAATTTAAAGTCATAAAAGCTTCACAGCCTGGCTCCAGTGTACTTTTCTTCGCCAGACAGCGCTCATAAAACTGTCTATCACCTTATTAGCTAACTTGCTATCAACCATTGTACCGCTCTTGATATGTAAATAATTATATATATAAAAATGCATAAACATGTATATAAAAGACAACATAGTAATTACTAATTAATTATAGAATTTAAAAAAAACAATAACACACGTTTCGAAGAGTGTAACACAAAAGCCAAAAGGTGGTGCATCCTTTCCACCAGCTCGGCTCTTGCGACAGAAGGCTATAACGTACCAGCCAACAGACAGTTCAATCGAAAACACCGTTTAAACGTTATCATGCTCTCTTTCTCTCTCTCTCTCTCACACACACACATACATATACGTTACAATTACAATTATAATGTCAATAGTTTCCTTACACTATATGTGTCCAAAGTCAAAAACAGGCAATGTTATCAAGCTTCCACAAATTGCACATTATAAATAGATGAAACATTTTCTAAAGTCATTTTTATAAATTGTTATTTGAACATATTATTTAACATGTTAATAATTCTATTTAGAATTATTTAATGCATGTAAAATGGAATTTGTTCTATTTAAGTAAAATTTTCATGGCATTATTACATGCCTTACATTTTTTTTTATTCACAAACAAATATATATATGCTATATACTGTAATAGCTATTATATTTATTGTTTGTAAGGTAGAAAAAATAATAAAATGTTTAAAAATAATTATAATACGAATGAAAAAAAAGTCAAGTAATAAAATATCTCATTAAAGTTTTTTTCTTTTTGTTTTATGTTTGTTTCATGTACTAAGATATCTTTTCTTTTTTCTTTTAGAAGCTATTATTCGGAAAACTGTCACGAAAAGCTGATATTTTTTTCTTTAATGACATTTTTATCACATTTTACCGAACTCACAAAATAATTGCTTCTATTTTAAGGCTTAAAATGCCACACATCTTTATTTTATGAATTTATTTTTTGAGAACAAACAATCAATTATAGAAGTCACTTCAAGAAAAATTTTAAAAACATTTTTTCCTTTAAGAAATCATAGATTTACTTCGTGATATTATTGTATAACAACATTTTTCAAGTGTATCTTGAGTAATGTTGATATTGATTAATTTACGACATTAAAAAAAAAAACTTTTTGTCGATTTATATGACAATAAAATATTTCTAGAATTATTCTAATAACCAAATTTTGCAGAGAAAAATGAAAATAGCGTTTCGATTTGGAATTATGTCTTCTTTAAATTTATATTAGAGAAATAAACTTAGGGATCCTTCTCCGCATTCAGATAGTAACAAATATTAAAATTGTCAATGCTAATAGAAAAATGTCATTAATTATTTTGATTCTAGATTAAATTTTAAATGTGGATACCAAACGGAGAGTCATTCGATCAAGAAGTTTAGGAGTTATAAAGATGTAACATTTTGAACTCCTAATATTAAATTATTTTTTTATATTTTCACTCATATTTGTTGTAATTATTTTTTCCCACGCTGATACTTTCCAGCGGTATTCGTATTCGCCCCCACAAAGGAAATTAATGTGATTTTCAAACATTAGAAATTTTTTTCATATTCGAATATGAATTATAAAATTGGTAATAAAAATACGAATTGTGACGCATGATTTTTATTTAACAGAATTTGTTTTCAGGAAACTTCTAACATGCGAATACAAAATTTCAGTTCAATCACACACGTAGTTTTTGAGATTGGTGTGAAACACCATCAACATAACAGTTTGGGGGCTCATACAACCATGAAAGAAAGAATAATTTCATAAAAAATGTAATGAATCTAATATTAATCCAACACTGTCTTAAATATTTGTTAAAATATGTAAACATTTTATTTAGCATTTTTATCACAAATAATACTTCCCTTTAAAAATTACTTATAAAATCTGTAATAAATTTAAAGGTTCAGATGCCTGCCATCTGAACGTTTAAGTAACGATTTTCACTTCTGAGATGATCCCCGAAATTAGCCCGACTTTTCGATATGAAATATTTATGGAAGTAATCACAAAAAAATTGTAGAAATTTATATCCAGGCTGATTTGTGATCTCAATCAAATTATATTGTATATCTATTCAAGGAATGTAGAGAATAGTTATATGAACCAAATTCACATAAAAAAGCATAACTGAAAACATAATTCGCAACATATGGACGAGAAAAGAGATACAGCCAAAAAATGGACGGGGTGGGGGAAGATCAATCAAAAAATGGTAAAGTATGTGTTTCGTTATTTTCTACGGAAAATCCAAACTCATCATCAATCATCTTCAACAACACAATTGTTTAATACTAACCAAACCAATTTGTAAGAATCAGTGTTATTGATCTTGAATCTCGACCACAGAAAGAAATCGATGCTAGATCTTCAGTCTTGATTGTCTTGATTGACCTTGAGTCTAATTCACATAAGAAAGCATAACTGAAAACATCATTCATAACATATAGAAGAGAAAAGAGATACAGCCAAAAAATGGACGGGGTGGGGGAAGATCAATCAAAAAATGGTAAAGTATGTGTTTCGTTATTTCCTACGTAAAATCCAAACTCACCATCAATCATCTTCAACCACACAATTGTCCAATACCAACCAAATCAATTTGTAAGAATCATTGTTATTGATCTTGAATCTCGACCACAGAAAGAAATCGATTCTAGAGAATTTTCAAGTGAATATGGAAGACATGTGGCACAAATTCTCCATGCACTGGCGTACAGAGCCATCTATGTGTTTTAGGACATGTTTGCCATGTGACTATAAATCAAAGGTCAATCAAAAAATGGTAAAACATGTGTTTCGTTATTTTCTACAGAAAATCCAAACACATCATCAGTCATCTTGAACCACACAATTGTCTAATACCAACCAAACCAATTTGTAAGAATCAGTGTTATTGATCTTGAATCTCAACCGCAGAAAGAAATCGATGCTAAAGAATTTAAGTGAATACGGAAAGCATGTGGCACGAATTCTCCATGCACTGGTATACAGAGCCATCTATGTGTTTTAGTCTATGCTTGCCATGTGACTATAACTTTTATTGATCTTATCTACTTTCCCTCAAAGTTTGTAAGGGGATTTTAAAAATACCCTGAATATTGACACTTTTATCATCTGTTCTATTGTAGAACTAATTGCTTGGACTTTAATATTTACTTTCTTAATTATTATTATGAAGACAGACGATTAGTTATAAATTTTACTCAAAGAAGAAGAGTTAGTATTCAAACTATTTTTCCTCGTTTAAATATCATTGACTGAAAGATTTGTAGTTCTTTAACATAGTTAGAACTGATATAAATTGTGTTTATAAAGTTTAGCTTAGTTGTTAGAGGATTGCAATGTTTTGCAACAAGTCACAGGTTCGCTTGCGGATTTGGACAAGGTTCACTCAATCTTTCTGATATTCGGGGTTGATAAAAACGAATATCCAATGTGGCGTGGTAACTAACCACTGGGGATTCTGCGTCAGGCTAACCACGTGACGGATACAATATGCCATAGCACCCCAGGACCGATGGTTACGAAAATACAACATGGAATTATATAGCACAGGCCAAGATGCTACATGGATTGTAGTTATATTCTTAGTTTGTATTTATTTTTTCTAATATCATTTTAATAGGTTGTTTAATCACAAAATACACTTAGATAAAAAAATAATTGTTTTTAAAGGCAAAATAAAATAGCTTACTACATTTAGTGTTATGTTGTACACTTCAGTGTCCATAATGAATATTATTACTTTATTATAATTATAATTTTGTTTTTAATTATTTTAAATTTTAAAAATAATAATTTTAAAAATGAATATATGCACTATTGCTGGGAAAACAGTAAAACATAAAACATGACTGACAAAATGCGAAAAATATTTTATCGCATTTTCATGCTTTAAGAATACTTCAAACCATAAACTGGAAAGGGATAAATTAAAACTAATAAATGAAAAATAAAATGACTTATCCATGAATGTGATCCATTCGTTAAATATGCGTTGTTTCCAGGATTGAGATTTCTCCGCTCTTTTGTATACCAGTATAATCTTACAGAAAATGTTTTCTTATTTAATCGGAACATTCTGAGATTTAACAGAACAACGTTTTCTCTAAGATTATACTGGTATGCAAAAAAGCGGAAAAATCTCATCCCTGGTTGTTTCTTCCCATCATTTAGCCAAAACTGTACAGTTTTTAAACTGAAATTCAACGTAAACGATTTCTCTTTTATAAAAAGAAATTGTTGATAAAGTATCATACAACTATCTAGAGTTGAAAGTGACTCATAAATCAAAATTAGAAGTTATTTTTCTAGTATTTACATTTACGATGAAATAAAAAGATCTGATTGCCTTTCTAGTTTTATAATTATAAGCAGTGGACTCGCGATAATTCAAACTCTGTTAATTCTAACAAATGGGAAACCACCGAAAATTCCTATAAGGAAATAATGTAAGATTACATTCGTTTTTTTCGAACACAATTTCTTTGTCTTAGGATAAATCGAACTGATTTATAGGTTTTTTCCTCTTTTTATTTTACTTTCTATCTCGTTCAGTTCTTTTCCCCCCCTTGAATTTCAAGTAGGGGAGATGGGGGTGAGTGGGATATTTTCACAAAAATGTTTATTTTAAATATTTTATTTAAGTTATTAACAATATTATATGTCACATTTCATACATTAAGTGTTTGACTACATCTTATGTACAATATTTATTCAAAAAAATTATTATACAGAAATATATTATGAAATTAAAAAAACAATTCTTCTATGTCCCAATCATCCTCACAGCAGGCATGAATGGGACACAAATATTTTCCTCTTTTTATTGAATGTTAAGGACTAAAAGCTGAAAAAAGTGCCTCCTGTGCAAAAGCTGAGAGATTGTAAATTGTGATATGATCTCCAGAATTATTTGTTAGCCAATCATATTGGACTCATCTCAGCTTAACCTTAAAAGGCCAATAAACGGAAGCATTCAATGGCTGAAGACGATAACTACAATGAGGATGAAATGTTAAAAGAATAATTACGATAAATTATTAATTTATCAAACTATATAATATGTTTTAGCTAATAAATATATATTTCAGCATTTTCTAGGGATAAATGAGACAATCCCATTTATCCCATTTGAAATGTCCCAATCATCCCCATGATGCCTATATTCCATCGTCAGCCATTTTGTCTCAAAAATTATTTTGTCACAATGGTTAATATTCATTCATTTTAATTACCAATATTGAGCGTTTAAATAAAAAACTACAACATATCTTAATTGTTTATATTGAATAAGATATTTAAGTAACTTCAAATGTAAAAAAATTTACTTTTAAGCAGAGTTTTTAGGAAATGATAATTTGGAGGAAACTGAAAACAGCCATCTGGTCTTGCTTTTGGTTCTGAAGCACACTATGGTAGTGAAATCTGTGAGGATAGGAAGCAACTAAAAAAAAAAGTTTATTGCCTGAAATATTGAGAACGTCCCATCCATCCCTTGTCCCATTCATCCCCCATCTCCCCTACACGGTAGCCGGTTTCAATGGTCTAGTTTCTAAGAAACTATTTCTTTCACTTCTTCCAGTAAGTTGCAATGTTAGCAGATGTATTGAATGTGAATCCATTGTCCTAACTTTGCTGAAGGAATATTGAAAAAGCATTAAAGTTTGTCCATTGGTGACGTAGACTGAGCATGCGTGGGAGATAAGAAAGTTTAAGTAGGAAGGTTCAGTATAAATAACTGCAGGGGTGACAGTGCGTTCTTTCTCTTGTTCGGCGTTCAATCACTTATCAGTCAAAATTTGTGGTGCTAGATTCTGTGCTAGGTATGGCGTTGAGAGGAAAATATAAATCTCTCACTCTTGAAATGAAAGGCAAGATACTGAAAAATATAGGAGATGGCCAATCAAACAGTTATCAGTCGTAACTCAGTCTATTGAATGTTGTAAATTCATACAAATGCAACCATCTTCAGAAAAGGAACTTCATTGTTTGTTGCAAATAAAAAGCTAGCGATTAAAGCTAAAAACAATAAGCCTAGAAGCAAACGGCCCTGGATAAATATTTTCAGAGTGGTATGCAACCGTATTTCTTATATTTTTTGTGTGTAATTGATTAAAAAATAATTAAATTGTTAGAGAAAGGCTAATTTAGTTTATGTTATTATTAATAACAATATTTAAAATACCTTTTGCATTTGTATAAACATTAAAAAAATAAAGCTTTTATCTGGAAATGAAATCTCACACAATGCTGCTCCCTGTAATTTTCTTACAGGTTGTATTTACTCTAATGACTTTCAATAATTCGAAATTCGGATAATTCGAACTATTTTCGTTGTCCCTGCGAGTTTGAATTATCGAGAGTCCACTGTATACTAGAAAAAAATATTACAAAAAAAAAAAATAAATAAATAAATCTCCCAATGGATATTCTCTCGTTACGACACTATCTTGTGTATCTTTACTTTTTAAATTGTTCGTTAAATATATATATGTCAAAAGTTACTGAGCTGTTATACTTTGAATTTTATGAATGTCTAGCATTTTCTGACGTTAAAAATAAACAATCGTGTTTTTAGTGTCTAAGGAAAAAACCCTTTCTAAGTACATTAGTTTAAGATTTATTTCCACGACATTCCGGTTCAGTACGTTCTTTTCATCGTTTTTCTATTCTTTTCTTTAATATGTAAAAATTATGCACTAAAAAAGAAACTTTATGTATTTTTTTTTGTCTGAATCTTCATTAAAATCTTATTCTGTCGTCTTATATTGTCTATTAAATTTTAAGGTACTCAGATTAAAAATATAACTGGGTAAATTATGGGACGAAACATTACAAAAAAGTCTTGTAAAAAGCGAAATTTAAAATCTATATTTTTTAGTATGTATACTTTTTTCTCATGTTTGTCGTAGTGGAATATTTTTAATTAGCTCAGAATATTCTGATATTTTCTTTTTATTATCGTTTTTTGTTCTCTATTTAGCTTTACATATTACAAATGGGTATAAAAATTGTATATTTAAGGAATTTAATTTACAAGCACATATTTTTTTTCTAGATTTATTTTTTATGTCATTGAACATAAATAAAAAAGGGTTTTATCGAGATTGTTATTTTGTTTTCGTTTTATTGTTTATTTTATTGTTGTTCTTAAAAGCATAAAAATGGAAGAGATTTTGAAACATTTCTTTTAAAACTATAATATATATACATAGATATTATTGAGGCAGAAAATGTATGCATTTTTGAAACTGAAGTTTAGAAAATTTTAGTTGTATTTGTTCAGAGAATTATTTCTTGGTTATTTTTACTTTAAGCACACAACTCTTTTTTGTCTGTCATCTATTATATGAGCGATGACGTATTACTTACCCATCATACGTAGTATAGGGTAAGTCTTGTAATCGTTTTGAAAATCGAAAAATTTTTTTGACGGATTTACACGTTTCAGACACTGGAGATTCCGAAAAACATATTTTTAGAAAAAAATTTTTGCCGTCCGTCTGTGTGTCTGTAAACGCTCTATCTCCCGAAAAAATTGAGATAGAGACTTGCAATTTGGTATGTACTTAGTATGTAATAATGGGAAGAAGCCTATTTCATTTCAATAACCTCGATTAACCGGAACTATTTTTTTCGGACTAACGAAATATTCGTTCTGATAAAAGGTATATAAAAATTTTCGAAATTGTTTATTTTAAGAAATGAATATAAAAGACAATAAAAAAACATAAATTTTGCATAAAGCATGAAGTCGATCGGCTAATGAGTTGCCGAGATATTTGGAATCCTATTTTCCACACTCTTCGATTTTTCATGACCATATATTTCATCCAAATTTCACTTTAAAGATATATTTTAATTGGAAATTTGACGCTTAATCAGATGCGATAAACCGCTAGTTAATAGGATTATTATTTTTGGAGTTATAAGGAAAAACCTCTTTCAAGCAATTCAATAATCGAGCCTTTAAAGTTTATGACGTCATCAAGCCTCGATTTTATTTGAATTGCAATGTATTTTATAAGTAGTTTACACATTTTTATTTTAATATTTTACATTATGCATACCCATGATGGGTAAGTATTACGGTGGCCCCCAACGACTAGTTTTTCATTTATTGTGAAATCATTATTTGTGTATGCTGAACAGGAAATCTTGCAAGTGGGAAAAATGTACAGTCAAATTAAAAGAAGATTCATGGGACGCTATCAAATCTAGTAATTAAACTTTATGCAGAAAACAACTACTAAGTGTTCGATTGGATAGTTACAAATTAGCACAAAATGATTTGTTATTGCTTTTTACATTGTATGTATTAATACACATTACTGTGTGTATGACAAGAGTAAAAAAAAAACATTCGTACGGTTTTACATTTTGAGTACCACTATCTTCAATCAGAATTTACTGCTTTCTTTAGTGACAAATATTAGTCATTAAATAAGGAAAACAATATTTTTTGAAAAGAGTGGTACGAACCCTAAAAATATAGTCAGAAAATATGATTAAATGGGTTAAGAGAAACTTGGTCTATTAATTTATTATTATTAGAATTGCCACTGCACAAATTATAACTGAAGTTATTTTTATTCTTAGTGGTGGAATGGAAAGTTTTGCGTGCAAAAGCGTTTCATTAGCTAAAACTGCTATTGTTTCTCTTAGCAGAAGGTTGAGGTATCATGGTTTGTTTGAAATAATACTGAAATAAAATAAAATAAACAGTTTAAAAATATATTAAATACGTATATAAAATAGCAATTTACAATAAAATCTTCATAATAGCCACTCTCGAATAGCGGACATCTGCATTCAGCGAACACTTTTTTAAATCCCCCAATATCTATTTATTTATATGCCTTTACTTCTGAATAGCGAACACCTCCGATTAGCGAGCAAATTCCGCTGTTAAGAAATGCCCGGTATTTTGAGATTCTACTGTACATTGTAAAAAAGGACAAATATTTCTTAATTTAGGAAAATATAATATAACCACGAACAAAAATTTACAATAATTTCTTCCGAGTTACCCATGATCCCGGAAAAGCTATCTTTATCATTAGGAACCTCAGAAACCAATGTATTTTCTAGATTTATAGAATCATTTATAAAAACGATGTTTTTTTTTTGTTACCAATGATTTTCGGAAACGCTTCCGAATACTTTTTATTGTGTGTTAATCTGTTTTCTCAACCTGGTTTTTAGGGTTTTATAAATTCTCAAACCAAACATAAATCATACATGACAGTTATTGTTATTAATAATTAAAAATAAATTGGTTGATTAATTTGGTATACAATTGACTTTAAATACGGGGATTTAAATTAATTATTAATGTTTGAAATAATAATTAAATTATTTAACGCACTGAATTATTTAACGTAATATTTTTGTAATATATATTTCTTCTACTTTTTAACAATCAAATTAAAAAATATATTCATTCTCTAATAGGTTATTGCTCTTAAAAATATAATTATATTTAGTTTTTCTGTTTTGGTTAATTTAATTTAAGCAAACAATAACATATTTATGATTAATTTTAAATTAATAAATAACTTAACTGTTTGTATTATATCTTAATTGTAATCAAGCGTAATCGTAGTAATTAAGCATCTTGTCTGTTAATTTCGTATCTTATCTGTAACTGAGTATAACTGCTGGATTCATCTACAAAAGTTTCATCTACATTGTTTAAAAGACTGTAAGTACAATATATTTTTTTTTTCATTGTTATTGGGTTTCCTAATTATTCACACGTTTTATATGATTTTCTTATTCAATGTTTCTTTTTCTTGTATCTTCATTTCTTTACTTTCATTTAATACACGACAGTGATAGACTAACTCCGCAATTCGTCTATGTATTATGTGAAATAATGCAACTAAGCACTCACATCTCGCTATATATTTCATTTTCCCCCATATAATTTCTATATTACATTCCTGTTCCAACTTATGTTTAAATCCTTTTTATTTCATTCTTTCTTTGGTATCATCTACTTTTAAAATAGGTTTAGAATTCCCTGACAGATTTTATTTCTTAAAATGTTTTTTATATAATTTTTTTACTAGAAAAATTAATTTAAAATGTTATTAAATGCCATCTTTAAATAACCTATTCGGTCATTTTTGTTATATGGACTTGTATGTTATTTTTTGATTTTGAGAAAATGTGACTAAAATCCTTGAGATTTCTACATTAATGAACATTGTTCGTTTCGTATGTTCTCACTTTGTATTTCTTATTTTTTGGTTATCTTTGCAGTAGTTGTTAAATTTTTAAATGTCCTTCATTGTAATTTCGTGCTGCGTATCTCAAGAAAGTTTCTTGACAAGGAATAGGATACCTGCAATACGGCGAATATGTAACACACACACACGCACACACACACACACACACACACACATATATATATATATATATATATATATATATATATAGTCTCAAACTGTAGGCACGCGTAATAGCCGGAGCGCGTTAATCTCCGAAATATACGGTATGTATAATGTATATTGATAATATTTTTTGCTGGAAATAATATATTTTTTAGTTAGAAAACAGTCAAATGCAAGTATATTTAGCATTTTTCATATCTTTATTTTGCTGTTCATATTTTTCTATTTTATTGTAACTTTAGGGGTTTGTATTTTTATTAAGAGTAAAAAATGAATACATATCATATGTTAAAATAAAAGCATTTTAATAAACACCAGTTTTCAAATTATTTTTATTATTATTATTATTAATTTATTTTTTAAACATTAGGCTTATTTTAAAATGTTTGGGTATAGTACGTGCCAACAGACTCGTCAGCATTGGCTCCAGATTACAATTTTCGTTGCTCTGGTAACGAAGGGGTTAAAAGCTTCTTTCCATTTATTCATAAGAAGCGCATTCATGATCTTTTATGTTGCATATTTCATCACTCAATTGAATGGAGTTGATTCTTCTATGAATAACATTAATGATTATAATTTTATTATCTGTTATTGTTACTTAATAAATCTAAGATACATAATATGCTTAAAATCATTTAATAATTTTCATTAAAATACTTTGCATTAAAAAAATAGATTATGTAAATATTTTTACTCTTTATAAGTATCAAAATGATAATAAAGCAATAGGATATAAAAATATGTACATCAAAATAAAGACTTGAAGAAAGAAAAACTAAATAATTTTACATTAATTTTTTTTTTTTTTAAATTCAGAAATTATATTACTTTTTGAAAAATGTATTACTGTGGGGCAGGTATAATGTCTGTTATACAGTCTTGCTACACTGCAAAAAATGATCAATGTTTCTTATTTTATGAAAATATATTATAACCACGAACGAAAATATAATATAATCTTCTGAGTTATCCGAAATTCCAAAAAGCGTGTTCCAATGTCTTTTGAATCCCCAGAAAGCAATACATTTCCAAAATTTAAAGAATCATATATAAAAACAAAATTTCTCTAGCTGCCCGTATTTTTCAGAAACGTTTCCGAATGATTTTTATGGTGTATTAAATAGTTTCCTCAGCCTGGAATACCTATTTATCGAATGTCATCCATTCTCAAGTAAACGTTTTCAGCTGCATAAGTTAATTTATACATGAAACAGTAAAGAAATAATCCTACTTTTAATGTTAATGTTAACGCCTTTAATTTTGCATGTTTGTCCGTTAAACATATTTGTTGAACATGAAAATATTTACTTGAGAATGGATAGCATCGGAAAAAAAAACTATATTCCGGGCTTAGAAAACTGATTAATACACTTTAAAAGATACTCGTAAACGTTTCCGAAAATTACGGGCAGTTAGAAAAATTTTGTTTTTCTGAATGATTCTTTAAATCTCGAAATGCCATTGATGTCTGAGGTTTCTAAAGATAAAGAAACACTATTCAGAATAATGATTAGCAAGGATGAGTTTATATTATAAATTTATTCGTCATTATATTATATTTTCGTAGATTCAGGAACATTCGTCATTTTTTACAGTGTACGTTTAAAAAGACTAGCTTATAAAAAATATAAAACTAACAATTATTATTTCATTAATTATCGGTAATTGCTTTAATTTACTTTCGTAGGTTGTTTTTTTACTCCCAGTCAAGAAATTTATAAAAAAAAAATTGTTTTATTGAGTAAAGTCTTTAATCATATAAAAATTAATGATGCGTTTTATTTTTATTATGATTTAATGACTAGATTGACTTCATTTACTAGTTATTAATTAAATATCGTTATGTAAAAATCTTTTTGTATTACCAAGCATAAACATTTTTCTATATTTTATTTTCAACTAAGTAAATTTAAAATCATCTGTAAGCTGTTTACTTTCCCCGTATACTAAAATTTTGAAACGGTGTATTAAGAAAGAAAATAACATATCAAAAGGAATGTCTGTGAAGTATAAAAATAAAATGAAAAATTGGAATAATATAATTATATTTTAAGACAATATAAAAGAATATCAAAACTGACTTTTTCACATTTGGCACTTTTGTATTTCATTGACAATGTTATTTGCCTTTTTAATGTAATGCTTAATCAGAGAACTTAGGCCTAATGTCATCATCTGTTTCTATTTTGTTTCAGCGCTAAAATATGAGAGCCTTTTTAATATTTTTCTAATATGTATATTTAATAATCCCATTTAATTTATACCATCGAAAATTTAAATTCTATTTTGAAGTTCCATTTACTGGCGCTTAAATTCCCCAATACGAACTTTTAAAACGTGCACAGGTTTATTTCTAATCTTCAAATTGTAAATAAAAAATATATAATATATTCTACTATCCATTTATAATATGCATAATAGAAAATAGTACGGGAAAGCAGAGTAAAAAAAAAAAAAAAGTGTTTGTTAATCTTGGAAAATATAATCTAACCCCAGACGACATTATACAATAACCTCTTCTGAACTAGCCACGATTTCGAAAAGCGTTCTTTATCTTTAGAAACCTCAAAAAATAATATTTTCGAGATTCAAAGAAACATTTATAAAAATAAAATTTTAGAAATAAAGTCCGAATTATTTTTATAGTGTATTAATCAGTCAACCCAGTATATAGATTTTTCGGATAATATCCTTTCTCAAGTAGATATTTTCATGTTCAACAAACATGTTTTACAGACAAACATGGTAAATTAACTGCATTAACATCACCATTAAAATTAATATTATTTGTTTACTCTTGTACGTACAAATTCAGTTACGCAGCTGAAAATATTTAATTGGGAAATGATAGTATCCTAAAACGCGATATTCCGGTTTGAGAAAACCGATTAATGAACTATAAAAACTACAGAAATCTTTCCTGAAAATCAGTGGCAGCAAAATATACTTTCTTTTTATAAATTGTTCTTCAAATATCGAAAATATATTGATTTCTGAGATTTCTAAAGATAAAGAACGCTGTTTGTAATCGTGGGTAACTCGGAAGTGGTTATTGTATATTTTCATGCTTGGTTACATTAATCTTTTGTAGATTAAGAGACATTTGTCTTTTTTTACAATGTACTTTATTAGCAATTGCTTCTTTAAATTAGAATTTCCAACATAAACAATTGAAGGTACATTGTGTACATACATTGTGTAACAATTGTGTACATACCTTATCCTTGTACTACAATATACTTTTAAATATATGAGTAATTCATGCCATTGTTATTAATAAACAATCTATATTTATAAATCTATAAACATATATATGTATTTTTTTATTTCCATTTTACATATTTCCAATTTTAATTTTCCAATTGTTGTCTGGTAATAATTCAGTATACTTGGCTGATTCTACTGTTCTTAGCATCATGCAAGTAGAATTATGAAATACTGAATTATTTTTTAAAACACATGTGGGTGCAGCCAAGCTGACGAGTACATCTACATGTGTTTTTTTCATATCCAATTCTTGATTGGTTCTCTTGTGGTCCAGTTTTCCATTGAATAATGTTCATATTTAATTTATTAATCCATTTGGGTTTACTTAATAGCAACTCCAATATATAATTTTTTCCCCTTTCTCTCTCTTTCTTTTTAAATGTTCTTCAGGTATGAGTAAATTTGGCTAATTACCATTGAAGCACATGCTATGGTAATTTTATGATTGCACATGTTAATTATTAGCTATGCGGTATTCTGTTTACACAATATCATTAATTATCTCTTTGTAGATTATAGTAGAATGATATTAGAACTTGATATGTTTTTTGAAATTCATAGATATTATAATTATTTAACATTCTATAAAATTATGCTGCATTGCGCAAATTGGTATAGAATGGTTTTTACATATTCTTTTCAATATTCTTTTCAATTATAGCTGGTTGAAAGTATTGAGTTTTATGATACCATAATTTAGCCTAGTTGGCACATAAATCACTTTGATTAACTTCTGTTTAAAATACATAGTTAGTATAGCTGCATTGCGCTTTTAATGGTGTATTTAATATTAATTTAATAATAATAATTTTAGAATATTACTATTATTTCTTGGTATCATTTGTTTATCTATTGAAATTTCAAATGCATCTTTTTAAAATCTTATTCAGGTTCTTATAATTTTTTTTTTTTTTTTTTTTTTTTTTTTTTACCAACATTAATTTTGTATTGACTTATGAATGCTAGGGTATTCTATATTGTTGTCTTTTGATGTTAGCTTGCTTAATGGGACTTTATGTATATATGTATATAGTTTTATAATATTAGCTTTATTATATTTAATCAAGTATTAAACAGTCAATCTTTTAATTTTTATTTTATTTTATTTTATTTTTTTATGGATATTCAAGTACTTTATAACAATAAGGTTGATTTAAAACATTTTTATCTTTAAATATATTTTTATATGTATCTCTTGCAATTTCTATTGTATTAGTAAAATGTTAGATACTGGCAATTTAGGCCTTGGTGGATCCAGGACTAATGCTCGGTACAGGAAGATTATTAGGGATCTTCCTGGATCGTTATCAGATAACCTATTCTATTGTCCCAAGCCTGTACTATGTTTTCGTGAGTGTGAATCAAAGCGTTGCCTTACATGTCCATTAGCTGATAAGTCACAGATTTCAAATAATAACAATCTTAATTTGGTAAAATTTTGCAAAGCATACAATGTAATCTATTCATTGAAATGCAATTTGTGTAATATGGAATATATAGGACAGTCTCGACAAAAATTACATAAGCGGCTAAATTTACATCGTTCTCATATTGATAAATATAAAAAATCTAAATTTCAAACAACTCATAATATTGAATATACTCATTTCAAAAATCATGATTTTAAAAATATTACTATTAAAATACTTAAAATACAAAAAAATTTTACTGAACGTCTTTTTCTAGAATCTAAATATATAAGACATTTTAATACTACATATCCTTATGGATTAAATCAATTAGTATACAAAAAATCACATCCTGTATTTTCAGATTTAACTAAATATGAAAATTATAAAAATCTTTATTCAGGATTAAATTTTTCAAACATAAAAAAAACTTCAAGATCTGGTAGAGGTAAACATAATAACAAAAAATACACTGATGATATTGTGATTCAACAGGAGCTTGATGATCTTGAGGCAAAATTTTGTAATGATTATTGTTGGCTTGATATAAGAAAACATGTTTTTAGTATAAAAAAGAAATATTTGAACCAATATTTCAAGATATTTAAAAAGAATCAATATTCTCCACATTTTTGTGATATCTTTTATGATATTCTACATTATAGAGCCAACCAATTAAATACATGTCTTTCTAATAAACCTAAATATAAAACTAATAATACACAATTAATTATAAATTTTTCCAATCATGTATTTAATAATATCAATTTACACAATATAATAAACAACATTACTAACAATTTTCCAATAAAAAATTTTACCATTCACAAGACATACAAATATAATCGCACACTTGGACGTAAAATTTTTAATTACAATTCTTTTGCAAAACAAATGGTCTCTTCAAATAATTACCCATGTTATTGTAATGTCCCAAAATATCAAAAGTACATAAATACAACACATGGTCATATCATTACTGGTGATCTTAATATTGTAGAACAACCTATTTTACAAAACTTAATGCATAATGGAACAAAATTTCGCCTTCCATATAAGTGTAATATCAAATCCATAATATTGCAGTTTATTCAAGATATTGATTTATTTATATATAAAATTGCTATTGATTACAATAAACCAATCGAGTATTTTAGTGAATGGAGATTTTCTGTTATAGATAAAATGAAAAATGAAATTATAAAAAATTATCATCATATTACACATGCAGCTTTTAATAATATAAATAAACATATATCAGAATTACAAAACAAATTTATAATTACTTATGTAGATAAATCTCCAAATAATTATGCTATCATTTGTAAAGAATACTATAAAGTGTTAATTAACAATGCAATCAACACAAGTAATATTTTTAATAAAACTAAATTAAATATTGAAATAAATAATAGAAAATTATTAAATTATCACAAATTACTAAAAATCAAATGTAATAATTTAAATTATCCTTATCTTGTTATAATTCCAAAATTTCATAAAAATCCTACTAAATTTCGCACTGTTACCATCGGGTGTAACACATATAATAATAATGCAAGTAATTTACTACTTAATATTTTAAAGCAGATATATGATATAACGTTAAAACATAAACTACCAACATTGCCTAAAAAACAGTTTTCAACTCATTAATAAAATACATAATATCAATCCGGTAAAATTCATAAAAACATTGGATTTTAATGATTTATTTAATAACATTGATATAAAAGACTTACATAAAACAATGTGTATATTATTTAAAGAATTTAAATCTCAATTAAAATTAAAAGAACATATTTCAGTAATTTTTTTTTAAACTTTACTAAATTTTACATTGCATAATAATTACATCATATATGACAATATTATTTATAAACAATGCCAGGGAATTCCGCAGGGCGGAACAGCATCTAGTATTCTCTCTGACCTTTACTTATATTATTATGAAAGAAATATTAGTACGAACAATGATTATGTATTTTATCGCTATATAGATGACATTATCATATTTTATTTCAATGAAAAAAATTGCACATCACCACTCAATTTTTATCCTACTCAACTTAAATTAAGCGAAAATGATTTAATTAATAATAATATAAATTTTCTTGACTTAAAAATCAATATTAACAATAATTATAAATTAATTTTTGATATTTATGATAAGAGATTTGATTTTCCATTTAAAGTAAATATTTTTACCAATTATGCTTCATGTTTACATAAATCTGTATATAAAAATATAATTATCAATTATCTACATCGTATAAAATACTTATGCTCAGATATAAATAAAGGCAAAAATATTAGATTTATTCGAGATCAAGCAAAAATATATGGTTATCCAAGTTTTATGATAAATTCAATCATCAACTCTTTTAAATAACATTTATTATATCATTTAATATTAACACTGTATGTAATAAATCTTTGTTTTAATGTGCGATAACATATAACAATAGATATAAAATTACAATTATAACATACATTAATACAATTATAACATATTAGGAAATTTAATATTTGATTGTACATTATATACACTCTGTATAGTATGTGATTGTGCGTTGCCGATCACATATGTTTAGGGTGTTTTTGATGAGCAGCTTTCATACATTTATAATTTAACTTATACAATAACACATAAAATTATACATAGATAACATTTGTAAATATAACTCACAAACATATCTATTTGCAATGTGTATGAATATATATATAGTTTTTTGTTTTTAATCTATGAAAGATAGAATTGGGCAGGTGTTTTAATTGCTGCATTGCATAAATTTGATTGAAACACAGTAGTAATAATAATAATTATTTAATTTGATATTTAAATTAATCTCTGAAATCTAAAATATAATTAAGTATTAGGACAAATAATACATTAATTATTTAATAACAAGTCTAAAATATATTTAAGTAGTAGTAACAATAAAACATTAATTATTTAATTATATGTTTATAATATATATTAGTGGATTAACACAGCTGGCAGCATAGCACTTTGTTTTAAAATAATATCTCTTTTACATAATATACTCTTGTTAAGAATATCTGAAATGCTGTGCAGGATGAATAAATTCTGTGTATATTTATTCATATTGTAGGATTTTATTCGAATTTAATGTAAAACTACAAGGAAGTATTGTTTTTTAAAATTTATTTATAGGATTAAATCTCATGAAGTGATTATGTAAATAATAATGTGGATATGTAACTAAATATTAATTATGAATAATTATAATACCAACAGATGGCGACACTTTACGTATCAGGTAGTTGATGACAATATCATAAATATTATTTTTAATTTAACTATAGAGGGAGCTATTGCTTGTATATTAATTTTACTTTCAGGAATTAAAATTAGATGGAGTAATTATATATTCACGGATATAATTTTGTTATAAGAGTATTATCAACAGAATAATTTTGTGTTTTTGAATCATTTTGTGTTGGGGTGTCATTGATGTAGTTGTGTTTTTAAAAAAAATGAGCTCTCAACTTGTCTTTCAAATCATTTCTCTCAACTCGAATGTCAACATGTTTGATACGTGCCATGTGCAATTGAAAATTATGCAGCAGTTTATATATTTTGAGGATTCTGGATCATTGTTGTGAGTAAAATATTTTTTCTACAATTTAAGGGTTCTAATTTCCAATATTATTTCAAAACTGATATCTGGTTGTAATTTAGTGTGGTGATTTACAAAGATTTTAGGATTATCGTTGTAAGTGATATATATATATATTTCTTAATGGTTTTTTATTTCCATTTTACATATTTCCAATTTTAATTTTCCAATTGTTGTCTGGTAATAATTCAGTATACTTGGCTGATTCTACTGTTCTTAGCATCATGCAAGTAGAATTATGAAATACTGAATTATTTTGAAAACACATGTGGGTGCAGCCAAGCTGACGAGTACATCTACATGTGTTTTTTTTTCATATCCAATTCTTGATTGGTTCTCTTGTGGTCCAGTTTTCCATTGAATAATGTTCATATTTAATTTATTAATCCATTTGGGTTTACTTAATAGCAACTCCAATATATAATTTTTCCCCCTTTCTCTCTCTTTCTTTTTAAATGTTCTTCAGGTATGAGTAAATTTGGCTAATTACCATTGAAGCACATGCTATGGTAATTTTATGATTGCACATGTTAATTATTAGCTATGCGGTATTCTGTTTACACAATATCATTAATTATCTCTTTGTAGATTATAGTAGAATGATATTAGAACTTGATATGTTTTTTGAAATTCATAGATATTATAATTATATATATATATATATATATTGACGCGTGTGTCCGTATTCATCCTTTGCAACCAAAACTACCCAGCTCAGACCACTGGTATTTGTGTGTGGCAGTAGCCTCGAGTATCCCATCGTGCACTATGGTGGTTGCATGTGGGTAGCTGTGGGGTTGTATTAGATACGGTGGTGGAAAGTGGTCAACCTAGGGCATCTTCATATTTCGACCAAAGTGTTCTGAAAAATGTTTGGAATCTTTTTGAACGGGAATTAACTTAACATGAACTAATTATGATATAGAAAACTAAGTAAAATGATTTCGCGCCACCTAGCGGTGGAAATTGAAACTAAGCGATATTGAATTATATTTCACTTTGCAACCACAAATACTCAACGCAGATCACAGGTGTTTGTATGTGGTAGTAGTCTTGAGTCTCCCGTCGTGCACTATGGTGGTTGCATATCGGTAGCTGTGGGGGTGTGGGAGATAGGATGGTTGAAAGTGGTCGACCTAGGGCATTTCCATATTTCGACCAAAGTATCCTAAAAATGTTCTTGGTTGAACTAAAATATTCTTTATATTTTATACATACATATATATTTTCTAAATATAAATACACACATATACATATTTTTTATTAGATTTACATATGGACCACAAGGCACGAGAACATTCTGGAATGTTCGAGGACCCCTCTGGGGGGGGGGGTGTGTGGGAGATATGGTGGTTGAAAGTGGTCGACCTAGGGCATTTTCATATTTCGACCAAAGTGCTCTAAAAAATAAAAGAAGAAACAAAAAAAGAAATGTCTTTTAAGGCTTTCTACATTAAATATAGAAAAAAAACTGCACAAATGTATAAAGCAAAAACAAAAACAAAGAAAAAAAACAGCGACACGAGTTGTCATTTCTAAAAAAATAAAAGAAGAAACAACAAAAGAAATCTCTTTTAATGCAACTCTTCTATAATAAATATAGAAAAAAAAAACAAGTGGATAAGTGTGGTCGAAGATCGCTCAAAGGGTTTCGTTTAATATTCCTTTCAAAACACTTTATCCTTTCTTTAATAAATTCAAACAAATTTCATTTAGCAAAAGAAAAAAAAAGTCATGTTTTTTATAAAGTAAAAATTTATCGGTCTATTTTTTCGTTTTTTCGAATATCTAAACCTGCCGGATAGCGGGCCAAGCCAGCTATTATATTCTGGCATACTAATATCCGTAATACGGACTAAATGCAATATTTAAAAAAATAATTTCAAAATTAAACAGATTGTACACCTTCAAAATGTTAAAATATGCGAATATTTCCATAATCGGATTTTTATGACGATTCAATATGTTTCTCAAACCTCAAACTCATATATTTACTATTCTCTATTATTTATATTGATACTCTCTTTGTATTATTCTCAAACATTTGAAAAATTAGTTAAACTTACCATATGACGTCAGATTTTCGTTATAATTCTCTAATGACGTGATATTAATCTGCTTTGTGTACTTACACATACTCCTTGTATTATTGAGAAATCTTAGACATTTTCCGTTTTATTACGACTATGACGTCAATCAATTTTATTTCATATTAATCTTTTTTTTCATTTGGTGAAACTTTTTATTTCATTTTTCACGTGGAAATCGTCAGATAGAAAATTAATTATTTTAGAAAGAATTTCTTCGTGGATTTTTAATTTTTGGCATCGGCTATAACGAAAAATGTTTAAATCTAATAGGAAAAGGCTATTAGAATTTTGTTTTTTTATCTCTCTTTATTAAAATAATATGAATTTTTCAAATTTTAATATTTTCAGCTCTTCACAGCTGATATTCTGATTTATACACAAAGTTTCAACTCTGTAAGTTACATAGTTTTCGAGAATGGCTCTGTGACAGACAGACAACGAAGCGGGAGCAATAGGGTTTCATGAGATGAACGAAACCCTAAAAAACAGCGAAGCGGGTTGTTTTCAGCTAGTTTTTCATAAAGATTCAAATCATCCGGTCTTACCACGACATTGGGGTAAAACTGCAAGGATATGTTAGTCTGGCCGGAACTGAAAGAGTTTAGACATTCATTTACAAAGGAACAATGGATTATATTTTACTAATTTAACTAAGGAAATAAACTAAAAATTTTTTAATTGCAAGTCTAATTATTTAGTATTTAAAGTCAAAGGGATAGTTATCTTCATTACAATTTCAGAAATTACAGAAAAGAAACTCACATCTTTATGAACGTTATACATCATAATCACCACTGTCGATGTAGTAGTTTTGTCTGCCTTTTTTTCAAACATGGTTTACGAGTTTTTAAATTATTATTTTTCAATATAATTTTTTATCACACCGTTTTAAACGCAAAAGAATGTTAATCGGAAAGCAAGCCGTAAAAATACCCTTTTAAATGGTAGTAACAGTTTCAATACTTATTAAATATGCTACACATATTAATATCAAAACTTTCAGTAACTTTGAATGTGTTCATATTTAACAGTTTTGAAAACTAAAAAAAAAATAAAACAAAAAAACTATAAAATGAAGTTTTAAACACAGAAACTACGTAAATGGCGGTATGGGGATATCGTAATAGGAGCTTCACACTCTGGCATGAAGCTAAGTATTTCAATCATTATTCGCTAGCGGGCTGCTCAAATTGTTTCAGAAGTGAGAAATCAGAACACAGAGGACGACATGCCAATTTCACCTTCCTTTTTTCATAAAATTCCAATATGAGACTCGATCGATCCTACTGTTACTTAACAGGTGACATTTAAAAGACACAAATAGATGTTAAAAGATGTTTGAAATGTTTAAAAACTGTCCTAGTACTTTCGGCCGGCTACCGCCGCCATCATCAGGAAGCGAAATTTCTTGCTGACTGCCGTCTTACGCATTTGAACTCCAGTTTCGTCTTGAGGTGGAAAAGTTCATTATTTCTTGGGTGTTACTTGAGTTGGTTTCTATGGATACTATGAATTATAATGTAAACAACTTTGTGAACTAATCGAAAAGGAAAGGGGGTACACCTTTATCTTCAAATATTTTGGACATTAAACTCAATGTTGGGTATATTGTATGATACTGTATCGTTTCAAACCTGATTTCCTTTGCACAAAATATCTATAGATTCTCTGATAACGATGTATAGTAGTTAGATGATGGATAAATGATTTTTGCTTGATTGAAATCTGTTACAATATTTTATTTACAATTTAAACCGGGATAAAGCAGTAGACGGGCGGCCAAATCTAATATCTGCCTTATGTTCTTTTACTCTTTCACCGAATTTCCTATTCGTCATGCCTATGTATTCCATTGTATTATTGTCGTCTGTTGTAAAAGGAATAGTGTATACACCAGCTATTTCGTTTTTTTTGGATTGGATCTATTTTAGTGCAAATTAATTAGGTCTGAAAAATTAGGTTTCACTTTACTATGCGAATTTCATGCTACTTTCCTCTAGTTGAGATATATTCAGTCAAATTACAATTCTGCGCTTTCAAGTTTGTTCTTATGAAGTTCATCTTAAACAAATAAATCGATTTATCTTGAGCAGAACAATGCAGGAATAGTTTCACGATAAAAAACATTTCGGCATTTCCACTGTCGTAGCATATTATAGCTCATACTTGCTTTATTTTATAACTTTTACATCATAAAGTGATAAATTATCTGTGTAAAATTTAATATTTCGGAAAGTATGGGGAATGAGATCCAAAATCATAACTTTGATATATAAAATTTCTAATATGCAAAAGTAATAATAATAATAATAATAAAACGAAATACACTGAATTAACAATGTTTAAGGTAACATATAATGCTTTTTTATATAAAAAATTCCCCATTACAAAGTATTTTTTAAAAATTTGCATCTTTTCATAAAAGTTTCTCTTGATTCAATGAAATGTGCTCTTTTGTAAAGGAAGAAAACGTCCGAATAAGTTACATTATTTTAAAGTTTGTGCTAAATTTTATTCGTGAATTATCATTCGTAGCATGTCATGTCCAAAGTATATCAGAGGTGAAGAGACCCATCTTGGATGTCAGGGATAAAGTTTACTAAATAGGCCCCCATATATTCATTCAAATAAAGGGGGGCACTTTAGAAAACATTAATAATGTTTATTAAATTTGTTATTTTTAAATCAAATTAACTTTTAATTAATGCACTCGTACTATTTGTCATTGTTTTGCAATATACATTTGATTCAGTTGTAATAATATGCAAATTTTTTTGTGAGCTATAGAAATAAATTGGAACCAATGTTTTATACCAACGTAGACATATAGCGAGTTGCATTATTTTACAAAGAATTTTTTCTTGGGAGGTATTTATCAGCTAGGAATTTTGAAATAGATTGTTTTAAATCAGAATTTATTTATTGTTTTGAGTAGTGTTTTTTCCCCACATTCTACGCAAATTGGAATTTAAATTTTGAAAGTTCCGAAGACCTAATCTTCCCATAAAAATCCATAAAACGTGTAGTAGCGGTTTTTTCTTTTCCCCAAGAGCCACGGAATTTTCTCCATACGTCCCCACCATTGGTGCACCCATGAGAGGAACTAAGGGGCTAAAGCCCCTCCCAAACCCTGAGACTATACTAATGTTTAAAGTATCTTAAAATTATGAGAGGTTATTATTATTATTTTTTAAATGATCCTTCTAAAGATTTTTTTGTAAATTTTGGAAAAAATTAATTTTATTTCCGATTTTTTTATTTTTTAAATCTTTTTTTTTTTTTAAATAAAAAATATGAAAATTTTTAATATATGCTAATTAATATTGTTTAAACTTTTAACATGTTACAGTTAAAGAGTTTAGGATGTTATATTTTAAAATTTTCGTCTTTCTCACATTCATAAATGCCATGATAGAACGTTCATAGAAATCACTTTCACTAAAACTCAAACATTAATTCCTGATTTTTTGTATTTTGTAATCTGCTGTCTTGTTTCAAAATATCAGCCACACTAGAATTTCAAACTGCTATATCTCAGCCATTTTTAAGAAGGAGGCAAAATAAAAAATTCTCTGGAATCCTTGCATCAAGGCCTAGCATTTAAGCAAAAATAAATTTTAATTTCTAACTTTTCTAGTTTTAAATCTTTTAGCGGCCGCCATTTTGAAACAAGATGGCGGATGAAGCTGGCCAACGGACTCGGTAGAAATATTGGTGAGCCTAATACACACACTTAGTTGCATCCAAATCGGTTTATAAATACACGTGCTATTGTATGACTATATATATATATATATATATATATATATATATATATAAATCAACATTTGAACTAAGGGTGGTTTTGGGGTCTGGGGGTCATGATCGGTGAAAATATAACGACAATTTTCGGAATTGCTCTTCTCCGAACGGCTGCAATAAGTAGCTTTTTACTTTTTGTAATAAAAGCTACCTAAAACACAGCTGAAACATAAAACCCAATAATTCATTAACCATGATAAATATATAGATAAGATAAGAGTTTAAAAGAAGACATAAGTTTACAGAAGATATAAGTTTACAAAGTAGCTGATAAATTTGGTTTACAGTACTTAAAGAGTAATTCAAATTTTAATCAATGCATCGAGCAGCACTGTCACAACCAATACAGAGCTGGGTCAAACTGACGTATAAATCTGGATCGTAGTTATTTCTGTTTTACCCTCTATCCTGTTTAGACTTGGAATGAAGAAAATATGTTACATTTTAATTTCGGATGTCACTTTTGGAACACACTGTATATATTAATATTTTCTTGAGGGCACTTTCAATCCCCTGAAGTTATTCGGCATTTGAAAATTTGAGACTCAGTTTATAAAACACATATAAGCTAAAGGAATAAACAATTCACTGAAATGTACTATGTACAGGGTGATCTTTCTTATCGCTGACCAATAGCTAATTCCTAAACCGGTAAGTTTAACGGTAATTGAAATAATATTTAAAATGTTAGTTTTTTATCGTCTTAGGTATCATTCAAATCAAAAAAGTTATTTTTGCAAAAGTTACTAAATGAAAGTTTTTATACGGCCTTTTGCCCCTCATAAGTTTTACTTAGAAAAACATTTTCTACACTCTAACGAGTAACACAAACAAACAAACAAAGATTTTTTGTACGGCCAAAACTTACGGAGTTTTGATATTTTGAAATTTATGAATTTTCAACATTTTCCGGCACTAAAAATGGCAAAACGGCTTTTTAATGCTGGAAAATGCTGAAATTTCATAAAATTCAAAGCATTATTGGTCAAAGAAGTATAACTGAGTGTGGTTTTGTGGTAAGATAATGGAATTTTGTTGGTATTACTTGTACGCAGAATGTTTTTCTAGACATAAATAAATAAGACCCAAGAAACTATAAAACATAAAACATTGTAATTTTTGCATTTGATGTAATTTTAATATGATGAAGAACAACATTTCAAACATTTTTTAAATTAGTAGTATACTTATAAAATTAACGGTTTAAGAATCAACTATTAGTCAGAGAGATGAATATATAATAGTAGGACCTCAATAATAATAGTGTTAATATCGAGTCACGACTTTCCAACTAACATAGTAGCCGGCGTAGAACCGTGCTAAAACCATAATTTTGGTAAGTTAAATGCTGCTGCATCGTTACATATAATATTTTTACGTGTTACTAACTCTATGGATTAGAGGGAAAAATTATCTTGCTTTCATTGAAATTTATGTAGATGGTTTCTTCTTGATATAATCTTACCACGTCTGTGGTTTTTCTATTATACTTAATATCAGCTTTATGCTCTTTTTTTCTGTAACTAAATTTCCTACGTGTCATGACAATATAGTAAGTTTATGATCCGTCTTTTATAATAAATGGAATTTCATATACCCCTGAATAATTCTCAATATTTATTGGGTCAATTTTACTGCAAATGATATTCTTTAATTTCTGAGTGGGTTTGGCTATTAAGCAGAAATTGAAACGTTTAAGGCTGTATTTTATTTTTTCAAAAAAGCTTGAATAATATTGAAGAGTATAAAGTTTCTATTTTTGCGAATCAAATTTGTTTTGATTTTTCTTATTATTGGCAATATCCACGATTAATTTACTGATATGGTGTACCTTAAAACCATTATTAAAAAAACAACGCTACGGATATTATCCAATTCATTATCAAACATTCATGTCACCAACAATGTTTGGTATTGTTGAAATGATGGCTGTCACTGACATGCAGACGAACTGACAGAACCGTAGCTACATAGGGGACACTTATTTCAAAATAATTTCGAGGAACGACTTTCTTCTTCTAAAGACTATTTCGTTAGAGGTCCTACTTACTCTATGTTCATGGTTAGCGATAAGACAGGGCACCCTAAACGTGTTCCCTCTTAAAAATCGTCTTATCTGAGGGTCCCTTTGTCTAAGAAAGTATACGGCACGAGTAGTAATTTCCCCAAGTGAGTGAAAATGTGTACAGGGAAGGACTCTAATTCAGAACCTTAGCTTTAATTACCAATGCTCTTCCAATTGAGCCATCTGTACTACATTCCAGCCAACAGAATTCCCTCATACATCCATTTAGCATTGACATCTGGTTTGGTATTTGAAACAGATCGAGAGAATAAACCGAAGTTAAAGGAAATCCGACAAACGGTGGATGCATAACAACATTTTAAAAAGGTGTAAATGATGTATTCTGTCAGCACTTCTAACCTATGAACAGTAGAACACCTGTGTCCCTTTAACCCCAGTTTACAGTATCTGTATCCGTATATGATACATGTAGGAAAGATACAGGAATAATCTGTATTTGCTGTCACAAGTGTTATTAGCGGACTTATCCATTAAGTTTAAAAGTTGTTCAGATTCAGTAGTTATTCCCTTACCTCGTATATTACCCCGATTTACATAAAAGAAACAAATACAGTGGAACCGCGATTTTACGGTACCTGCTTCGTACATTTTTCCGCTTTGTACGTCATTTTTCACTGGTCCGAACAAATAGCCTGTACTGATAATATTAAAAAATCCCGGATTTTGCGTCAGTCATTTTGAAGTTTTCCCGCATCGTACGTTTTTCTACCGACAGGCGGAAAATATTTTTTTTCTTGAATTTTGCTTGTTAGAAACAGGCACGCCACGTTTCAATCTAGAGTTCAATACAGGATGAATCAACACCGCCATTTAAAAAACCTTCGACCAAAAACAAAGTTAAAACCAGTTAGTGTTAGCCGATGGCAGACAGCGGACAGCGAATGCGTTTCATAGCTAAAAGATTAAGAGATGACGTCACATCATCTCTTTTAGTGAAAATTGTTTTTTCATATTTTTCTCTTTTTCCCCTGACAAACAGCAGAAAGCGAATACGTTTCACAGCTAAAAGATTAAGAGATGACGTTTCATCACGTCATATCTTTTAAGGTAAAGTAGATTTTCACATTTATCTTTTTTCCCCCTAAAATAAGGCGAGACAAATTTCAGATGAGTTTTTTTCGCGTGGGCACCAGTCTTATTCTGTTTCTGTTAATGTAATAAGTGTAAGAGAAAGTGTTTTTCTGTTTCCGAAAAGGCGGAAATTATCAAAAAGGCTAAACATTTTCACGACCTACAGTAGATCTGGCAAAATCGTTGAATATTTCCTATTCCGCATTACAAACAATTTTAAAACAAGAAATGAGTTCAGAATTACATTCCGAAAAACTAGGAAAGTTTGCAAAGAAAAGAAATACTCTCAAAACATCTCCATGCGATGAACTTGAAAGTTTTACTTGAATGGTTCAGTGGCGTGCGAGCAGATAACATTCCGATAAATGGACTCATTTTAAAGGGAAAAGCACTAGAAATTTCACCTAGACTTCAACTGAAAGATTTCACAGCATCAAACGGTTGAATACACCCATTAAAAAAAAACCCTTATGTTTCAAATCTATCTGTGGAGAGTCGAATAGCGTAGAGCATGCTACCGTTCAAGAGTGGATTGAGAAAACATTGCCTTTTCTGGTGGATGGTTATTCAAAAGAGAACATCTTTAACGCTGATGAAACTGGGCTATTTTTTAATTTGTTTCCAGTGCCATGGTGGAAAACTGTCAAAAATGCGTTTGATCGTTTTGCTGTGTGCAAATTCAGATGGAAGAGAAAGGCTGACGCCATTTGTAATCGGGAAAGCCAAGAAACCTCACTGTTTAAAAAATGTAAAAAGTTTACCAATTGATTACGACACTAACACAAAATCATGGATGACCCAATCACTTTTTGAAGATTTTATTCTGAATTTGTATAAAAAGATGCTCATGCAAAATCGGAAAATTATTTTATTTCTTGAGCAATGTGTCGCTCATGTTGATCTCAAATTAAAGAATGTGCGTGTGGAATTTTCCCCTCCAAATTGTACAAGCAAACTTCAGCCGTGTGATTTAGGAATAATCCGAGCATTCAAAGTGCATTACAGAAAGGCACTAATAAGAAAAACACTTCTTGCACTAGACTCTAATGATCTCCAAGATGCCTGGAAGCAAAATATTAATGTGTTAGAAAGCCTTCATTTGATCTGTTTGGCGTAAGATAATATTGGGAAAAAGTGCATTTCCAATGCTTTTGTAAAAGCGGGATTTCCGAAGTCAACCGATGAAGGATCCAGTGAATCACATCCAGACGAGACAAAAGAGGAAGATTTTATTGTAAATAATGAATTTGATCATCCAGAAACCGATGGTCATGAATAATTTCAATGTGATAATTATGCTGCCACTTTAGGAATTCAGACCATATCTGATTTCATTCCATGTTATGAAAGTGAAAATGATGAAGACGACGAACTAACAGATAGTGTGCCTTCATCGACAGAAGTTCTTGAAAGTTTGAAAATTGTAAAAAAACTTTTTATCTGCTAATGTAAACCAAGGACTGAATTTACGAAAACTTGTAAGTATTGAAAATGCTGTAAATGACATTGTGTCTAAAAGCAAAAAAACAAGTAAAATAACAGATTGTTTTTAGCGTAACAAGGTGAGTGTATGTTTCATTTATTTTCTTTTCAGTGTGTTGGTTTTCCTTAAACCCCGATTTTACGATTTCCCGCTCAGTACGTTATTTTCTGTCGGTCCGGTGAAAAACGTAAAACCGGGGTTTCACTGTATAACATTTTAGCATTTCTAACTGTCCATGTCCGTCGCAGACTGACAGTCAGATTACCAGATTGAGACTAAATTCTACTCTGGACTGTCAAAATATCTTCAGTTTATTAATTTATTTAAATATTTTCTATGAATTTTTCCAGTACAAACCTTTTTTATAAGCATTTTAAATCATTTTCTACTTCAAAGTTCACTTGTTTATGTTACAGTCATTATTAATAATGGTCCATTAAATTTTGGGATTCGTTGCGATATTCGTTTTTGAGATAGAGAACAATTGATGATTGAATTGATTGTGATTTTAAAACTGTTTTTCTTTTTTTTAATCATAAATGATTTACAGAGATTTTTCGGAAAATAGAACATGCTTGTTATTTATTGTCATTTATTGTTTTAACCGGGGCTAGACAGATACCCGATATACAAGCCGGTGTACAGAACGTAGATAAAAATAATTTTAGTTGAAAATTCCAATAGATTTTTTACAGTTAGTATATATTTTTTTAATTGTTCACCAACTACACCAAAAAGCATTTTTGCATTGTATAAAGTATTGTATTAGCCGCGAGCAGCGATTAATCGCGAAACTTTTCGCTATTTAAAGCTACCTTTGGGATTCTCATTGTGTCAGTATCGATTATATATATCTTAAATTTGTGTTACTTTAATTTATTTATTCATTTGTGAAATTTTAATTTCATTTGGAAATTTACTTATGGAATATTCCAGGAAAACAAAGAAATACTGATTTTTTTTTCCATTACCAAAATAAACAAAATATATATTTTGTAGAAATTTCTTATTTGTTAAATCTTGTTTCTAGTGTTTTATAAAACAAATATGATTTATTTAAATTCAGTCATCATTTTTAAACCTTAGATTTTATTTTTCATATATTTAAAAACTTTTAAAATTCCGTAATATGAAGCAAAGCAAAGCATCCGAAAATATTCCAATAGAAATCTGTTCAAATTTTAACTGATTATGTGTACTTTAATACTAAGTATAATTGGTTTTAAACTTTGCTCCAGTTTTCCTTAGAGTTGTGTTTTTGTTATTTACGTGTAGAACGAAAAAAAAAATCATTTGCGGGCAGCTAATTTATTTTGCTCAGATACAATTTCGACCTATTTTTTTGTCAATAAACAAAAACAAGCTCGAAATTGTGCATTAAACGTGACATAGGAGGTGCGTTCGTATTATAACTAGTTCCATAATGCAAAAATATCATCCTTATTATTTCAGTGAAATGAATTATATCGTATGAGCGAAAAGAGTGTGCCTTTTCTTTTTCTTATTAAGTATGGCACGTTTACAAATGTGATTTTTTTTTCTGCACCAGACAGGACTGTAAAATTCACCATGAAGATCTTGCTTTGCGAATACGCCCATGGTTTAATATTTTTATGACTCATAATGAACGAATCGCCTGTGTTTATTGACTTTAATGGATTGAGATATTCGGCTGTTAATGTAGTTTCCACTGAAGTTATCTCAGAATCTATAAATTTTTTAATGTAACTCATGTATCTCAACGAATATTCTCAAACAAATAATTTTTTTCAACGATCTTTCTGAAAATGTACCTTTTATGCTCTTTTATTCGAAAAAAATAATTTTGATTAAAAATGGCCGCCTGGCATATGAAAAAAGAAGCGGTTTGCCCGCATTTGTTTTCCTCAGTCACATGACTTGCACTTTTATTATATAGATTTACGTACGATAGGATTTAATAGAATAAAGAAACATTTTAATAATATCTTTTTAAATTTTGATTCGATTTTCATAAAATTTGAAATGACTCGATAAAATTCTGCAACGATAATATACATTAAATTTCAAACCATTCGGTTGAGTAGTTTTTGCGCTTCGAAGACGTAGACCGTGGGGCGCCTGTTTGTCGGGAATTGCGGAAGAAATGACATTTTTGCGATGATGCTGCTATTGGAACCGCCTACTTCGAAACCAAACTTGTTTGTAGGCGGAGCCAGCAAGGATTTTTTTTTTTTTTTTTTTTTTTTTTTTTTTTTTTTTTTGCTTTAAGAGTTGGTCCTATAAAATACATGTCAGTATAAAAGTTTTAGATAATATTAAGAGGATTTATAATAAATTTAAGCGGATTTGAAATCTTGGGAATTGACGAAGTTATGAATTTTTTTTCTTCTAAAACCCCCCTCGCCCCCTTAAGGCAATTTTTAATTATATCAAAAATCTGTCATACATAAATTTTCGGCCCTTCTCCTAGAAGTCATAATAACTTCAAACGGATTCGATACGTATCATAATTAAGAAATTATGGTTTTTTTCTGTTTTCACAAAAAGTCAAACCCCTTCCCCCCCCCTTGGTTCGATTTTACCCATTAACGAACTTGACCGAGATTTTATGACCCTTGATTTTATGTATCAGTTTCGAAAAGATGCGGGAGTTGGAACCGCCTATTTCGAAAAATAACTTGTTTGCAGGCGGAGCCGGCAGGAATTTTTTTGTTTTTAATTATTTTTTGCTATAACGGTTGGTCCTATAAAAAACTTGTCAACATAAAAGTTTTAGATAATATTAAGAGGATTTATAATAAAAAATTAAGCAGATTTGAAATCTTGGGAATTGACGAAGTTGTGAATTTTTTTCTTCTAAAACCCCCCTTAATGCAATTTTTAATTATATCAAAAATCTGTCATACATAAGTTTTTGGCCCTGTTCCTAGAAGTAATAATAACTTCAAACGGATTCGATACGTATCATAATTAAGAAATTATGGGGGTTTTCCTGTTTTCACAAAAAGCCCTCCACCCCCCCCCCCCCCTCTTGGTTCGATTTTGCCTATTAACGAACTTGACCGAGATTTTATGCCCCTTGATTTTATGTATCAGTTTCGAAAAGATGCGGGAGTTGGAACCGCCTACTTCGAAAAATAACTTGTTTGCAGGCGGAGCCGGCAGGGATTTTTTTTGTTTTTAATTTTTTTTGCTATAACGGTTGGTCCTATAAAAAACTTGTCAATATAAAAGTTTTAGATAATACTAAGAGGATTAATAATAAATTTACGCAGATTTGATATCTTCTGAATTGACGAAGGTATGATTTTTTTTCTTCTAAAAACCCCCCTTTTCCCCCCTTGGTACCATTTTTAATTATATCAAAAATTTGTCATACATAAATTTTCGGCCCTTTTCCTGGATGTAATAATAACTTTAAACGGATTCGATACGTATAATAATTAAGAAATTATGAGGGTTTTTCTGTTTTCACAAAAAGCTCCCCCATTTCCATCCCCCCTTGATTCGATTTTGCCCATTTAACGAACTTGACCGAGATTTTATGACCCTTGATTTTATGTATCAGTTTCGAAGAGATTTATGCAGAATTTTTCCAGTTATCGTGGTCATAAAAAAGTGACATATATATATATATATATATATATATATAAAGTTTTGAACTGGGGGGGGGAGGGGGGGATTGGGTTCTGGGAGTCATGATCGGCGTAGATCTGCAAAAATGTTTCAAAATTTCCAACTTAGGTGAGAATGTAATAGGTAGTATTTCTTACGATATCTACCTGAAAACTAATCCTTTAAGGATCATGGCCTACAGTGCCCATCTCTGATTTCTTGACCATGGGCCCTGAGGTTCTATGCAGCATATGTTTGAGTCAGTCGTTTAACCTAGAGCTCCTGTACTACAGGCTGAATCATACCGCCATTTAATAACCCAAGGGAACAAAAACCAAGCTAAAGCCGGTTAGATTACTGTAGTAGTGGACGGCGAGTGACAGTGACAGGGACGGCAAACACCTGCTCGTGCGGTTTCCTAATATGCCGGGGGCTTCCCCTCCTTTAATTGTTTTCGTTTTTTTCCACCTATTTTTTTGACAGGACGCCTCTTTATTAGGTGCAATAGGACGCTGTCCGCACGAGCTACCGGACCCGCTCCAATGGGACAGACCACGGAGCCAGTTTTTACCCGGTGGGGTACGGTAGAAAGGCGAAGTCCCGTCAGCCACTGCAGCGATTCAACTGCCTTGCAATTCGGCACAAAATTACCCCTTCCAAGGTACAACTTAGCTATTGGCTGCATCATGCATCGTTTTTCCCTCAAAATTGTCTCCCATTGTTAAAGCTAAAAAAACGTACCACAGTTTCGGCTCTAAATTGTCCAGCCCCATTCTCCCAGGCATGACAGGCACATGGTGTGCGGCGACAAATCACAGAATTCATTGTCAATACCTTAACAACTTAGAACCTCACGGTATCTTAAAATTCATTGGCCGACCTGGGTGCTTGTCAGTACAGATGGCCCCATGCGGCGATCAGGCGATTATCGCCCCACTCTCCAGGCAACTCAAACTCATTAAACTGGGCCAAATCCCGGAAGGCCGGGGCATGGTCAGTGGTCTCCGAGTCGCAATATGGCGGATATTTTAGGCAACAACATGGATATGCGTCAGCTCCCCTTACAGGAGTCTTAATGTGGGGGTCTAACGCGAGACCCCCACAGTTTAATTTTCAAGCAAGCGTGGTACTAATTTTATGAACCACTGAAGGAATGATAGAAATATTTTTGTCAATTACACGATGCGAATTTTATTTCTTGTGATAAAATGGACTTTTAAAAAAGATATTTATTATGATTTAAGCATATAATCTTCTGGGACTACAAAATTCTTTACATTAGCTAATATAAATACGTGTAGGTTCATATATAAAGTCGTTTATTTCAATGAAAACCAAAAATTGTAACTAAAAAGTAGTTTTTTGAGTTATATGCACTAAATGTATTATTATTATTTTTTTTTAATACTTTGAATATTTTTGGTGCTTTTAATAAGTTCTTCATTCAATATTACTAAAATGAATAATCAAATATACTGAGCAACCTCTAGAGAATTATTTTTGAAGAGTTGATTTTAATCAAATAAATTTGAAGATAACTGTGACACAGGAAAACTTGAAATTTCACTAGAGTAAAAAGTTAATTTATAATTAAGGCATTTTTAGAAATTCTGGTAAAAGTTATTCTATTTTAATACACATTATTTTTTTCTAATTTGTAACAAATCATAAAGATTTTTCATGAAAAAATAATTATATATAAAGATGAAAGAACTGTTTAAAACTTGTTTGGTAAAGAAAATTTTTTTACTTTCACCCAAAAGTGTTCAATAACGTGATACCTACATTTGTGAACAAATCAACATTTTTCAAAAGATTATACCAGGAAAACAAATTATAAAAAGGAAGTAAAGTTCTCTTTACATACATCTAATTTAAATCTTTCATTTGTTAAGCAGAATCAATTTGCATTTACAAAATTTTTTAACTATTTTGTTTAAGTGCTACTTAATCTGAAATGTTTCGTTTGTAGATAACAATTTAAAAAAGTTTTTCAGAATTAAAACAACTTTTGCTTGAATATTATAAGTAATGCCTTTTATTTGTGCAAAAAAGCCTATAATATTATCCCAAAAGTATATACCTAAAAGAATTTAGTTTAAACTTGGATATTAAAAAGTATATATTTTTTAATCCGGACATGCTACATTAGGTATTACCTACATTTATGAGAAAATAAACATTTTACAACAGCCTTTTTGCTAGAAAAATAAGTTATGCAAACTGCCAGTTAATTTGCTTTTGCCAAAGGGCAAGTAATTTTAATTCTTAAATGCTAAGTAAAGGGAATTTCCATTTACAAGAATATCTAAATTAGTTTTTTTAAATACGTCTATATTTCAACTTTTTCTGGTGAAGACAACACGTTAAAATTGTGTTTTCAGAACGAAAACAAATTAACCGCTTCTTTAAAATGAAGACTTTTTCTTTATTTTTACAAAATTAAAGCCTTCTTTTATTTTAAATAAGAACGTAAAATTTGTTAGCAAAATATAACTGCTTATGAAAATGTAATTCAATCTTGAAAATAGGAAAAGTTTATTCATTATCTCTACTTCATGAAACACCAAGTTTAAATAGATTATAGCTGATTATATATTTTTAATACAGCACGAAAATATCTTTTGTAGTTTAATATTTCTTAATACTATTAAAAATATATATGAAGGGGTTGCATTATAGTAGGACGGAATATGAGAAAAAAGTTTCATATAAATTTAATAGTTATGAATTTTTAACGTAAGCTATCTAAAATACTATGAAAAATCTTAGAGCCAGACCGTTTTAAATAATTTAAACATGTGAGGATATTATTATGTTTATAAAATGAATTCCTTTAACAGATGGTCGCATTATTTGAGTATAGGGATTCTTTTTTAATCTTTTATAGACAGTTAAATTTTATTTTAGATTAAAAAATATACGATTCACCTTAAAAATTGAAAACTAAAATAATAAAATAATAAACACATTTCATCGAAATATTTTTTGGAAGATATAATAACGCACATACACACATATACAAGATGGTGCAAAACGGCGATATAGCATTTCCAGACAAGAAGAAATAACCTGTGGCAAAGCACTAGAGAATAAGAAATGTTTATTCATTATCTCTACTTCATGAAAGACCAGTTTAAGTAGATTATATGTAATTTCATATTTTTAATGTAACACGAAAATATCTCTCTGAAAGCGAAGAGAAACCTGTTTAATGCATAGCATCAAGTAAGCGATTTTTAGTTTTAACTATGCATAGAATTTTTGTCAATCGGACTGGTTATGTATAACAATTACAAGGAAACAACGTACAAGACTGGCCAATGACTTTTTTTCTCATTTTGATACAAAGACCTGTTCCTGGGGACATTTAAATTGCTGATTCAGAAAAAAGTCATTCAATTGACCACACCAGCTCTAGTTTATGAGATAAGCTAGAAATTATTGAACAGTTACTTAGACATTTTATATCTTAATTTTTTTTTATAAGAAATTGATTTTTATAAAAGTAAATAGATTTTCATGTAGTAGACATTTTTATTTTAAATATGTTTCCTTTATGCTTAAAAAATATTAATTTAAATTTAACATTAAAATAAACAGATTTATTTACGAAAAAGCAGAGGAAGCAATGCTGTGGTATTTTATTCCCTTTGTTATTGTATCACCAAATTATCTCAAAGAACTGTGAGGCGTACCATTCGACTAGATATGGTATTTACTTTCAGCATAAGAATGCAATAGGGGTCGTCTACACATGAAAAATTCCACAAACATTCTTTAGGCGACACCCAATTTTGACAACATATTTAAGTCCCTTAGATCAAGACAGCCCAAAAAAATGTTTGATTTTTATGCATTTTCCTAAATCTTCGTAGAGTTATAAAAGAAAATGCATTAGGGGTTAATCTATAAATTTCGAAAAATTACATTAAGATTTGAAAATGAAAAGTACCTGGAAACACACAATCAATTAACAAAAAAATTATGCAGAACTTGCATATGTACACACAACTCGAAGAGATTTGTGGAGTTGCCTGTGGTCCCTGTGGTCTGCTGCCACACAACTCCAGAGTGCAACACATGAAGTTAATAACGAAGAATAGCAGGTTCCGAAGTATTAGGAACAATTTTTAAAAAAAGGTGGGGGGGGGGGGGGGATACTGAAATGGAAAATTGAGCTCATGGAAAAAAAATATATATAAACATTAAATATGGAAGTTTACAGACAGTGTTACAACAATATGATATTTTTATAGTATCTTCAAAAATTTTGTATTTTTTATGTAATTTTGTTTATAGTTTTTCAATTTTTTTATGATTTTTTATTTTATAAATATAAATATAAAAGACATCAAGAAAAATCGTCTATGAGGAGAATAGCAAAAATTATGCGAGAAAGAGAGCGTGGTTGTATGATTCTGTGGTTCTATGGCAGCACTGGAATGGATTGAGCTCCCGGAAGTGTCTGCGGACGTCTGATCCGGATAAAATTGGTCTCGAAAAAGACCTACCCAGGATTTAGAGCTTGCGCTGTAAGTGAAACTGTGTGCTCGCTGTTACTAAAGGGGCTCTCTCCTATTATCAAAGCATCCATAAAAAATAAAATTTTGAAATATATATCTAAATAAAAGGGAAAAGTTTAATAGTTTTTATGTTATATAAAGTGAGTTTTTATTACATATGCAATTTCAATATGCAAAGTGTGCCTAAAAGGATGATCAGAACTGTAAGTGTTGGTTATATTTATTAATACAAATAGATTTGTATAGGCAACCATGCTCGCAATCCATTTATTAAATAAAAAATACAGATTGTCTCACTGCAATCGGAATCAGGATCATCGTCCATATGTGTTACTTTTTATGAAATGTCAGGGCATCAACGGACATTCTGGAATTGCACTGTAATTTGATCAGTGAAATCGTGTGCACTGTGTTCTACCTCCGCGTTTTGAAGGGTCTAGTTTCATATTGAATGACGGTCGTTTGCAATACTTTTTGTGGATTTCATTACATTTCATGGAAAGAAAAGTAAATCTTTCAATAGACTTGCTTTTCGTTAAAATCGTTAAAATATATTAATTGCTATTACAGTTATGAATGATAATCCGGGTTAGGTGTCTGTGCTAAACAGCTTGTATGTTTGATTGAATTAAGTGGATTGTGACTATGGTTTCCATTTCACAAGAAAAAAAAATGTCATAAAATACAGGTTTCTGTCGATATTACCGGACTAATCGAAACCGCACTAACTAAACAATGCATATTAAAAACATTACAACACAAAGAAAAAAATTACCTTATTAACTGAAACCGCATAAAGCGAGGGAAACGTGTATCGACCATTACATTTGTTACGGTCATTTCAGATAGTTTCTGAGTTCATGATGTTTACTGTTGAACTGAGTAAATATATATACGAGGATGGTTTGATAAGTTCTCAGCTTGACAGTGAAAACACGAGATTTTTGACATAATTTCATATTATTTTGCAATGTAGACCCCTTGCAACTCAATACATTTAAGATACACTCTTGTGTGCGAATTCTTTAGTGCAGCCCTGTAAAGAGGTTAAAACTGTCCTTTTATTTAAAACACATGCTTTCTAACAAACTTCGTATATACCACTTATGGACATTGTTTTATTCATACAACATAAATATATAATTAAATAAACAGATTTTAAATGCTACTATTTTGCTTAAAGATTATCTTTTGTTATCATTTTTACTATTACAGCTGATTTTAAATTTTTCGTTCTGTTTCAAAACAACGAAAATTATTGTTTAGAAAAATTAGTATACTTTGAATTGCTAAAACGAGTGCGTATTATAGCAAAGTTAATTAAGATTTCAACAAGAGATATAGTTGTTGTAACTCGAATAATATAATTTCAAATCAGATTAACTAAACATGCTTTTATTAACATTACGTTTCATAACTTTTATTTAAAGTTTACGACAACTTTTATTTGATATAACATTAACTGTGAAACAAAAGGTAATTGTCAGTCTTTCATTTTTCAAATTTAATTAACTAATTTTTTTTCTCTTATAATTTGATAAAAAAAAAAAAAGATTTTTTTTCCTTAAATGATTTAAAAATAATAACACCGAGAACAAAATTTAATTAAAATTTATTCGTTAAAATGAAAGACAATTTTTTGTTCTTCTTTCTTTTTACGTTCACGTTTTAAGGCAGCTCTGAAAAAAAAAAACAAGTATTTTCCCTCGTTCAACAATGCTGAACTTTCTGACATATTTTTAAATGCCAAAAACATGGCACTAGCAGACCTGACTATTTAAAAGATTTGGAACTGAATGGTTTATTCCATTGTGTAATAAATGAATTACTTATAAAGTTATAAGCGATTGTTGTTACGTGACGTCCGGTTTTTCTTCTTTCCCACACTATAGCGTATGGACATTCGGTTCAAAACGCCAACTTTGACAATATTTTCTGAAAGATCTTCTGCATTTGCGAAAAAAATGAAAAACACCATTCACACAGCTTATGAATAAGAATACCTGCCAATTTCATCCAATTCCGAGCAAAAATGAATTCAGAAATGTGTCAGAAAGTAGCTCCTTTGGATTTAAGGGCAGCCTTAAACAATTATCCTAAATATGGGTGGGTTTAATGGAAGCTGAACCTCACTGTTGAAAAATAAAAAGTTTTTCAAATCTTCATTTTGAAAAAAGAAATCGGTAGAAATTTATCTTTTGATTTTTAATGTTATCTGAAACGTTAAATTTTTGCAATTTTTTTTAATGTTTATGTTATTAACGTTTAAAAATTGTCCTGTGCTTGTAAGTGTTTTGAGAAAAAAATCTTGGTTTAGTTTATTTCGTGTTTATATTCTACACTAAAAAAAAGTCTAAGAAAAGCATATTACCGGTTGTTCAAAAACTCGCCTCTTCTTGGATTTTGTTTTGGGAGCGCCCATGAATTGTTGGTTCATGTTCACATCCTAACTACACATTTATTTTTATCTTACGAAAATGCATTTCATTTGCAATGTAAAGTAACTGCAAGGAGTGCCAATGATAAGAAATAATTTTAGGAAAACGAATATTAATTTTAGGTTCAGGCAGTGCTGAGCATAGGCAAGTATTTTTATTTTTCATAGAAGACGTAAATTGTTTATTTATCCAAAATGTAATTGATGTGCTTTGAGTTTGGCCAATAATAGGGACATCCACAGTATTGAATAATACTATCATTATTGTAGGACTTGCTTATATTGATAGATTGAAATAACATATGTACTTTTACTCATTGTATCTAAACAGTTACTAATACTTTTTTTTTTAATGTCGTCTTGAAAGACGACTGTTATTACATGAAATTTTAATAGAGAAGGATTTTAATACATACATTAAATTAAATTTATTTATTTACATTATATAAAATATACTTTACTTTTTCTGGTGAGAGCACAATAATGCTTCTTAAAATGTTCTTTAAATATATACTAATATATCGTTATAATACACTTCTAGGTGGGTTGGTTGATTTATGACAGCCGGTTATCTACTCGAGGGATATAGGCCCTAGGGGGAGTGCCCTCCATGGGGATCTTTCAAAGGGATCCTAACCCATATTTACGGCAAGGTTCGAAGAAAACCAAGGAAAACTCCGAACAGTTACGTTGACGAGCGCGACTGGGTTTGGAACCCAGCACCTCATGTCTACCAGCTTTGAGAGCAGAATCTCTCAACCACTACTGGGACTCCATTTCTTGGTGGGAAAGGATCGCATCAAAGTATTTGAACTTTATATACTTAATTTATGTATTATTTCCTTTTTAAACTTACACGTTTAGTTTAATTTAAAACCTACATTCCTTTTCTTATATTGGGAATATAATAAAGAAAATGTTTTAGAAAAATAACTTTATGGAAATAACTTTCTCATGGGTTTATAAATTTTTAAACATATTATCTTATCGTGATGGTTATGTAGTATTTGATTTGCGAGTGAGTGATTTTTATGTCTTCTAAGTGGCCATTCTGCTTTTAAACATTTAATTGCAAATACTTGTTATACATGAACAACATTACACTATATATAGATGGACATCAATTACAAATATTAATTAATGAACGTAATCAACACGAATTATTTCAATCATAATCTTTTAAGACAAACGGCTTTTTTGTTCGCCACTAGAAAGCTCTCCCTATTCAAGAATTTTCTTGCGTCTTTATAGACTAAAGACAATCTTTTTTCTTTCTAGTTTGTCCGTATCTTATAAAAGGGAGTGTTCGTATAGCGAAAATTAAGGTATTCGCAGCGTTATATATCTCTTATAAATTTTCATTTCAGTTTTTTTTTTATGTTGCTGATTTTAAAAGTAAAACAAATAAATTTATTTTTATGGTGTCACAAAAATTAGTTTTGTAAAATAAATATATAAATACTAACTAGTCGGATGTGCCATTCCCAAAACCTTTTTATATCTCACACAGGTTTCGCATACACTATAAGGAATCAGCACCAATTTATATCAAGGTCTAACTAAATCGAAAGTTTTATTAAATTTGTGCATTAGTTCTTGAGATATGACTAACACTAAAATCGTATAAATCCTGTAAAATGCAGCATAGCAGCGCCACATGTTGAGAGTTTTACACCAAAACCTAATCAACAAACAATTATGTGAACGTCTAACTGAATCTGACGTTTGATGAAAATACGTGGATTATTTCTTGAGACATAGTTATCGTGAAAATCATGAAAACAGCGCCACTTGTTGGGCTATTTACAACAAAATGTAATGAGTATCTATTTATTTCAAGGTCTAACAGAATCTGAAGTTTCATGAAATTCTCTGTATTAATTCTTCAAAATGCTTGTTGAAAGTTAAGTTTAAGTTCTTTCATCAACTAAAGCAAATACATTACAAAAACATTAATATAGTACATATCATAATTCAATTAATATGCTTCAAGTTTAATTAAAATTTTTTTATAGAGAGAATAAAAAAAATAGTTCTATTTCATATAAAATATTTTAATATACAATATTTTAATTTGGCTTCTAAGCAATTTATCTTAAGGAAAAGCAATGAATTCGACATAACTTACTTACTGTTATTTACTAGTATTGAAAATACTTAACAAATACTTCAAACTTTATAAACGGAATGCAGTTCCACTCATTGAACATCAATTTATCTTGGCTTTGAAGCGGAAATATTATTTTTATTTATTGTTCTAATACAAAAAACACTTATTGTTTTACTAACAGAATATTACTTTCTTGTAAAATTATTCTTTTACTCCCAAAATACTTTGTACATACAAAAGGAACTTCCCCCGTACAGGAATTTCTTAAGTAATGTCTTTTGAATTGAAATGATTTTTTTGTAGTTTCTTCATCCGTTCTTTACAAATAGAACTTACACCGAGTTTTTCCGTCTTCACATTCAGATTCGTCATTGTTGCATGTTAGAATTTTATAAAAGACATTTCCATTTGCAGAACTCCATATTAGAAAAAAAGTCCTTCCGGCCTGTACCGAGAGGAAAAGGTAACTTCCATATTCCGTGTTTTAAAAAATTCAACTCATTTTACTCAAACACACGAAGTTAAAATGTTTGGAAACCGATTATAGAAGATTCAATCCTGGTTTTCGTTAATACGGAATTTGAATGGGAATTTCAGCATGAGAGTTACAGCATAACAAAAATCAGATTGTTCCAAAATATCAGGCAACATAGAAATTCAAACATCTATATCTCAGTCATTTTTTAAGATAAAGCCCAAACAAAAAATACTTTGGAATCCTTGTATCACGATCTAACACTTAACGGAAACAATCTTTTTAATTTATAATTTTTTACACATCTTTTTGAATTTTTAAAACAATAAATAAAAAAAATAACTGGCCGCCATTTTGAAACAAGATGGCGCATGAAGCTGGCTAACGAACTCGTTCGAAACCTTGGTATGTCCTGTATACATGATCAGTCAAATTCATATCGGTTCATAAATACGAGAGTTACAGCATAACAAAAATCAGATTGTTTCAAAATGTCAGCCAACCTAGAATTTGAAACTGCCATATCTGAGCCATTTTTTAAGATAAAGCCAAAACAAAAATGCTCTGGAATCATTGTATCATGGTCTGACATTTAATGGAAACAATTTTTTTACTTTCTCATTTTTTTGTACAGCTTTTTAATTTTTAAAAATTTAAATTTTTTTAACTGGCTGCCATTTTGAAACAAGATGGCGGATAAAGCTGGCCAACTAACTCGGTCGAGATCATGGTATGTCCTATACACATACTCAGTCACATCCAAATTGGTGTCAACATTTGAACAGAGGGTGGTTTTAGGGTCTGAGGGTCATGATCGGGGAAAATATACCAAAATTTTCTGGAATAGTTTTCTTCCGAACAGCTGCAGTAGGAAGCTTTTTACTTTTTTAATTAAAGCAATGTAATAATTGATGAATTATTTTTTAACGTTTAAGTATCCAATTTCGGGCAAATATCAGAAGCTAATTTTTTTGTTTTATTTGAAAGACTGTGCAATTTATTTCTAAAACAGTTTTTGTTGTATTTGAACGATTATTAGAATTGTAGTAATGACTCTTTTTGTTTCAATTTTCAAACCGGAAGTGCCTGTTTAACTATTGCTGTTTAGCAAATTGCTGTTTTAAGGGCCATAAGAAAGAATAAAACTTCTAATATCCAGATTAAGCAAGGTACAACATATAAATCTGATTACTTGTAAGAATTTAGGGTGAGTAACTCTAAATTCTTACTAGATTACTCTAAATTCATAATAGATATCCAGAAAAATTTTAAACGAATTTTCTAAAAAACATGATTTTCATAAATAATATAATTAGTTACGAAAAACGGTCTGCCCTCCCCTTCCCCCCCAAAAAAAAATGGTTATATTCATATAAAATAAAACAGATCGGCTATAATATGAGTTGAGATATAATTGCAATTAATTATAGGTTTAAATATCTGAGAATTTCCTGAAATTTTATAGCTATTTTTATAAATTAATATACTGTGTAGCAAAAATTTTAAAGGATAACCTGAATGAGTATATCTATTGCTGTGGAAAGTTTTATTTAATGGCTTAGATTGTAGGTCATTATATTCTCAGTAATTCATATATAAAAAATGTATTGAAAAAATAATGAGTAAACTACAATTAATTTCGTAATGAAGACTGTTTTGGTAAGTATTAAGTACTCCATTATTTTTTTTTCTTAAAATTTTCATATTTGAAGAAACTTCATAAAAATAAATTATTTAACAAATGAAACTGTTTTTTTATATACTAATTTATTTGAAATGATAATTGTTTTACATATTTTTGCTTTATTAAAAAAAAATGAATGTCAAACGTTGTAGGATTTTTGAACAGCTTTATAAGTAAATAACGGGATATAAAAATAGTTATTTTATATGTGCCATATTTCATCCTTCAGAATTTTTATTTCGATTCTAAACAATTTGTCTTAATGAAAAATATAAAATCCGGACTAACTCATTTACTATTACTTATTAACGTTGAAAACACTAATACTTGATGCTTAACGACAGGCTGCTATAGACGGAATGAAAATAAAGTTACTCTCTACGCATAATAATTTACGTTGGCTTTGAAGCAAGTATGCAGAAATAGATTGTTATTTATCGTTACAAAAAATAGATATTTTTTTATTAACAGTAAATAACTTTCTTGCACAGTTATTCTGTTACCTCCAAACTACTTTGTTCTTACAAAAGGACATTAATTTCCACTTTGAAGGCATTCTTTAGGTAATGTTTCTTGTATGGAAATGGGTTTTTTCGTATTTCTTCTTGAAGAATCTTTTCGTTTGTAGAATTATATTTGTCTTTGTGGATATTATAATATTGTAAACTGAATGCCTGTTTATAGTACAGTAAAACGTCTACCATCCGAACTAATGTCTTCTGGACGCAATCCGTATTGTTATTGAAGAAAACCATAAAAAAAGTTATATTGTAAAATAATGGATTTTGTTTAATAAGAAGGTAGTCCTCTTGTACGTTAAAAGTAAGATAAGTTTTACAGCAAATAATGGTACAAAAGATACAATGTTATTTATTTATCGCAATAAGTAACAATCCGCTATTCTTTGCACATACTTCTCCCCCCCTCCCCTGTTTTTTATTAATAAAAAAAATTATATATAAACGTTTTGAATCTATTAGTCGAACCTCTTATTTGTCCAAAGAATAGCTTGAATATTAATTTATACTTTAGCTGTGCAAAATTTCGAAATACTTTTTAACATATTTCTGTATTCATGGTAATACCGTTGACAAAATTACGGCACAAAAAAAAATTAAATTTGGTTACATAAGCGACAAACATGGCCTGAAAATGGTTTTAAAAACAATATAATGCAGTTTTGGTTAACGCATCTGAAAATTCATTTGTCAGTCTGGTAAACTTTAGAAACAAAATTTTTAAATAATTACTCATACAATTAAAAAATACTTAACGGTACTTTTCAGTTAGCCGGGCGCGAGTGATATATGTACATATATATGTACATATATATATATATATATATATACATACATATATGTATATATGTGTGTATGTATACATATGTATATATAGATATGTGTATATGTGTGTGTGAATATATATGTACATGTATATATATCACTGGCGCCCGACTTCCAAAAAGTACCTACTTAACTTATCTTTGGTGCGAATAATTGGTAATTCACTATGAATATATGTTGTATATGATTTTTTCTGAATTTAGTACTTCTACTCAAAGGAAAAAAAAGAAAGAAAAGAAAAAGAAAGAGAAAAGCTTTCACTACACACATATTCCTCCGTTAAATAGGATAATTTGTTTTCTATTTTCTATGAAACTTCTAAAACTGTCTAATATAAGTTAAAATTATCTGAATATTTTTAATAGCATACAGGGGTCCAGATTGCGTTCACAGCAAAATATAATCATTTTGATATAAGTAAAATCTACAATTTTGCAATTTTGCAGTTGGATCTGAAACAGTAAAGATAGATGTAAGAATAAAGATAATGGAAGAGACCATTGTTAATTACAATAATAAAATACTTTCGAGTTATGTTGTTTTGAACCAGGCATGTTTGAAAAAATTAAACATTGTTTATCTTTAAAATATGCATTTATTCTACTGGTGGCAATGCGATGGATTCCAAAATGTTAAAGTAGAACTTTTTATACTCTAAAGAATGAAAAGTATCAATATACCAATATGTGGAAATATGTGTCATTTTTTACACATCAGTATAGACGTATCATTACAATGTATAATATCAAAGATAATCAAACAATATACGTAAAAAAATTACTTATCAATTTATTAAAAATTATAGAGGTTACTGTTTATTGAGGTTTGCATGAAATGTGTGAAGATGCGGTTTTGTATTGAGATTAAAATCAGCGAAACTCAAATTTTGAATTTGTATTTCTGATGCCTCCAACGATGCTGTGTGGAAAATATTTATCAAAAAAATAAATTGAAAAAAAAAAACGAAAAATCATGCGTCAAGCATAGATTATGTAACACTTTCCAACGCTTCAAAAATAATTTTACAAATCATACCGTTTAGTAAGCTAAATGATAACATCTAAGTAAACAATTTGGAAAACGCATAACATATTTAAAAACATAATTTCAGGAATTTCCAACATTATACAATATTCGGAAAAATATCCGAATACTTTTATTCAGCCCTGTAAATGATCTATAGATTTGTATATATACTACATAGGATGCTAAATTTTAGTTCAGTTAGGAAACGCGTAGCACAGTTTAAAATTCTCCGTCTGGAGTTTCTGTCAATAAACGGAAATGTTTTCGCGAACTTTTGTGCTTCCCTGTATAGGATCTACATAATTTATACACACTACGTAACAGACAAAAAGCGAGTTAAAATTAAAATCACGTTCAGTAACTCAAAACGCACTTCCAGGAATTATTGTTAACAGACAGTAGAGAATTTTTTTGTGTGTCCCTGTAAATGAACGATGACTGCTATACACACAATATTCTGTAGTAAGCCTCTTGTAATGCACCTTAGTGATCTATATAAATTTCAATGCGTTTAAAATAGTGAAACATTACTTAAATAAACCGCAGACAACGTTTCTCCGTAGACGTAATGTAACGGAATTCTTTTGACTGTCCCTGTAAAATAACTATAAGTGCTATGCGCACCCTATTCCATATTAAGCTTCTTCTAATGCACCTTAGGGATATATATAAATTTCAATGCGTTTAAAATAGTGAAATATTATTTAAATGAACCGCAAATGATTTTCCCCATAGACCGCAATGTAACGGAATTCTTTTGAGTGTCCCTGTGAAAAAACTATAAGTGCTACATACTTCCGTTGAAATAGGGAACATGCTATAGATAACGAGAATAACATATAAAAATTGCAGAGCAATCCGAGCATATTTACGGGAGTTATACACGGACAGGCGGTCAGACGGCAGACGGCAGACGGCAGACGGCCATACGGCCAGACGGCAGACAAACCGAAGTCATAAACACTTTTCAAGTAGGTTGGAAAGTGTTAAAAAGAAAGAAAAACAAGAACGAAAAATCATGCGTCAAGCATAGATTATGTAACACTTTCCAACGCTTCCAAAATAATTTTACGAATCATACTCTTTAATAAGCTAAAAGATAACATCTAAGTAATCCGAATAATTTTATTCAGCCCTGTATAGGATCTATAGATTTGTATATATACTACATAGGATGCTAAATTTTAGTTCAGTTAGGAAACACGTAGCACAGTTTAAAATTCTCCGTCTGGAGTTAAATAATACGGAAATGTGTTCCCGAACTTTTGTGTTTCCCTGTATAGGATCTACAGAATTTATACACACCACGTAATATACAAAAAGCGATTTAAAATTAAAATCGCGTTCAGTAACTTAAAACGCACGTCCAGGAATTATTGTTAACATACAGTAGAGAATTCTTTTGTGTGACCCTGTAAATGAACGATGACTGCTATACACACAATATTCTGTAGTAAGTCTCTTGTAATGAACCTTATATAAATTTCAATGCGTTTAAAATAGGGAAACATTATTTAAATAAACCGCAGACGATTTTTCTCCATAGACGTAATGTAACGGAATTCTTTTGACTGTCCCTGTAAAGTAAGTATAAGTGCTATGCACACCCTATTCCATATTAAGCTTCTTCTAATGCACCTTAGTGATATATATAAATTTCAATGCGTTTAAAATAGTGAAACATTATTTAAATAAACCACAAATGATTTTTCCCCATAGACCGCAATGTAACGGAATTCTTTTGAGTGTCCCTGTAAAAAACTATAAGTGCTACACACTTCCGTTGAAATAGGGAACATGCTATAGATAACGATTATAACATATAAAAATTGCAGGGCAATCCGAGCATATTTACGGGAATTAGAGCACGGACAGACGGCAGACGGCAGACGGCCAGACGGCAGACGGCCAGACGGCCAGACGGCAGACGGCCAGACGGCCAGACAAACCGAAGTCATAAACACTTTTCAACTAGGTTGGAAAGTGTTAAAAACATAGTGAATTATCTGAAAGAGAAATCTCCGTAGCACACAAGGAATATCGTAATTTTCTCTAATCTTGACAGGCCCTTTCATTCTCATCACTTACTCCGCATTATTCAATAAAATTTTAATAGAGCATGTCATCTCGAAGTGCCATAAGATTGAAATCTGAAAGAGAGAAGTTATTGAGAAAAGGAAAGTTGTGACATGGAAAATATCAAAAACTCCGACACCTAAGTATATTCACAGTCTTTATTAAATTATACATTTTTAATTAAAATTTTTTTAATATTATTTTTAAGCCATAATAAAAGATGGGTTTATTGCACGAATTTATGAAATTTAAAATGTAAAATATATGATTAAATTTATTTTTATTATATAAAGTGTTTTTATTCTTTTTTTCTGGTTCCAAAAAATGAGTTTTTTTTTTTTTTTTAGTGTATTTTTTGATATTTTAGTGTATTTCTTGAAAAATTGAAGCTGAATAAATAAAATTTCCTGGAGCAAAATAATGTCATGGAAATATCTTTCTGAAGCGTCACGTAATTTTTTAAACCTTAAAAAGTGCAGAATTCGATGCGCATAAAATTAGCATGTGAAAAAGTTTTGTCAGAAGCTCTAAAATTTATTGCCGGTTATTTTAATTGATTTTATAAAGGTCTCATAACGATCCCAATTCAGGTAAATCACAACATTGCCTGAAGGCATTACATACAAGGTATCCTAAAATGAATATTTTACTTTTAAAATTCAATAATAAATAAAGGGTAACTGTAATTGAAAGTATTCTTGCAGGAAAGTAATGTGTGCATTCAGGAATATCTTTATTGTACAACCTTGTTTATTTTCTCAATATCACCGATAGATGGCACTGCAAAGTCTCAAAGTGTAATACTACTTAAAATAACGTTCCAATTTCAAATAGCAGACGCAGACATTATCTTTGCCGTTACAGCAATTAAATAGAATCTATTATATTAAAATCTGTCTGTTTGTTTGTATTTCACAACTATTTTTTATAGAATATGAAACTCAGCTCAGTGAAATTAACACCAGTTCTCGGCATGTATCCGAGGATGATCAGCTCTCAGAATTTTAAAATTTGTTTCCGAAATATTCATTTTTTTTGTAACTGGTTTCTTTCAAGATGGCAACTAAATAAGTTTATTTTTGTGGGAAATAAACGTAAATATTGGTATATTATATTGTCTGTTGTCCGAAACGTTGAACAAATATCTTAGTTTTGTTCTGATTGATTAATTGGATTTAATAATTTTTAGTTTACATTCTCATTTAGAAAATGTATTCATATGAATACATTTTTTCATAAGAACTATTTCAGTATGAATTCATATGAATTACTTCCATATGAATTCATATGAATTAATTCCATATTTACTAAATTTATAATTGAAAAACTGAAAGATTTTAATATTATTGATCAGTATGAAATAATATTTTCCGTATTTATTTAAGATATAAATGAATAGGATGTGATAGTATACATGGCATTTCAAATATAGCGCCTGAATATACATATATACGTCTGAATATGCTCAGATAATTGTTTCTTGTCCCAACCATGGCAAACCACACTACAGAAATAGACGATACAGGCTGGAAGAATTTGCTTAGACGTTTTAGACAAGTAAACAAACACTAGCTTGTAAAAAATGGCAAGAATTTTTCATACCAAATCTTCTGGACCAATGGAATTTTATTGTCTATATGTCGCCATTTTCTACTGTAATTGCATCAAAATCACGTAAGTTGAAAAATATATATTTCGTAATTCTGAGTTCATTTATATTGTAAATATGATTTTCTTCTTTTAATAAGAAATTTAATAAAATTAATAATATAAATATTTTATAAATTTATAATTAAATTAGATTTTTTTCCCCTATAAAAATTGAAAGATCTCATGCAATGCCAATTCAGCAAATCGAGCTGCTACGCCACGCTAGCTAGTAAATGTTAAAATCTGCATGAACTTTTATCCATTTTTATGCGCTAGTTTGAGCGTTCTGATAATTTGAGACAGTGAAGCGCAATCTGTTGGTGATATTTGGAACTAAAATAAGAAAGCGTAGTAAAAAAAAACTCACCACACCACACAGTATTCACCTGCAAGAATAACTTCATTAACCGTTTTCTTGTCACTGAGATTGAAAAACGTTCACTCCATTGTACACTGTCAAAAATCTGCAGCAAATTGTCCAGTCTTTCAAACGTTTTTTAAAAAAGGATTAAATGACCGTAATTTATTTCTATTTTGACCAATGAGAATGCTTCATAATATGCTCAAGTAAATGTTTATTTGCAAAAACGGTTGAATAGCTGGACAGTTTTCTGTGGATTTTTTACAGTATAGGACTTTTAACAAATATTGTAATTTTAAAGATTTAAAAGCGATAAGAAATGTCTTTTAACCGTTTTTAAAGAAGACGGTTAAATAACCGTAATTTATTTAAATGAGAACGCTTCATAATATGGTCCAGTATTCATAAAAACGGATGTATAACTGACGCATATTTTTCACAGTTTAGGACCTCCTGACATAATTGCATCAAAATCACTTGATGCAAATGACGTAATTTTAAGAACTTAAAAGGGATAAGGGATGTGAAAATTATTTACATTTTATGGGTGTAAAATATATCACATTCTACCTCTTACAGTTTTGTCTCAAAATTATTTTGACAATTTTAAAAAATGACATGATTTGATTTCGTTGAATAATTTTGTTTAATTAATTTCAAAAACTTTGAGACAAATTAATTCTTTCCAAATATCAAGATCAAAAATCAGTTAAATATTTATTATTTTAACCTTCTGATAGCAAAATTAGTTTGGTCTCATTCTTTACTGAATTCGTTACTGAAACTTTATATTCAATATTGCATGCGAGTTTTAACATGCAATTTAGTTTTACTAAATTTGTATTTTTTCTTTGTTAAAAATGAAGCTAATTCCAATTTTAAAATTAAAATATTTCTACGTTTAAATTATGTAAATATCTAAAGAAAATTATGTAAATATCTCTATCTATACCTCCTTTTATATATAAAAAATTACTACTAAGAAGCTGCATGTGTAAAATTCATATTCAAAAAACTTGTTTGCTTAGAAAAATCCCTGTGCTATTTTGATAGTTATCAATACAAATTGCTTTTTGTGAAGAAACTAGTATATATTTTTAACTATTGCTAAAAGGGGAAAAAATGAAAACATCCATAAAAGGTGCCATATCTTATCAAGCAGGGCGGTCGCTCTACCAAGCCAAGCTTAAAAAAAAACGCCACACAAACAACGCCAAGAACTGGAATAAAGACCGCTAATGCTTATATACAGAAAGCAACTTCGCAATGTTAAATCGACAGAACATGCCAGATTAAAATATCAGATATCAAACAAACCAAGCGTCGTAGATAAAAAAACGAAAACTAGAAGAATCTAAGGAAGAATTTCTTCAGTTTAAGATCAAACTCATCTTCATAAGTGATTTATAAACAGAGATATAGCTTTTTTAAAAAAACGTCGAGTTACTTAAAATGATCACCTTTTTCTTCGTCAAACTTTTTTTTTCAAACAAGCTACAGGCTTTAATATTGGGCAGACTAAAAAAAGGATTGCATTTTTGGACAAGTAATTACGTAATCTATGTGCTTTTATAAAATTCAGTGTAAAAAAGAATTATTTTATATTCTTAATTAGCAAAAATCTGTTAATTAACTTGGCGATTAAAAAATTATACCAAAACAGAGATAAAACTCGCCAACGACCATGTACCATCTGTATTAAAATAGCACAAATCAGTTACAGGTTATAATATAACCACATCAAATTTCATCTGCAAGTCAGCCATTTCTTCTGAAGATATTTTAAAAAAAAATAAATATTCATAATTATAAGAACACATATTTTATCAGACAATTAAATATGACTGCAAACTGTGCCAGATGACTGTTTCCAACATGAATAAGTATGAGAAATTGCCGCTCAAGGATATCGGTCTGGGTGGTTCAGTTGCAGCGCGTCAGCACGGCATGTACAAGGTCCCAGGTTCGAGTCCTGCCCCAGGTCAACTTTTCACTCATGTTTGTTTAGTATATTTAATTGTCTGATAAAATGCGTGTTCTTATAATATTGTAAAATAAAGTAATCAGACGTAGTGTTTATGCTTTAAAAAATAATTTAAATATATAATTTGCGTTTTTAGAAAGATCTTTAAAAATAAATTAGTTTTTGAGGGAAGATGTACCTTCTAAAATGTATACATTAAGACTTATCGGCATTTAAAATTTCTTTCCAAACGTAAACAAAATTTTTTAAATGAATTAAATGGGATTCATTTATTTAAAAAAAAAAAAAGAAAGAAACACGGTAAAGGACAGGCATTTTGTTCGCAGGAATACCTTTCACGTCATTTTCCTATAAATTAATGAAATCCAGTTGTTAAATTATTTTTGTTTTAGAAGTGAAGTTTCCATTTAAATTTATTGTAACAGTACAATGTTTAATTGAATAAAATAATGTAAATCGAAGACATTGCTAAGAAATTCCAAACATGCACAGGGCAACGCAAAAATAAATAAATAAAGAAAAAATAAATAAATAGATAAATAAATAAATAAAAATCAGCTTTCAGAAATTCTAAAAATTGTTCGTATATCTTAATTACAAGCTAAAGGAGGGTTTATTTCTATATTATTCTATATATAATAGTAATTTCAGCAAATATATTAAACTCCAATGCGATCTGATTTAAACTTTAAGATAGTTTATAAGACATGATAAAAAAAATATATATATAATGTGATAGCTTTCACCATCAGAGGGCGCTTTCCTATCTCTGGTTCTATGGGCTGGATCACGACGACGTATAGCTCATTCGACTCGACATCTATAGCCTTAACGATTTCAGTGCCCGAGGTTCATATAGAACAGATTGCGCTACCTGTTGGTGGAAGATGGAACGTGAGCGTGCGCAGCACGACTGCTATACGGTGCCGAAGGCAGTGGGGGCCCGTGTCGAAGCTTCGTTTGGTTAGAGGTTTATACTATTCGATGTGCAAATTAAGGGATTATCCGGTGCCGAAGGCAGCGGGGAATCTTGTCGGAGGTTCGTTCGGTTCGAGGTTTATCTTATTCGAGGTTTTACAAGATTCGAGGCCCCGATATAAACTAAGGGCCCGCTAGTGGGCGAAACCAGCTAGTGCTAATAATAAAAGAGCGTGATATCACGTTTCATATCAAATGCAGCACTGACACGCTATGTACGTATTCCATTTTTATTCATTTCATGGATAAGTCAGTGATATTTTTTAACGGAGGATAACAAGTATTATAACAAGCCTCATTTAGTATGCTGTTTTTAAGAGTGTGTTTAGTTTAATTGAAAAATCTACTGGTATTTCTAGTTAACCCTTTAAACAATGACTGAAAGTAAAATGTAATTTTAAATTATTTCTCATGTTTAGATTATTTAAATTATGTTTAATCTATTTTTAAAAAAAGAAATGATATCTACAAAAACAACTTTTCAAAAGTAGAAAAAGACAAGCATAAAAAAAAAAAAAAAAAAAAAAAAAAAAGTTGTGGCTAAAAAATGGTGTGATATCAAATTTCCAAGCTATTATATTACTTATTTAACTTTTTCCATTAAATAAGTTATCATATATATAAGTCGAGTGCCTACGTATATGTTAATAGAAATCGTTTTCTCCTGTACTAAATACATCCTAACGAGTTTCTGAAAATGCAATTTTTTTCAAATTATGCATGATGGGCTTGGCGGCCATCTTTGCATATTATTCACAAAATTATAAACACTCAAATCCCTAGTTGAAATCCGAAGTTCAAAATTGTTATTTAAGCAAATGTTTTAAGCGTTTTAAGCGATGGAAAGATTTTCCATCTTTCTAAGCATCCAAATTTCTAAAGTAAAAGCGTAATATGTTTGCACTGTAATATGTTTATAACAATTTCGAACTTCAGATTTTAACTACGGACAGATAAATTAGATAAGACTGATATTTTGAGTAATTGATTTTTATTAGTTATAAATTTATAATTACTCTAAAAAATAAATCATAAGATGAATCTTTAAGATAAGTCATCATTATCTTAAGACACAATTTTCAGAGCATACAAGTCTATAAATGAAACGCTTAAAACATTTGCTTAAATAACAATTTTGAACTTCGGATTTCAACTAGGGATTTGAGTGCTTATAATTTTGTGAATAATATGCAAAGATGGCCGCCAAGCCCATCATGCATAATTTGAAAAAATTGCATTTTCAGAAACTCGTTAGGATGTATTTAGTACAGGAGAAAACGATTTCTATTAACATATACGTAGGCACTCGACTTATATATATGATAACTTATTTAATGGAAAAAGTTAAATAAGTAATATAATAGCTTGAAAATTTGATATCACACCATTTTTTAGCCACAACTTTTTTTTTTTTTTTTTTTTTTTTTTTTATGCTTGTCTTTTTCTACTTTTGAAAAGTTGTTTTTGTAGATAAGCCATACAGCAAATATTACTTTCTACAATAATTTAAGAAGAGTTAAAAGATGTGACGTAAATGAAAAAAAAAAGACAAAACTAAAGAAATGGAAACTCATTTTTTTATAGTAATAATTGCATATTGTTGAAAGGATTTCAGTGATGATTGTCATTTTTAGTTATGGGATCTTAAATTTTTTCTCAGCATTTTTTCAAGTAGTTGTTAAATTGGCCGCTAATATTATGAATTTAAATTTATCCAAACTTCAGAATTTCTTTTTGTTTAGAAAATAGAAAATATAACTTCAATATTGCAAATATTTTTCAAACTTCCATTACCTTACTAAAAAATATTGAGATGAAATTTTCAAAAAAATGTCAGAATAATGTAAAGACTGGGAATGTAAAATGCTATTGTTGGGAAAAAGTGCATAACTCATTTAAAAAATATTATAAAATCATGTATTTGTTGTCCTATCGTAATACTTGGTAGTATTTTTAGTACTGCTACTAGCAATAGACAAGTTGTTATGGAAGATTTTTTATTTTATTTTATTTCATTTTAATTTATGTTTTCACAAGACTGCTGTATTTTAAATTTTGAAAAAAGTTTATCACTTTTAAAGTTTTAATATTTCATGATTTAATTTTTTGACCATGGGCCTGATTTTCAAAACGTGCAAATTTCCTGTTCAAACTGTTGCGTTTACAGCAGTTGTATCTTCCTGGAGGGTTGGATGACGGTTTTATCTGAATCTCCAATTAACGAAGCTGCACAGGTTCCAGCAATATACAATGTTTTAACTAAACTGTGACTTTAACTATTTTTTCTTGTTTTCGTTCTGGTGGCTTTGTAGTTGTGTTCGTAGTACTGATGAGATGTACGTAAGTGCACGAAACGTCTAATCATATTGATAAATATAATTGTTTTTATGTATATTTTTTAACATTAAAGTCTGTAGTTTAAGATTATTTTTATGAATTTTAGTTTTATCCAGACGTAATTATGTATGTGTTTTTGAATTTCATGATTTAAGTTACGGAAATATAGTTAATACTCAAACTCGTAGGGACCAAGAAAATTTTCGAACCATCCGAAGTTCGAATGATCCGATTCTAAAAAGAAAATGACCTTTCATACTATTACAAAAAAAAACAAAATATACTTATCTAAGAAAAACGATACATTTTCTATAATTCAAATTAGTTTAAATATGTAAAATTGTAAAAGCATATTATACTTTAAATTAAAAGGTATTTGCGTAATATCTGTGCCCTGAAGTTACAGATCGCCAAAAACGATTATCAATTTGTTTATCTTTGCCAATCACGTTCAAAGCAGTAATTTAATATTAATAAAGACATAATATTGTTTAAAATAGAAAATAATCTAAAAAATAATAAAATAAACTTTAATAAATAAACTCTAATAAAAAATAATAAGAACTATAAACTATTTAAAAAAATAAAGTATAAACTATAATGAATCAATAAACTATATGGTTGACAAAAAATAAGGGTTTTCTGCATCTAGTATTATTGACGCGATTGTATTTTCAGGGCACGGAAAATACGCTTGTACCAATTAAAATTATTAGAAGCATATTAATCTTGAATACCAAAAATATCTTAGTTTTATCGCATGTAAAATTTTAATAACAGACATAAAGCAGAATGTAAAGTTTTGAAATACTTTTTTGAAAACAAATAGTCAAATGATGTTTCTTGGAATTTGTTATATCTATGCTTATCAACCAATTGTTCTGTTTCTAATAAACATTTTAGCTCTTTGTCTGATGAAAACTTAACCGAATAGAAAATTTCGAATATTATCATCCTTTACTGATTTTCGATTCTGACGTTTAAGTGTGTTGTTAATTTCATTATCGGACCCAGAATCATCTTCCTAATCAATTATTTTTTTTGGCTCTTTCAATTAATCGTTTCAACCCCTGCGTTATAGATAGGTACGGTACATGCAGCACTTGTTTTTTTGTACCAATAATAATGAAAATGAAACAATTGCCTCGTTTAATAGCGGCATTTCAGTTATTAAATCAGTAAAGATAACTGTTTAAAAAAAGTGGTGCGAACCAAGTAAAATTTTTATTTGAGACGTAGGTCCCGAAAAATTTAATATTTTCTTAATCTCTTAACTTCCTACAAATTTCGAAACCATTATGTACTGCTTCTTATTTGGATAATGTTGCATTTTTGTAGTTGCGTTTCTCCTTGAAGTTGTAAAATTCTAAGATCATGTCGTTGATGTTATCATAATCTCTGTTGTAGATTCTAGGCGCTAATCCGTTACAAGGAAACCGATCGCTAAAGCCAGCCAGCTTTGGTTCTTCTTATGCACTGATCATACCATAATTCTATAATATTACAACATTTTCTTACCTGTTACTGAAGAAAAGTAATAAAATAATAATAATAATAATAATAACAATAATAATATATTATTACTATTATTATTATTATTATTATTATTATTATTATTATTTTCATTTGTTTACGAAAATAAATTAAATTCAAAATATTAATTTTTTTAGTTCGAATTAAGCTATGTAATAAAAATGAGTTTAAATTATGCAATAATTAATTAGTTCTAATGTAATAGTTCTAGTATATAATTCTCTTATTAGTTTGAATTAACTGAAAGTTCGAAATAACCTGAAGGTTCATAAAAACAGAGTTCGAATTATCGAGAGCGGTTATATTCTATGGCCATCCAAAGTTGTTGAAACATCCTGCTACGCTAGAGGTACTATACATAAACTGTATATTGTATGAACAAGAAAATTAAATTATGTTTTTACTAAACTAACGAATGTAAATATCTTCTCTTGTGCGATAGAGATCTCTTTCTCTTCTGCTATTGTGCACTAGGCAACAAATATCAGCACTGTAGTATCCTTATTATAAAAAACAAAACTAACGTATAACTATTAAGGAAACGAACGCAACTACCAAAGAAAATATCTTAACTAAGGAAACTAATGTAATATTTACCAATATACACTGCTCAAAACAATTAAAGGATATTGCAGTTTTAGGTGGATTTTGTATCTGGGAAACTTTTTAGCTGATTGATACATGGTCGACAGACATAGTAGGTTATATCAGAATAAATTACACATGTTTGGCAGAAAAAAATGCATTTTATTGCGCATTTGTGTACAAAAGGAAAAAAACACAATTTGTGCATATGAGAAAAAAAGAATAAGAAAAGGTGTTTTCTTCAAAGAAAATCATTTTCAGTAGGGGGTATGGTTTCCACGGGCGGCCAGCAACGTTGAACACCTTTGAGGCATGGACTCAATGAGGCTATTAATGACGAGTTGGGGTATTCTACCCCACTCTTCCAGAAGAGCTCTTTCCAGTTCTTGGAGAGTTTGTGGGGGTTGTTGGCGGCCAGAAACTCGTCTTCCTAGAGCGTCCCAAACGTGCTCGATTGGATTCATGTCGGGAGAACACGCTGGCTATTCCATTCGAACGATTCCTTCCTCGAAAAGGAAATCCTCCACCAGGTTTGCACGATGTGGCCTGCAGTTATCGTCCATTAAAATGAAGTTATCTCCGATTGCTGCAGCGTAAGGGACTACAATAGGTCTGAGGATCTCATCCCTATATCGGTGACCAGTCAGAGCTCCATCTCAAATGATGTAGAGGTCAGTGCGTCCGTCAATGGAGATGTCACCATACACCAACACTCTCCACCGCCAAATCTGACACTTTCATGCACGAACGCAGGATTATTCCTACTGCCACGGTCCCTCCAGATGAAAATACTCCTATTATCCGGATGCACAGAAAAACGGGACTCGTCAGAAAACAGAATATTGCTCCATTCATTTCTCCTCCAGTTGACATGCTCGGTTGCCCACTCCCTGCGGTCGCGACGATGCCTTGATGTTAATCTAACACATACCATCGGTCGGCGAGCATACAGACCTACAGCATGGAGCCGGTTTCGGACAGTCTGAGTTGAAATCGTGGTGCCTGTAGCCGAGCGAAGGTGTCGTTGGAGAAGAGTAGCGTTCATGTTTCGGTGTCTCCGAGCTGTTAACGCTAAATACCCATCTTCATTGGGCGTTGTTGCCCGTCTAGGACCTTGCCCTGGTCTTCGGCCTGCACATCCACTCTCCAAAAAACGGTTCCAGGTCCTGGAAATGACACTTTGTGACACTCCAATGGCTTGCGCTACTTCGGCTTGAGTTTGGCCCCCTTCTAACCTACCAACAATTCCCCAAGCTTCTGAATCTGTCAAATGACTTCGCTGAGACATCGTACTCATCGAAACAAAGCAATCACTGAATGCCGATCATCCTTGTCTTCATTCTCTTTTATCCAGTTGAAAGTCAAATTTCATTCGCTGCCGCTGAAGCGACGTTTTTGACGTCGAACTCAAAATTTGCATACTCCACAGTTTGAAAACCAGAAAAATTTGCATTTGTGATTCTCTTCTTCTATTTTCGGCAAAAAAAAATTTCCTTTATATCTTTATTTTATATAAAACTTCAAATATCCTTTAATTGTTTTGAGCAGTGTAGTTACAAGGAATTCGTTTTCGTAAACAGTATCGATCATTCATATATGATGTATGGTTTAAGGTATATCGCAGTGTGTCCATGTTTTTGAATTACCTGTACTATTATAAGAACTATAAAATATAAATAATAACACATTAGTTCATACACTTTAAAAACGACATTTTCAAAACTGTGCAAAAAATACTCAAATCTGAGTATGTCGTATAGTCAAAATGGCTCCGAATCAAAGTTACTCAAGTTTGAAACATGCATATACTCATTTCTGAAAACATGCACATACTCAAGAATAAAACATCATGTGCTCCTATTTGAGTATGGCCATGTTTAAAAAATGATTACGAACTGACTTCAATGTGCACATTTTGGAGTATTTCTACGTTACAAAAATGAGCATGAACTGACCCTAATCCTTTTTGAGTATGTCCATGTTTCAATATTCTGAGTACTTCTGGTATTTCAGAATTTAAAGCATTGGGTCGTCCTATTTGAAATAAAGAGTTTCGTAACAAAATGAAAATATCGATTTACTTAGATTTGAAAGTATCATTTTTCTCAGTGTACATCTCGTTTTTTAATTATGTAAGAAATACATATCCTATATTACACCTCATTTGAATTTAAGTTTGTTTATTAATGCCATTCTGAAATCCAAACTGCCTAATTTTGGACACATTCCTAAATTAATTTTTATTTGTAAATGGATAAAATTAACAAGTACTGTTATCCGGAAAGTATGAAATTGAATAGCATTTTTCATTTTTGAAAGAACATAAAAGAATTTTTAGAAAAAGCTGCCAAATTTGGCATTTTGAACCGAATATCTGCAAGTGACAGCCCGATACAGGTCGTCATGAAACAACAATCGCTTTTAACGCAATGTGTAGTTCTTTTAAGTTAATACATTTATTATTTACTCATATTGCATAGTAACAAGTTTCATCTCAATTTTCATGTAGTTCATTTATCGACAAATGAAAGAGGTCATTCGATTCCAAATTCCTCTAATAGTCACACCTACTAGTGTCGTGTTTTTACGCTTAAGATTGCCTTAAATCCAAAGGAGCTAGTTTCTGACACATTTCTGAATTCATTTTTGTTCGGAATTGCATGAAATTGGTAGGTGTTCTTATTTATAAACTATGTAATCCAATGGTGTTTTCCATTTTTTTCGCAAAAGCGGAAGATCTTTCAGAAAATATTGTCAATGTTGGCGTTTTTAACCGAATTTCCGTACGCTATAACGTGTGAAAGTAGAAAAACCTGACGTCACGTGACAACAATCACTTATAACTTTATAATTAATTCATTTATCAGACAATAGAATTTTTACAAATACATTATTCGAATATCTTAAATAGTAAAGCCTGCTAGTGCCATGTTTTTGCATTTAAAAATGCGTCAGAAAGTTTTGCGTTGTTGAGCGAAGGAAAATATTTTTTTAAGAACCGCTTTAAAAATGAATCCGTTAATATGACGGAAAGTTTCGCGTTGTTAAGTGGGGAAAATATTTTTCTGAAAACAAGCTTAAGTCGGAAAATATAACTACTACAGTAATACCTCGGTTTTCGTTCATTTCGGATATCGTCGGTTTCGGTTTTCGTCGATTTTTTTTTTTTTTTTTTTTTCTTTTTTTTTTTTTTTTTTGCGAAAAATTTATTTCGGTTTTCGTTGACTTCGGATATCGTCAGTTTCGGTTTTCGTCGATTTTTTTTTTGCGAAAAATTTATCTCGGATTTCGTCGGCGTACCCAGGCGATCTCACTGCATTTTGCGTAAACAAAGGGTGCGATCCACGCGTTCTCTTTACAGCGTCCGTGTGGCGTTGTTTCTCGTCGTGTGTGCATCAACCCGTGCGTCTAAACAAACAATTTTGTTTATTTCCAATGTATTTTTGTGCTTTTTTATTGATTGCGAGTACTCCATTATGGGACCAAAGAAAGTTTCTAGTGCCAGCAGCCCTTTAAAGAAGAAAGCCAGGAACACGATCGATTTGGATAAGGAAATTATTCAAAAATATAAGAGCGACATTAAGATTGTAGAAATCGGTCGCATGTATGGGATATCGACCCCCACTATAAGTTCCATTGAGCGACATAGGTCCTTTGATTTTGAAACTAGTCCTACTGCCAAAAGACCAAAAAGAGAAGTGACCACTTGATACTATAAGCCAAGAACACTATATTAATTTCCTATTGATTTAATATTAAACGCTATAATTTTTCTCCATAAAATGTGTTTTTGGTACGTATTTTGGAATGTTTAGAGCTAATTAATGGAATTTAGATTACATTTTATGTATTATATTACATTACATTATATTTATTATTAATATGGAAATAATTTCCACTTTTTAATTTAGGAAAATAAGTGTAAAATTTGCCATTCAAATACTATGCAAAAAAAAAAAAAAAAAAAAAAAAAACACGTGAAAAGAAAGATTTTTATCTTTTAAATCTCTTTTCAAAAGGAAATGATAGTTAATTAAACAAACTGGAAATTATAAATGCTTGAAAAACTATTGTGAAGTTTTTATATTTAAATGCTTTAAATAGAAATCATAAAATAAACAGACATAAAACATACTTATCTTGAAAAAGATTTAACTTCCTATTGACTTGTTTAACAAACAGATAGAGGTTGCACAATTATGTATTACTTTCATATCAAAGGCCATTACTTTATTTACAATCCAAATGTTTTGTTTGATAGTTTTAAGATTGCTTTTTGTTTTATTGTTCCAAAACTACTTTATATCCGAGTTACAAAAAGAGTTCTGGTATCAGATTTTCAATAACAAACACCATTCGGAAATAACAGTAAAAGATTTTCTGCAGTCAATTTCCTTCAAGTGAAAAGTATTTCATAATAAAAAGCAATTACTATTTTATATTTTTTAAAACGGATTGCTTGTTACTGTTTTACGAGTAAACCATATAAGTCTTGTTGTTTATAGCTAACAGTAACGAGTCATATTATCTAAGTTTTGTTTGTAACGAATACTAATTTCGCAGCAAAATGGTACGCACCCAAATCTCTTTAAAATAGAAAAAAAAAAAATTGAAGATAATTTTTTTGGTTTTTCTTTGCCTTTAACTGCCTACAATATGGAAAGAGAATTCGGAGGAATGAGAGGGAAAAGTGAGTAGTTTTGTATGACTATGGTATAGTTTTATTGGACTTTTTAAAATAAGTCTTTTTTTCTAAATTTCCAATTAAATTTTCAGCAGGACTGAAAGGACGCCATAAATCTTTAAATGGCACTACAAAGGATGTGAATTTGCAATTTGAATAATTGTGTAATAATTAATGTAGTGTAATCACATTTCCAGCGTTTACTGAAGGTTCCATTACCTGTGATTTATTTTGTTGTGCTGATTCAGATAACAGACTAGATGCTAAGTTCAGCCATATTCGTCCAGGATTTCGTAGTTGGTAGAGCTTCAGCCAAGGAGTCCCGGGTTCGAATCCTGGCCCGGACTTTTTTGCACAGTTGGGAAGATTACACCTCATATGATTTCTTTACCAATTTGAATAATTATGTCAAAATTAATCTAGTGTAATCACGTTTCCGGCGTTTACTGGAAGTCCCATTACATGTGATTTATTCTATTGTGCTGATTCATATATCAGGCCAGATGCTATGATCATTAAGGTTAACTGGGCGAATTAGTTCAGCCACATTCGTCCTAGATTGCTCAGTTAGTAGAGCATTGGCAGCTTCAGCCAAGGGATCTCGGGTTCGAATCCTGGCCCAGACTTTTTCGCACAGTTCGGAAGATTACATCTCATATGATTTATTTACCAATTTGAATAATTGTGTCAAAATTAATCTAGTGTAATCACGTTTCCGTCGTTTACTGGAAGTCACATTAGCTGTGATTTATTCTGTTGTGCTGATTCAGATATCAGACCAGATGCTATGATCATTAAGGTTAAGTGGGCGAATTAGTTCAGCCATATTCGTCCGGGATTGCTCAGTTGGCAGAGCATTGGCAGCTTCAGCCAAGGGATCCGGGGTTTGAATCCTGGATCGAACTTTTTCGCCCAATTGGGAAGATCACATCTCATACTATTTCTTTTCCAATTTAAATAATTGTGCAGTAAAAAGAACTTTGTTTTATAAATTCTTCTTTAAATCTTGAAAATATATTGGTTTCTGAGATTTCTAAAGATGGAGAGCGCTTTTTGCAATCGTGGGTAATTCGAAAGAAGCTTTGTATATTTTCATTCGTGGTTATATTAGAATTGCATATATTAAGAAACATTTATCTTCTAGTACTGTGTACAATTGCATAGGCGAAATACAAATAAAGTTTTATCTCATACAAAATTCAGCATTTTGTTTTCAAAGTCAAAGTCAAATAAAACTTATAAAAGTAGGAATGTGCAAATATTATGTAAGTGATAATATATATTTGCACATTGCATTTATTGTTTTCGCAAAATAATCATTTCTTTTTCAATAATATATATTACTAGTTTTCCAAAAAGTTCCAGAAATTATTTCTCCTGTTTATATGCACTGTGCATTCACTCTGAAAAATTGGTTTCACATTTCTTGGCAAAAGATGTTAACCTAAGGTAATCCTTTTGACCAAGAATTCCATGCTATATGTCTTTTGCCAAGCAATTTATTTCTTAGAGTTTCTTGCGACATTTTTCATAGAAAAAAGGATAAAGTTTCTCTCTCTCTTCTATTGTTATATTTGTCTTTATTTGGCTTTAGTCTAGATCTATACTCTTACAATTACCTTAAGCGTTAACTTCTTAAATTTATAAATATAACTTTTGAGCGAACATATATTCTTTCTTGTTAATCACCCATTTATTACACAGGTTTATTAAAAAAGATTATATAAAATTCAATAAGGGGTGGAACCTGCCCTAACAAACTTTTTGTTTTTTTGTAGAAAGTCTGGGTCTACAACCTATATTTTCAGTCAAAAATACTCAGTCTTTCTTCAGTCGTTCTTCATTCCAATTTCGGATTTTTTGTGTATAACTTTAAAAATAATGGAGATATTTTAACAAAATTTGGAATATACTTATCTTTCTCTGTATGAAGTGTAACGATATCATTAGAAGCTGTCAAATGTCCTTCTAGAGAAAAGTATATCATAATAAAAAGCAATTACTATTTTATATTTTTGAAAAGGGATTGCTTGCTACAGTTTCAGAATTCTTTTTTTAAGAGTAATAAATATAAGTGCTGCTGTTTATAGCTAACATTAATGAGTTATATCATCTAATTTTTGTTTCAAACCAATATTAATTTAGCACAGAATGATATGAACGCAAATCTGTTAAAAACAGAAAATTAATTTAAAACCATTTTTGATTTTCTCTTTCCTTTAACTGTATACAATATAGAAAGAGAAATTTGAGATCGCATACAAAATTCATCAGTTTGTTTTCAAAGTCAATTAAATTTGAGAAAAGTAGAAATATGCAAATATTATGCAAGAATGATATATATTTGCGCATTCCATTTAATGCTTTAGCAAAAAAAATATTTTTTTTTATAAATAATATATTACTAGTGTTTCATATAAGTTATTCTCTTTCTAGTTTGTGCATTCTTCAGTCCACTGTGCATTGACTCTGAAAAATTGGTTTGATATTTCTGGGCAAAAATATGTTAACATAAGGTAATTCTTTTCAACAAGAATTTCGTGCTTATATGTCTTCTGCGTAGTTCTTCGAGTTTCTTGTGACATTTTCCATAGAAACAACGGATAAAGTTTCTCTTTCTCTTCTATTGTTACATTTGTCTTTGTTTGTCTTTAGTCTAGAATCTCACAATTATGTTAAGCATTAAGTTAATAAATTTATATTAAGATGTATAAATTTACACATATTCGTTCTTATTAATCACCTATTTATTACGTAGGGGTATTCAAAAAGATTAGACAGAATTCAATATGTAATAACCAACATGCCATAACAAACATTTTTTTTTTTTTTTTTTTTTTTTTTTTTTTTGTAGAAACTATGGGTCCACAAAATCCATTTGTTTAGTCAAAAATATTGTGTTTATCGGTTCAATCCGAGCTCAGATTTTTTTTTTTTTAATAACCTTAACAATAATGAAGATATTTTATTTAAATTAGGAAGAGACTGATATTTCTTTGTATGACATGTAACGATATCGTTAGAAGTGGTCAAATTGGCTACCGTCCACATCCAAATACCGCTCAACTAGACACTCCATCTTTCCCAATGTAATCTACAGCACAAACGGTTTCGCTTACCGGAACATAGCACACTTAAATCAATTTTCTTGCTGTCATTACATTAAACACAATGCCAGGTAAAGCTGTTGAAAATATCTTTAGAATATTTTTATTTTTGTTAAAGTTATTTTCACGTTGGATTGCGACACTGCATTTTTCAGCGAATAAGTAGGTTACGACCTCGGTTTCCTGTGCGAAAATTATTTGCTGAAGTATGCTCTACCACTTTTTAAAGTTTTTCCAAACTTTTTGGAAGTACCCTGTATTAATATATATGTATATATATATCGCGTTAGTATATGTTTCCTTTTTACTCACAATTTCAATCAATTAAAAGTTTATCAGTTTTGCGAATTCTTTATTGTTATGTGACGTATTTCGTTATTCATAAGTCGTGAATGTTACCTTAACAAATTTAATAAAATATGCACACAAGTATGTATTTACTGATTTACATCCCAGGTATCATTAAATCATATATTTACCACCCAAAGAAAAACATTTGGATATTTATTATCGATTGATAAAGGTTAAATTGTTCCTTTATTTATTACCTTATGGATAAATAGTTTATTTCACGTAGTTAACGCCATAGAAATGATGAAATTTTATTTTTTTAATAAATACAGTATGAAATTTTCCGTTAACATTTCAAGTATTAATGTGCAATGAGGGATATGTTTTGACAGATATGTCAAACATCGGCTCCTAATGTAACTAAGACGATATGTTTGATTATTGACTCTTAGTTTCATGTTATTTTATTGCTGTAATATGATAAACTACTATCAAATCATTTTATATTCAGCTATCTTTCTGCAATTATATCCTCGTTATAAAGAGAAATAATTATAAAATTAAATATTGGTTAAGTTTGAAAATTATCCATTTCAGATTTTTCAGCACCGGTCATTCATCCTTCCATTAATAAGCTGAATATGTTGTTGACCAACGTTGGAATACTGCGTTAACCAAAGTTGATCGACGTTGTTGACAACTACTCGTTTTTATAAAACCAACACGTGTTTATACAACAACTCGTGTTTATAAAACCAACCGTTATTGACGACTTTGGTTCAAGTGTTGAACCAAATTCTCAGCTCCACCTTCGCAATTTTGCTTGCGTAGGATATTGACAATTTGTTTGTCAGAAAAATACGTATTTATAACATATGCCGGATGTCCCAAAAATATTGGAACTCGCTTTACTTTTTTACCTGCTGGAGGTGCAACGTAGATTGCAAAAAATGTTTTTTGATACTGTTCATTGTATTTTACGTCCTTCTTTACAACTTTTGCTAATTCGAATTTTGTATTCGTATAATTGAAACAATTTATAAGGGTGAACTAGTGATTTGAATTTCCGAATTAAAAACGAATAATCTGTATTATATACATCAAGTATTTTATCAATAAAATAAATTTGAATTGCTTGAAGACTTGACAATAGGTCACGTTAAGAAGGTAATGAATATTATTTTAACGGATATTTTATGAAGAAAATTTGCATGTAAAGTGTTGTTCTTTAAAAAGAAAAATATTATTGCTCGAGATATCATTAAAAATGTAATGGAGAAAATATGAAATATCTTTTGTGATGATTTATTTTCACACTTTAAAGAATTGTTAAAAATCTCTTATTCGGAAAACATATTTCATAGTTTCTTAAAGAACATTTTACAAAGAATCACAAAGAACAAAATTCAATAGTAAAATGGCATAGAAAATAAAATAAAATTTACATAAAATGCAGATAAACCACAGACTGGATAGATATTCAAGACACATAAAGTAAAATAAATTGCTTTTTTATATAAAAAAAATCATACATGCAAATGAAATTTCGATATATGAAGTTTTCGTCTTTAAACTAATGACAAAAACCTCCATTTTCTTAATGTTCTATTTAGTAATACAAGAAATAGCACTCTTTCTATCTTCTTTTAACTCTTCTAAATCATGTTATTTGGAAAGAGACTGATCGTTTTTGTGCTATTATTTTATGAAACACATTTTTTTTTTATTGAAAATACTCCGGCAGCATTTAAATGATGCAATTTATAGCCATGTTTTTAACGCCATTATTATATACAATATATATTATGAAAAATTATTTTAAAAGTGGAAATATCATTAAAATATATCGAAAGAAATTATAAAATGTCTTTTGTGATAATTTAATTTCGTATTTTAAATATTTACTAAAAATCTTTTCTCCAGAAAACATATTTCTTAGATTCTTAAAGAACATATCCTCAAAAATTTACAAGAGAATAACACAACAGTAAATTCATAGCTTAGAAAATGAAAAAAAATGTCAATAAAATGCAGATAAATCACAGCATAAATAAATATGCAAGCAACATAAAATTAAATGAATTGCTTTTTTATAAAAAACCGTACATGCAAATGAAACTTTGATATAGTTTTCGTCTTTAAACTAATGACAAAAGCTTTCATTTTCTATATGTTCTTTTTAATATTAACAGAAATACTCTTCAAAATCATGTTATTTTGAAAGAAGGCTTATCGTTATTGTGCTATTATATATGGATCACATTTTTTTATGAAAATACTCCGACAGCAATTAAGTGAGGCAATTTATAACAATGTTTTTCACGCCAATATTGTATACAAAATACATTACGAAAATTATTTTTAAAAGAGAAAATATCATTAAAATACATCGAAAAAATATAAAATATCGTTTGTGATAATTTAATTTCGTATTTTAAATAATTACTAAAAATCTGTTCTTCAGAAAACATATTTCTTAGATTCTTAACGAACATATACTCAAAGAATTACAAGAAACATATCACAGTAGTAAATTCATAGCTTAGAAAATGAAATAAAATATACATAAAATGCAGATAAACCACAGAATAGACAGATATTCAAGACACTTTAAACAATATATATATATATATATATATATATATATATATATATATATATATATACCGGGTGATCCAAAAGTCAGGACGAACTTTAAAAATGAATAATTCGAAAACGAATCAAGATACAAAGATACGGTTTGCACCAAACGGATGGAAAAGAAACCGGGTTTTGTGTGGCAACGAAATGAAAAATAGTTCTGTTGGCGACCAACAGATAGCGCTGTCGGATTTCTGCAAGATAACGCAAGAATAACGCAAGAAACGCTACTAAATGCTGTGAACGGTGTGGTGCCTCGTCTCACAGCTGTACTTCTGATTGATGGACAGCACATTGAACATTTACTGTAGTACTAATTAACTGTAATTAAGCTGACTTCAAAGTTGTCAACATTTTTTCATTTGTAAATCATCTTTTGGTGCAATAAAACACTATAGCGCCATGTGTTGGTCGCCAACAGAACTATTTTTTTTCGTTGCCGCACAAAACCCGGTTTCTTTTCCAACCGTTTGGTGTAAACCGTATCTTTGTATCTTGATTCGTTTTCGAATTATTCATTTTTAAAGTTCGTCCTGACTTTTGGATCACCCGGTATATAATAATAATAAACCATACAGGCAAATGAAACTTCTACACTGTAAAATTTTTTTCCAGAAAATAACGGAAATTGTATTGGCAATCGAGACGCCAGTACTATTTCCGTATTTTAACGGAAAAAAAATTCCGTACATTCCAGGAAATTTTCCGTAATTTCTGAAATATCCGTTTTTAAATTTCCGTTTTATAACAGATATCTTCCGTATTTTTTAGAAATTTTTATGTCGTTAAAATAAATTTTACAGGAACAAAAAACAAAAAAAAATTATCCCTCAAGGAACATATACGTCTTCTTTTTTTTTCGTTCATTTCTAAGCGAGTTTTTAATAAACAACCACCATTTCCTACGATAAGTATCGAACCCACAACCTTCCGTTTACTAAACCAGCGCGCCAAACCACTACGCTACGGTTGGACAGGACGCGTATTCAAATGTTGTAACTTATTTGAGATGTTTTTAATGATGCAAAAACTTGAAGTTCTTAGATGGATATTTTCAGAGTTCTGTTGTTTTTAATATTTTCTTTTCAAAATTGTTCTATATTCTGCTTTATTATTTGATGCTTTATAACATATAAATTTAAATTTTTTATGTATTATATGCGTAAAATATTGTATTAACATTAATGATTTTTTTTTTGCAATAGTACATATACTTTAATAATTTGTGTGTTGATTTATTTATCAATTTCAGTAAAATTAATAATTATCTTAAGCAGACGTATTTATTACATGCTATTAAAGTAATTTTTTTTATCTCTTAGTTTAAAAACTTATGTTAATAAACAAATTTATAATAAATTAAATTATTATATTTAAGCTTTGCTGCGAACTTTTGTGTATGATTACATTAAAATGAATAATTTTTAAAATATCAAAACGAAAAAATAGATTTTTAGAGAAAATTTTGAAATTAATAACTTTAGGATAGGTAAGTTTAAATTTGGACTTAATAATTAGTTTAATTTATAAAAATTATAAACTAATAAAATAAATTATAAACTTTTATAAAAATGAAGTTTATAATTTTATAAAGTAAACAAAAATATATTATTTTTTATAAATTTAAAGAGAAAATTATGAACTTTCTAAAATTATAATTTATAAAATAATAAATTTTAGTTTAATTCACAAATTTATAAGACAAATCAGTTTAGTTTAATACCCACATACCGATAATTTCCAAATATATTATTTTATGAAACCTTAAAAATATTAAAATAAAAAAATAGATTTTTAGAGAAAATTTTGAAATTAATGACCTTGGGATAGGTAAGTTTAAATTTAAACTTAATAATTTAGTCTAAATTAATTTAGTTTAATTTATAAAATCATAAACTAACGAAATAAATTATAAACTTTATAAAATCATAAACTTCATTTTTATGAAAGTAAAGAAAAAATGATTAATAACTTTTATAAATTAAAAGAAAAAAAATATAAACTTTGTAAAAAATTAAATTTTAGTTTAATTCAGAAATTTATAAGACAAATCAGTTTTGTTCAATACAATATACATATCGATAATTTGCAAAGATAATATTTTATGAAATCTTTAATAACCTAATATTGCCTCACGTTAATAAAATTAAAATAAAATTCTAAAACGTCTGTGAAAAAATTCACAATTTAAAGTACCATAAAGAAAAAAAAGTAGATTTAAAAAAATATTTTTCTGTAATTTATGGAAATAAAATAAATTTCTAAAGATTTCACTAAAAAGTAAAAATATCACTATTATTTTCACTTAAAATTACCGCCCAGACACAACCCTGGTTAGAATGAGTTCCAGGATTGGCCCGTGTCTAATGACAAAAAATAGGCCCACGAGTAGGACTGGTTCAGATTTGGATCCTAGAAGAACTCTAGTAAATAAAACAATTTTAAATCGCATTTCAAACAAAGCGATTTCTGTACGCAAACCTCTGAACGTCATTTACCGAAATGGCACTAGAAATACGGACATTATACAGTTTTGTAAGAAATACGGAAAAATCCATTAAATTTACGGAAAACTTTCTGCATATTTACGGATTTGAAATCTCCTTTACGGAACTAATGCCATTTACGGAAATTGTACTGTTGTTTTGGAAAAATGAAACTTCTCAGTAAAATTTAACGGAAAATCTCTTGTATTTTCACGGATTTTTTTAGAGTGTATATAGGAAGTTTTCGTCTCCAAATTAATGACAAAAACCTCCATTTTCCTTATCTTCTTTTTATTAATACAAGAAATAGCACTCCTTTATATCTTTTATAACTCTTCAAAATCATTTTATTTGGAAAGAAGACTTATCGTTATTGTGCTATTATATATGGATCAGATTTTGTATTGAAAATACTCCGACAGCAATTAAATGAGGCAATTTTTAACAATGTTTTTACGCCATTATTCTATACAAAATACATTATAAAAATTCTGTTTAAAAGCGGAAATAGCATTAAATACATCGAAAAAATATAAAATATCGTTTGTGATAATTTAATTTTGTATTTTAAATAATTACTAAAAATCTCTTCTTCTGAAAACATATTTCTTAGATTTAAAAAAAAAACATATTCTCAAAGAATTACAATAAACATATCACAATAGTAGATTCATGGCTTAGAAAATGAAATAAAATTTGCATAATATGCAGATAAACCACAGAATAGATAGATATTCAAGATACTTTAAACAATATATATAAAATAAAAACCATACTGGCAAATGAAACTTCGATATAGGAAGTTTTCGTCTTTAAACTAATGACAAAAACTTCCATTTTCTTAATGTTCTTTTTAATAATACAAGAAATAGCACTCCTTTCTATCTTCTTTCAACTCCTCAAACTCATGTAATTTGGAAAGAGACTGATCGTTATTCTGCTATTATATAATGTATCACATTTTTTATTGAAAATACTCCGGCAGCATTTAAATTAGGCAATTTATAGCGATATTTTTAACACCATTGTTATATACAATATACATTATAAAAAAATGATTTTAAGAGCGAAATAACATCAATAATCATCTAGCGTTTGTGTTGAAAAATACAATCATGCATAAAATAATATGTGATGTAATGTTACGTCGGAAAATATTAATGTTAATATAATTTGAATTGCTTTTTGAAAAGGTTTCTTTAATGCTAGACTAAATTTGTTTTGAATTTGTAGATAAATGAGAAAATTTAATGTAGGAATTATTGCTTTTTGATGTTTCTTGCTTCAGAAGTTTTGCTGCATTATTTATTTTATGTTTTTAAATTTAAATTTACTAAAGTAACACTTTACGATGGCGTTTGTAATTTATCAGAATTAGATATACTTTATTGTAGGATTCAATTCCAATATTTTATTTTTTTTCTTTACATTTGTAAAAGAATTTTTAAAAAACTTTAATCTATTTGGGCAGCATTTCATATTTAACCATTTGTCCACATTGATAGAGTATTTTGGCTTAAATATTTGCGCTTAATAAGTTGAATCATTGATAAATTTTTTAGTATAACAAAGTCACATATAAGTAATTTTAATTAATTTTTCAATTAATTTTCAGCAGTGAAATTTGGTTGAATTTATTGAATAATAAACACATGAATTTTCACATTGCTAACTAAGCGTAAAACTGACAGAGTGCAAAATGTCGAACTCTTGGAATAGTGCTCCAATGCTCTACCATTCAGCTACGAGGACGATACCCAACCTTGCATCTCTCACTCACATATGTCAGTAAGGCTGCAACCGCAGCATAAGATGGAAAAGGCATCATGAGCACGCATATCCTGCTGCAAACTTGAGACAACACATAAAGCTCAGAATAGGTCAACACATATAAATAATTTTAATTACTTTTTCAGCAGTGAAATTTGATTGAAATTATTGAATATTTAACACGTGAATTTTCTCATTGCTAACTAATCGTAAAACCGACAGAATGAAAAAAGTCCAAGCCGGAAATCGAACCCGGACCCTTGGAACAGTGCTCCAATGCTCTATCATTGAGCTACTATGAACATTACCAACCTGGCATCTCTCATTCACATATGTCGGTAAGTCTGCAACCGCAGCATAAGATGGAAATGACATCATGAGCACACATATCCTGTGGCAAACGTGAGACGACACATAAAGCTCAGCATAGCTCAACACATATAAATAATTTTAATACTTTTTCAGCAGTGAAAATCGATTGAAATTATTGAATATTAAACACGTGAGTTTTCACATTGCTAACTAATCGTAAAAGCGACAGGGTGCAAAAAGTCCAAGCCGGAAATCGAACCCGGACCCTTGGAACAGTGCTCCAAAGCCCTACCATTGAGCTACGAGGAAGATACCCAAACTGACATCTCTTCCTCACATATGTCGGTAAGTCTGCAACCGCAGCATAAGATGGAAATGGCATCATGAGCAAACATACCCTGCAGGAAAATTGAGACGACATATAAAGCTCAGCATAGGTCAACACATACAAATAATTTCAATTAATTTTTCAGCAATGAAATTCGCCCGAAATTATTGAATAATAAACACGTGAATTTTCGAATTGCTAACTAATCGTAAAACCAACAGAGTGACAAATGTCCAAGCCGGAAATCGAACCCGGATTCTTGGATTAATGCTACAATGTTCTACCATTGAGTTCCGAGGACGAAGGCTGCGGTTTCTACGAGGCTACGAGGTTGCAGTTGCAGCCTTACCGACATATGTGAGTGAGAGATTCCAGGTTTGGTATTATCCTCGCAGCTCTATGGTAGAGCATTGAAGCGTTGATCAAAGGTCCGGGTTCGAATCCCGGCTTGGACATTTTTCACTCTGTCGGCTTTACGATTAGTTAGCAATGAGAAATTTCACGCGTTTATTATACAAAGTTACATATTGATCAATTCTTCTGTGTGACAATAACGTATTTTATAAAATTATATAGGTGGAGAAAAGTGGGGGTAACACCGCATACTTTATTAGTAGTTGTTTTTTCAAGTCAGAATTTACAACATAATTTAATGTAAGTTTTCATACATATTCTGCTATAATTCTTGTACCATAATATCATTTTAAACATATGATTAGTTCGTCACATTTTTAAGAAAAGGATTATTTATAAAGAGTCAAATCCTCTAATTTTACGCCAACAGTAGGGCAAAACTGGTGGGGCATTTGATCTTACAGGAAATAAAAAAGTTTAGACTTTCTTTTAAACAGGAACAATATATTTTATTTTACAACTTTAAAGAAGGAACTAAATTAATAATATTGCAATTATAAACATCTTGATTTAATATTTAAAGACAAAATGATAATTATGTCTTTATTACAATTTGAGAAATAGCAGAAAAGAAGTTAACCTTTTTATCATATTTATAAAAATCATAATCACTCTTGTCCATGTAGTTTTGTCTGCATTTCCCTTTTTTTTTCAAATATCTTCTTTTATCTCACGTCGGATATCCGTTTTTAAGATAATCTAATAAGACTCGGAAAGCGAGTCATAAAATTGCACTTTAAATACTAGTAGATATCAGGCGAATCTTCACCCCTTTGACAGGCATCGCATCAACCCGTTCAGATGAGCACAAGCCCGGCAAGTAGAGGGCAGATCAGATGTCTAAAAAAATAGTCATACGCCGGAATTTACAATGCAGCAATTATCACAGAAATCTAAAAGTAAATAAGGAGAGATTACTATTCTAAATAGTGGTAAGGAACAGCAAGTGTTTCATATGTTTTAAATACTGCCTTCACCATAAAAGACAGAAATGCGTCTTTTTCTTTACTAGAAATGGCAGTTTAATGGCTTTAAACAAAAAAAAAAAGTTAAATTATTAATGCAAATAAAAGTTACAGGAAAAATAAACGGGAAAAATTTGTTCCTTATCACAGTAAATAAATTTGCTTAAAGACTATGATAAATGTTATGACAACCAACCAATAAAATCGTTAATAAATGCAGTACCAAGATTTTTCTGCTACCATACAAAATTTAATAAATCTTCATATAATACGATCTTGTGCAAAAATATAGATTAATTAGTTTCGAAAGATGTTAAAATACTTCGAAATAATATACTTTCAAAATGTTTTAAGATGATAAAGCTGATTTTCAACATACTTATGTTGAAATAATTTGGAATAATATCCTTTCGAAATGTTTCAAAATCATCATATCTTATTTTTGAAAGAAATGATATTTTTTTCTGGTACAAATAAAATTTGAAACACATACTGTTGGATTTAAGTAAATAAACGTGTGCATGAAGAATAGTAAAATATTGATTCGAATGTTTTCCAAAATTAAAAAAAAAAAACATTCATGAAAAAATTTAATGTGTAATGTTTTATTAAAAATATAGTGGTCGGATTTGCTGGTTGCCAATTTTACTGAAAATTTAAGCATTAATTTACGCAAACAAATTCTTCTGTTATTACTTGATTGTCATGAACGAAAGATTTTGAAAATTCCACGTCGTACAATCCATTACTTAACTGAATTGTGGATCATCACAAAATAATTTGTTTTAACACGTTTTCAGCAGATGATGAATAGAAGTAAATTTGTTCTGGATATCTGACTAAGCTATAGCTTTTTAGAACAGGTTTATTAATTGAAAGATCAAATAGTCTTTGCCAAACATGTCCGTCAGTATTTAAAGACCTGTTTGTAGAAAAGCAACAACATAAAATTAGAAAAAAATTATTTCGTTTTCCTTGAGGGGAAGTGGACTTTACTTTTTAAATGAAATAATAAAAAAAAATGTATATAATAATGTTTGCAATAAAAAAAAATCATGATATAATAAATAAAAAATACATAATATTCGCGGATTTTATTTACGTATAAGAGTAGTAAAGGATAATAAGATCATTTTAATTTTTAAATTACCCTCATACTGAAATTTTAATATTAATCTCCACTTTTCCTTACTTATATGTTTAGTAATATCTTACACACTTACACTAATCTTGCATATTTACATTTACTATACATATACTTTTACATAAAACTTAAATTAAAAATACTTTGTAGAAACCGGGTATTGTTGCTAAAAAAAATAAGAGTTAGTTAAATTTTTAATATATAAGATGTCCTCTAAATATTTACATTTAAACATAATGTATACATAAATTATAAAACATTATAAATATGTGTTATTATCTATCGATTGATAAATTTTATTTTACTCTACCATTAATGGTATTCACAACAGCATGAGATGGTGCATTGTTTTTAAGATTCTGGAATTGGACAATTAATATTCTGCATTGCATACTGCTAATATAAATTAATCTGTATTTATTAATTACATAGTAGTTAATCATTTTATTATTATACTCAAAATATATATTATACATTTAATTTTAAGTCTAAAATTTTCACATACCTATTCTTAACTCCATAAGCACAGGTGTCATTTAACAATATTATGTTTAATATCAGTAAATTCATATAATATTTTTTGCTTTTTTTTTCAAACATATTTTCGAATATTTATTAGGCGCTATTAAGCACAAGGTTACTAACAAGTGTGTACCACTTTCACTCGCTTATTTTAAAATTGTACTTAGAAAATTAATAAATTCAGGTTCTCGTTTTTACGTAGATTTTGAGTGAGATTTTAAAATATGTGTTGACATTTTTAATGTATTTCTGCAAGTAATTTGATGATATGTACAGCTGGAGAAAATGAGGCTTTTTTTCCAATATTGAAAAGTTATTTTTAACTTTTCACTACCAAATATTTTCGAACAACAGGAAATTGAAATGGAGCAAATCCAATCTATTAATACCCAACACTGTTTGTTTAAGAATAAATATATAGCAAATGTGACACGAAACTCTTGGTGTCTTGAAAACTTTTGGCTATCAGATTAGACATATATAGCGCTGTTATTGCAAACAGGATTCTCTTTACTGATTTTACGATTTTACGAAAAACATTATAAAATTGTTTTTGTGTAATTTCATTATTATTTAAATGCATGCAGAAATAGAATATGATTATTTACCTAAAATAGTCCTTTTCAAATCAGATTAGTTTTATGTTACGTAAAAATGGAAAAACGCATTCTTAGTCCCGAAATACGATCAAAACTCTAAAATTCGAAGTAGAATAATTTGATTAATCGTAAAAAAATAAAATTTTTACTGTTTTACTTGTCAGAATATGAAGACAAGATTTTTCTGAATGTAACTTATAGGACCCAAAGACCGTATAAAAATTTCAATTTCGCAACTAAAAAAAAAAAACTGTTTTGACGTAAATGACTTTTAATATGATACCCTACTTTTGAAATATTTTTTAAATTGGAACTGTGCCTCTAAATCCAACAGTTTAGCTGTATGAATTAGCTGTTTGACCGGGTTAATAGGGGATGCTCTATATATACGTATGTTTCTAAATATAAGACGGACTATATATTTCGGTCAAAAGTTTTAATTTTAATATAATCAGTTTAGTGTATAATCAGTGTTCGCCATGTTGTGAATAACTGATATATGTGTAAAAAGCACAATAGTTAAAAAAAAGTTTTACGACTATCACACAATCATTCGTATAGGCCTGAGTCATTGTTTTCTTTCTTTCTGTTACAGTCTGTAGCTCTACTAAGACTAGACGTTGGCAGACGGCGACGAATCACTTTGTTTGATGTGGTCTTTGTCGGTTATTTGATGTGGTAGATTCGACGTCTAGATTGAAAAGCTCGCGACTGTCGTTGAGGAGGATCCGTGATATGTTTACCACATCTCACATAGAAAAATTCTTTTGTTAATTTTTTACGCTTGATTTTGAAATCTTTGCAGAGTAATGAAAAAGGATACAGCTAAGTGCAGTGCTTTACGAAATGAAAAGCCCATAGAATTAAACTCAACTTCGTAAGTCACAGCTCTGATAGAGGAAATTTCTGCAAAAGAGTTCTGTTGTTCAAATTTGATTTCTGATTTTGAATGGCTAGATGAATCATTGATCCAGTTTTTATAGCCAAGACTTTGTTTCGTAGGCAGTGGAGTGATGAAAGACAACTTTGTGTGGAGTATTATACAGTAAATAAACATAATGTGCCGATAAATAGCTAGAAAACGCTGATTTGGATAGGTGCTACAAATGTCTACGCCCTGTCTTCTGGTAACGAACTAATACTTGCCTCACAATTAATTTAACTATGGTTGTAGATCAATCCGTTTGACAACATGTTACATTATTTAGTACTATAATCATCGCAGCTAACGAAATGACAGACCGCCATATATCTACCCATCTTGTCTTTTATGTGATCAAAATAAAAGAAAGGCTGCTTTCCACCAATTTTCGAAGTACCAAATGATCAAGGTAGACTAAAAAGCAGCCGGGATTGATGCAGTATCGCAGCGTGCCATTTGTCTTGATCTGCATATAATTATGCATTTCAAAATGATAATGTGAAACTTATAAGATCCTTTAGTTTAAAAGCTACAGGTGTGGCTAAGAAATCTAGCTACTGTGTTGCAGCAAGTTCTTAACGCACACACACACACACACACACACACACACACACACACACACACACACACACACACATATATATATATATATATATATATATATATAATTATAATATCTATGAATTTCAAAAAACATATCAAGTTCTATTATCATTCTACTTAAATCTCCAAAGAGATAATTAATGATATTGTGTATACAGAATACCACATAGCTAATAATTAACATGTGCAAACATAATATTACCATAGCTTGTGCTTCAATGGTAATTGGCCAAATTTTACTCATACCTAAAGAATATTGAAAAAAGAAAAAAGAAATAGAGAGAAAGGGGAAAAAAAATATATATATAAATTGGAGTTGCAATTAAGTAAATACAAATGGATTAATAAATTAAATATGAACCATATACAATGGAAAATTGGACCACATGAGAATTAAATATGAATTGGATATGAAAAAACACATGCACATGTACTCATCAGCCTGGATGCACCCACATGTGTTTTAAATAATAATTCAGTGTTTCATAATTCTACTGGCATAATGCTAAGATCAGTAGAATCATCCAGGTACACTGAATTATTACCAGACAACAATTGGAAATATTAAAATTTGGAAATATTTAAATAGGAAATAAAAAACCATTAAGAATATACAATTTATTTCACTCACATCGATTATCCCAAAAACTGTATTTAACACCTCACGAAATTACCACGAGATAACAGTTTTGAAATAATAAAATTGGAAATATGAACGCGTAAAGTGTAGATAAAATATTTTACTCACAATAATTATACAGAATCCTTAAAATGTCACAACTTCTGCATAATATTCACATCCACATGGCAATGCATCATACATGTTGACTAAGTCGAGTTGAGAGAAATGATTTGAAAGACAAGTTGAGAGCACACTTTTTTTTAAAAAACAAAACCCCATCGATGACACCCAAACACAAAATGATTCAAAAACACACAAAATAATTCTGGTTTTAATACACTTATAACAAAATTATATCCGTGAATATATATTACTCCTTCCAATTTTAATTCCTGAAAGTAAAATTAATATACAATCAATAGCTCCCTCTATAGTTAAATTAAATATAATATTATCAATATTATCAACGACTACCTGAAAGGTAAAGTGTCGCCATCTATTGGTATTATAATAATTCCTAATTAATATTTAGTTAGATATCCACTTTATTAGTTACATACTCGCTTCATTAGATTTAATTATATAAACTTTAAAAAACAATACTAACTTGTAGTTTTACTTTAAATTCAAATAAAATATAATACTACTATATGAATAAATCTACACAGAATTAATTCAACTTGCACAGCATTTCAGATATTCTTATCAAGAATATATTATGTAAAAGAGATATTATTTTAATTCAAATTGTTTTTGCTGCCAGCTGTGTTAATCCACTGATATTATAGACATATTATTAAATAATTAATGTTTTATTTTTACTACTACTTAAATATATATTAGACTTGTTATTAAATAATTAATGTTTAATTTATACTACATTGTAAATATATTGTATATTTCATAGATTAATTTAAATATCTAATTAAATAATTCATAAACAATTCAAAATATCTCAAAATTTATAAAATTGATAATTAATAGTATTACTACTGTTTTTCAATCAAATTAATGCAATGCAGTAATTAAAATACTTGTTAAATTTAATTATTCATAGACAAAAATAAAAACTATATATATTTATATTTATATATATTGCAAATAGATATGTTTATGAGTTATAATCACCAATGTTATCCATGTATAATTTAATTTGTTATTGTATAAGTTAATTTATAAATGTATGAAAACTGCACATCAATAACACCTTAAACAGAGGTGATCGGCAACGCACAATCACAACTATACAAAGTGTATATAATGTTCAATCAAATATTAAATTTCCTAATATGTTATAATTGTAATTATGTATGTTATAATTGTAATTTTCTATATAAAGTGTATATAATGTTCAAAAAAATATTAAATATTAAATTTCCTAATATGTTATAATTGTAATAATGTATGTTATAATTATTACTTTCTATATCTTTTGTTATATGTTATCGCACACTAAAACAATAATTTATTACATACCATGTTTATATTTAAATTATATAATAAATGTTATTTAAAAGAGTTGATGATTGAATTTATCATAAAAATTGGATAACCATATATTTTTGCTTGATCTCGAATATATCTAATATTTTTGTTTTTATTTATATCTGAGCATAAGTATTTTATACGATGTAGATAATTGATAATTATATTTTTATAAACAGATTTATGTAAACATGAAGCAAAATTGGTAAAAATATTTACTTTAAATGGGAAATCAAATCTCTTATCATAAATATCAAAAATTAATTTATAATTATTAGTAATATTAATTTTTAAGTCAAGAAAGTTTATATTATTATTAATTAAATCATTTTCGCTTAATTTAAGCTGAGTAGGATAAAAATTGAGTGGTGATGTGGAATTTTTTTCATTGAAATAAAATATGATAATGTCATCAATATAGCGATAAAATACATAATCATTGTTCGTACTTATATTTCTTTCATAATAATATAAGTAAAGGTCAGAGAGAATACTAGATGCGGTTCCGCCCTGCGGAATTCCCTGGCATTGTTTATAGATAATATTGTCATATATAATGTAATTATTATGCAATGTAAAATTTAGTAAAGTTTTAAAAAAATTTACTGAAATATGTTCTTTTAATTTTAATTGAGATTTAAATTCTTTAAATAATATACACATTGTTTTATGTAAGTCTTTTATATCAATGTTATTATATAAATCATTAAAATCCAATGTTTTTATGAATTTTACCGGATTGATATTATGTATTTTATTAATGAGTTGAAAACTATTTTTTAGGCAATGTTGGTTATTATGTTTTAACGTTATATCATATATCTGCTTTAAAATATTAAGTAGTAAATTGCTTGCATTTTTATTATATGTGTTACAACCGATGGTAACAGTGCGAAATTTAATAGGATTTTTATGAAATTTTGGAATTATAACAAGATAAGGATAATTAAAATTATTACATTTGATTTTTAGTAATTTGTGATAATTTAATAATTTTCTGTTATTTATTTCAATATTTAATTTAGTTTTATTAAAAATATTACTTGTGTTGATTGCATTGTGAATTAACACTTTATAGTATTCTTTACAAATGATAGCATAATTATTTGGAGATTTATCTACATAAGTAATTATAAATTTGTTTTGTAATTCTGATATATGTTTATTTATGTTTTTAAAAGCTGCATGTGTAATATGATGATAATTTTTTGTAATTTCATTTTTTAATTTATCAATTACAGAAAATCTCCATTCACTGAAATATTCGATTGGTTTATTGTAATCAACAGCAATTTTATATATAAACAAATCAATATCTTGAATAAACTGCAATATTATGGATTTGATATTACACTTATATGGAAGACGAAATTTTGTGCCATTATGCATTAAGTTTTGTAAAATAGGTTGTTCTACAATATTAAGATCACCAGTAATGATATGACCATGTGTTGTATTTATATACTTTTGATATTTTGGGTCATTACAATAACATGGGTAATTCTTTGAAGAGACCAAATTTTTTGCAAAAGAATCGTAATTAAAAATTTTACGTCCAAGTGTGCGATTATATTTATATGTCTTGTGAATGGTAAAATTTTTTATTGGAAAATTATTATTAATGTTGTTTATTATATTGTGTAAATTTATATTATTAAATACATGATTGGAAAAATTTATAATGAATTGTGTATTATTAGTTTTATATTTAGGTTTATTAGAAAGACTTGTATTTAATAGGTTTGCTCTATAATGTAGAATATCATAAAAGATATCACAAAAATGTGGAGAATATTGATTCTTTTTAAATACCTTGAAATATTGGTTTATATATTTCTTTTTTATACAAAAAACATGTTTTCTTATAGCAAGCCAACAATAATCAATACAAAATTGTGCCTCAAGATTATCAAGCTCCTGTTGAATCACAATATCATCAGTGTATTTTTTGTTATTATGTTTACCTCTACCAGATCTTGAAGTTTTTTTTAAGTTTGAAAAATTTAATCCGGAATAAAGATTTTTATAATTTTCATATTTAGTTAAATCTGAAAATACAGGATGTGATTTTTTGTATACTAATTGATTTAATCCATAAGGATATGTAGTATTAAAATGTCTTATATATTTAGATTCTAGAAAAAGTCGATCAGTAAAATTTTTTTGTATTTTAAGTATTTTAATAGTAATATTTTTAAAATCATGATATTTGAAATGAGTATATTCAATATTATGAGTTGTTTGAAATTTAGAATTTTTATATTTATCAATATGAGAACGATGTAAATTTAGCCGCTTATGTAATTTTTGACAAGACTGTCCTATATATTCCATGTTACACGAATTGCATTTCAATGAATAGATTACATTGTATGCTTTGCAAAATTTTACCAAATTAAGATTGTTATTATTTGAAATCTGTGACTTATCAGCTAATGGACATGTAAGACAACGCTTAGATTCACACTCTCGAAAACATAGTACAGGCTTGGGACAATAGAATAGGTTATCTGATAACGATCCAGGAAGATCCCTAATAATCTTCCTGTACCGAGCATTAGTCCTGGATCCACCAAGGCCTAAATTGCCAGTATCTAACATTTTACTAATAACTGCCATATTTGTTTGATAGCAATAAAAATTGCAAGAAATACATATTAAATATATCTATAACATATTTTAAAAAAAATTTTATGAATCAATCTTATTATTACTTGAATATCCATAAAAAAAAAAATATATATTAAGATTGACTGTTTAATACTTGATTAAATATAATAAAGCTATATAATAAAACTATTTACATATATACATAAAGTCCCATTAAGCAAATTAACATCAAAAGACAACAATGTAAAAACCCCTAGCAGTCATAAGTCAGTACAAAATTAATGTTGGTAAAAAAAAAAAAAAAAAAAAAAAAAAAAAAATTCAATAGAACCTGAATAAGATTTTATAAATATGCCATTGAAAATTCAATAGATAAACAAATGATACCAAGAAATAATAGTAATACTAAAATATTATTATTATTAAATAATTATTAAATACACCATTAAAAGCGCAATGCAGCTATAATAACTATGTATTTCAAACAGAAGTTAATCAAAGTGATTTGTGAGCCAATTAGGCTAAATTATGGTATCATATAAAAATCAATATTTTAACTAGCTAATTGTTGAAAAGAATATTGAAAAATAAAATAGAGATGGAATGAAGTTAACCTTTCTCCATTTTCTTAACATTATTTCTATTTATGAATACATTACTAAAAACATTTTACTTTTAATACTTTTTGTGTGTAATTCGCTTTTCCGGTTCTAACTTGTGAAAAAGACCCCTTCTTTTAATTGGCTTTTAGAGAATTCAAGTATCGCCTTATACGCCGAAATATATATGGTATATATATATATATATATTTATCCATAACTTTATTTGATCATAAATATTTTTTTTTTCTTATCAGGGCAATCCATCATATTATAATGAGATGGTGATGGTTTATGTTATCATGCATTAATATCACTTTAGTGAAAAATTTACAAAAATGTTTTAGCTTAGCAGAAATTGTAAGTTTTTTTCGTATGTAGTATTTATAAAATGGCATTTTATGGATAATTCCAGACGTAAATTTTCGTGGTATTATTATTTTTGAAGATTATATATTACAAGAAATGAAATGTTATTCGTTGTTCGATTTTACTATTTCCTATTACGCTTTATTTCTAAGTTCGTTTAACGGCTGTATTGTAGTAAATATGCTTATTATACATATGCTTTTTTATGTCGGTAGAATTTGTAGAGGATTGAATGTGACGGCTAATTAAATATTTACAATTTGGTATTTAGTAACATTAGATATTGAAAATGAAATTTTACATTAGATATTTATAAATAAAATTAATAATATAATATTACCTAATTTTCTGTTATTAAATACTAGCAGAGCTTCGCCCACATCTGACTAAACGTACCTGAGATTATTGGTCCCACTGCGTTCGGCAGCATACACCTGTAAGGGTTACGTCCGTACCACTCTCGAATCAAACAAAACTTAAATTATTGTCATATTTTTATTTCGACTAAGATTAAATTTGAATTTTTACCTTCGTCTTTCGCATTGCTATAGAAACATATTTGATAGTCTTCCAACTTTAATTTAATTATAGAAGTAGCAACATTTATCGGAGATTCCTTCCGTTTTAGAAAACAAATATAAAAAAAATCGCCGCGAGACACGTAAAAAGGCTGAAAATCATATAAATAATTCCTGAGAAATTTAAAAATTGCTGAGAATAAAACTTACTCTACCAAAATAAAAAATTGAAACCGGGTTCCTTTTCCTAATGTCACAAATTCATCAAAAAGGCTAAAAATTGCGTAAAACATTCAGGAAATAATTTAAAAATTGCAGTAAATAGAATTTACTATATTAGACTTATACTGGATTCCTTTTACGAAAAAAAACCCCGCAAAATCCAAGAAAATGCTAAAAATCGTAAAAAAATTGGCAGAAAATTTAAAAAAACCGCGAGGACGTAATTTAATATATTACATTGAAACCAGATTCTTTTTACGGTATTTAAAAAAAAAGCCACTAAACGCGAAGAAAAGTGAAAATCGCATTAAAAAAACGGCGGAAATTTCAAAATTCGTCGAGAATAGCACTTATTATATTAAACTGAAAGATTAAAACCGTATTCCTTTTACGAATGTTGCAATATAGCCGCAAGACACACAAAAAAAATTAAATGCGCAAAAAAACAACAATCGTAGAGGTACAAATTTACTGTTAAACTGAAAGAACTGAAACCGAATTCCTTTTACTAACGTCTAAAAATCGTTGCAAAATGTGAAAACACCGAAAATTGTATATAAAATTAAATTTAAAAATCTATTCTAAAAATTCAAATACTGGCTTCAAGGTGTGTAACTAAAGCCATACAAGTACCTGCCAAATCTTGTAACTCTGCGTGCATCTGTCTTTCCAAAAAACTGCGAACAGACAGATGGGCGCACACACATCTATTTCTATTACTATAGATTATACTGTATTTGAATTAGAAACATGTAACTTTTTTTAACAATACGTCTATTCTAATGGATATTTGCATTTTGTATGTTTACCTAGTATTTACTAATCATGAAAACTAAGATAGGTTCACGGGAAAGATTATTTAAATGATTATTATCATAGTACGAGATATTATGTTACATGTGCCATCTAAATTGTATTGCCTGAAATCACCGGGAACAAAGTGTATCTCTACAAACAAAATATACTGCTGTGACTGCCGTAAAACGGGAATCTAATCCATATCATTATAACATCAATATTCTGATTTTATGACTAGCTACAAATGACGCCAATAATTAAAAATATCTTTCTAAACAAGTTTCCAGTTTTTATTTCTTTCATACCCATTAATTAAACTGTTGATATATGAGTATACATTCCTCTCTTAAACTTTCTCTACCCATATCGCTACTCAAAAATGTTTCTTTTTGATAATTAGAAATGTTCTTAGATTAGCTAAATAATCAAACGATTGAAATTAACATAACGACTTTCTAGGCTTTAATTTTTTATCTTATATTTCAATTGTTTAGTTTAATTTATATAATGAGCAGCCTAACATCAATAAAAGTAAAAAAAGTATAAACAAATTGTTAAGCATTATAAAATTTACTTATGAGGAAAGTTCATAGCACTTAATCATCTTAATGTGCACGTGTTCAAATGTGGCTCAGTGAATTACTTGAATGAGGCCTGTTCCTTGCCAAGTAGCATAGATTCTTTGCCCATTGTTGACAGTTTGTGGAAACCTCTGGTAAATGGTAAGGTTGTAATGGTAGCGTTGGGAACTTGGTGGTTACAGAAATCCGTCTAATTTGGAGCGTATCTGAGAAGTTAAATGTTCAACAACTCTTTTCCAATGGGCAATGCGGGCATTTTTTACTGCGGGCCAACGTTGGCTAATTGTTGTCCAGCCATTTGTGATACTTGGGTTCTTTTCGCGATTAAAGTTTTTGAATTTACAGAATTCGCTTTTGCCAAGCCAAAACTCTCTACACCTTTGCTTTTGTTTTTGTAACCTTCATTTGTTTGTGTTTTCTGCCATTACCAATATAGTGAACTCCCGATTTTTTTACGCTTAACCACTAAGTTCCATGTGTAACAGAAGATCTGTCTTCCTATTTTCCAACATGATTTCCACAGCTCAGTACAGAAGGATACAGTGACAATGATTTTAGTTCGCATTCATAGCAAAACTTGCTGTTTATCGCATTCCCTTACATGATTAGAGAATTATTTATTAATTTAATAAGCATAACTTAATTAGAGAAGAATAAATTAGGATAATAGTTTAAATGAGAACAATATTATTTAACACTGACAACGTGAACTATTTTTTTACCTTTGCTTTGCAAGCTTCTGACCGCCGACTCAGGGCTCCTGTTATTTATGGAGCTCGGTGTGCTAAACCCGTGAACTCCACTCTATTTTGAGTTTACAACAAGCAAAATTTCAAATATTTGTGGTTTTTGAAAACTTGCTTTCATTAAAATGCATTTTTCCTTAACAAATATTTTTTTATATAAAAATAAATATCACAGTTCAACCTCGTTTTAAATTTCGTATATGAATCATGTGTTGTATTTCTTTATCACTATACTGCCAAAAAAAGTTATACGTAGTTGAAGTTACAGAATACCGAATCGTAGCAGTGTATATGAGTGGGGATGAACCGAAATATGGACTCCACGGGCCAATTATACAACATACACGGTCAACCGACACCAATTATATATTTCATCGGACATTTTCGGACGTCTTATTTAATTTCATCTATATGTGTGTGGACATTTTAGTGAAGAAATTAATAGGGAAGAGTGATCGAATTTCGTCCCATTTACTTATTTTCAGGTGTGCCTCAGTTACTTTTTGTAATCACATCAAAATATCAACACATGTGTCCAATCTATCCTTTTTACAATACATACGGTTAACCGTTACTCTTTGCATATTTCATCGGGCACTCTCGAGCTTCTTACAAATTTCGTCTAAGTGTGTGTTTGTACAATTGAGTGAAGAAATTAATAAATATTTACACATACATATATGCGTTATCAAATATTCATTAAATGTTTTAATAAACTGTACACATACACAGTACCAAACTGCAGCATATAGGGATTACTTCGGCTTTACTTGTTACCATTTTTTTTTCATCTAAATGTTTGTAAAAACTACACATCTGTTATTGCATTGAATATCTGAAAAAAAGAAATAGAATTCCTATGAAAAGTTTCTTTCATTAAGAAAAAAATCGTTGTTTTTTTAGATGACCGCTCTTTAGCTAATCGAATAAAGTCTCCTTTATTGCCTCTGCATTGTCAGAGTCTTCCTTGTCAGTTTTCATTTGTTGTAAAGATATGAACAATTGATTATAACATCTTCCTCTTCCAGTTTTTCAAATGAATTGATCTGGTAGCTTTTAGATGGCATTGTTTTTTTATACACAAATGCTATTAGCTATAGTATAAAAATATAGTATCCGATTCCGTTAAAAAAACGGTATAAGAAAGAAAATCGCAAACGACATTTTTTCATTTTCAAATGTAGAATGTATTATTAATTCGTTACGGAAGATATATAATAAGGAAAGAATTAAAAGGTAGCCTGTTGTGCTAGGTTATTAAAATATATCATGTTTCATAAGGCTATATGTTTTTTAAATGAGGCACTATTTAAAATTTGAGATATGTAATAAGCGCCAAAACCTTTACTGGATAAATTATAATAAATGACTGATTCAGAAAATTGGAAGTACAAGTGTAAATGTACAAAATGTTGAAAGCGTTTGTATATTTTTCAATCTCGCATATTGTTTTTTATTTAAAATGTACTCTTTCAGAAAATAATCTACCAGACATTTTAATTAGCACAATACATTTAAAATACTTATTAAAAACGTAAAAATGTTCAAGTTGGCCAATTCAAATAACAAAAAATGTTTTGAATGAAAACGATGCAATATTTCGGGTGTTTATAAGGTATACTATGAAACTCCTATTTTAATTCCAAAAACTCTTTTGGAATTTTACAGAAATAATTCATCAACTGCAATAAAAATAAAATTGAAATAAGCGACATGTTTGCATATGAGAAAGATGGTAAATTTAAGCAAAGAATAATTATAATCAGTTATAGGTTTAGTCATTAGATGGGACTGCGATGCTTCAACCTAAAAAAATGCTTAAGCTGGCGTGCAAAGCTGGATCTAAGTAAGTAGAATAAGTTATTTTTAATCCAAACTATGTAGCACTTTAAACACGAAAGAAAAACTTTTGCATTTTGTAGATTTGAATATAGCTATAGCTAAGGTAAAGCCAAGAGAGATGGCGCGGTCGGAGAGATTACGCACATAGAGGTTCGAGGGGGAAGGAGTAGAGTAAGCGCGCAGCGACTCCAGGTAGTTGTACAACAGCAGTAGTGCAGTGTCTATTTGAAAGTGCACGGTGATTGTTTTGAGCGTCTAAGATAAAGCATTGCTATTTTGTTTTGTTTACCCAAAGTAAGTGCTTGAATTTTCATAGCTATTCATCAGAATTTCTATACAATGCCAGTAGTACAAAATATTTTAAACTTAAACGATATCTCATAAGCTACTAATCTAGACTAACAATGTGAATATCAACGGTTCGTTTTAGTAGCGGCCATGTTTAAATAAAATGCCGCGCAATCTCTCCTACCAAAATTGGAGAGTTTGCGCATCTGCTACTTAGGAGAGATGGCGCATTGTTCCCATTAGTTTCCATGCTAGGAGAGATTACGCAGCTTATTGGTAAATTTCCATAAAATAATGGAAAATGAAAATGGGCTAATTTTAAGTTAAACGTGTTATCAAGTAACTTAATGTTATTTTGTAATCTTATCTGGACTTGCTTTTTCTGATTCTTTAATATTTTTTCCTTTAATTAAAATTTTTTAATCGTTTTTAAAATTATTTCCTTTTTCTTATTCTTTAATCATTAGGTTGAAATATTAACTCCTAATACAATAATATTTCTTCACAAAAACGTTTCAACAATGTCATTTAAGTGTAATTATTATTGTTAACAATTGAATTGTAGTTATTATTAGTAACAATCTCTCCTACCCATGTGCGCAATCACACCAACCGTGTAAGGACAGATTGCGTAAAATAACTTTCTTGGTTTTATTACAACTGTTCTATTAAATTGCAACATAACTACAAAATAGCAATTGAAATGCATAAAAAACAAATGAAGTAAAAAGTATTTATGGAAATTTTAGCAAAAAATTAATATTTAGATTTTTTATTGTTATTCTTTTGAATTGTGCGCAGACTCTCTTAGCTCGTGAGTATTCAATTACAAAAGTGAAAGGACAGAGAAGGACGCATGCGCAATAAGCATTCAGTTACAGCTATTTTCTTTGTAATATTACTATAGCAGCGATTGGTTACAGGTGGTTTTCTAGTAACTGCTACAATATCTGTAATGATACTAAGTATTTTTTAGTAAAATCGCATACTTTTTTTTACAGCGTAGAACATTCTTGCTGGATGAAAAACTTAACACCATCTTCTGACAAAAAAAAAATGCAACTATTTTTTAAATAATTGGATATAACATTTAATAGCTGCTTTAAAAACAAGTCACTGATAGTTATTTAACGTCAAAGTTATATTTGATACAGTTGATTAATTGTTGCAGTTTAAAATAATGGAGTCGTTTTTAGGAACACAATGAACTAACGTCATTTGAAATTGTTTCGGAATCTTATCATGATGCCGAGTGGTCAAGATAATATATTTTTTAAATGGTAGTAGTATATAAAAGTAGTGATATAAAATAAATTTATTTTTCAATATGTTACAAAATATACTTAAAAGAATAAAGTTATTAATAGCGAAAAATATTTTGTTTTTCTAAATATAAAAGAAAATAGTAAAATGCATTGTCCACAGCATTTCGAAGAAGATGTGAGAAAAATTATGAAATGAAAATTGGCTGAATGAAATGAAAATTGGCTGAATGAAATGAAAATTGATTGAATCAAATGAAACAATGAGTCCAATTTCAATTCACGATGGAGTAAAAAATACATGAGAATTATTAGAAATAATAAAAAAATCTACCAGTGAAAAATAAAATATATAAAGCCATGTATGAGTAATTATGAAAATATTCAGGAATAAATATTTAGCGAAGAGGAACGAATTTTCTTGCCAGTTTATTAATAGAATCTCAAACTATAAAACATAATATTTATTTTAGTAAAATATATTTTTTATGAAAGTCTTTTTTTGAATTTTCATTTCTTGTCAAATGTACAAAATATTACAATTTTATTCTATTTTAATTTCATTTATTCACATTTAATCACCGTCTGTTTAATTTTAGCTTTGGATGTGTATATTTGGTTCATTCTGTCAAACTGAAAATATGTAATATAAAAGAAAATTATCTTTCAGTGTGTTACAAATTGTACTTAAAGGAATAAAGTTATAAATAGCGAAGGATATTTTGCTTTTCTAAATATAAACCAAAATAGTAAAATGCATTCTCCACAGAACTTTCGAAAAAGGTGTGAAAAAATTGTGAAATGTAAATTGGCTGAATGAAATGAAAATTGATTGAATCAAATGAAAAATAGATATAAATAAACATTAAATTTCAATCACATGTACTATCGTATAATCTTCTACTACGAATGTATGCTATTGCATCTTTCTTCTTGAGAAACTTTCATGCTGCAAGTAGGGTTATTTTAAAGACTGAACTGAATCAACAAATGTAAAAAACACCCAAAACATTTTGCGGGTATTCACTGCTAAATGTTTTAAAAATTGATGAAATACCGAAAATTGAGAGCAACTATATTTACATTGCTGTAATTGATGGAATTCGAGCAGATGTCTATGGTATGAAATATGAGGAAAGGGCTGCTGTCGCCTCTAGGGAAAAATGACTGTTGGAAAATTGGCCCACGTTAAGACCCCTACTATATACAAGAAAACAATAGATCTGATTGGTCTACATTTGCGATCTGATCGGTTTATCAATATTCGTTTACGATATTGTTGGTCCATGTCGTCAACACGATTTATTCAATGGTCTTTAAGCAAAAATGTAGTAAATAGATTAGATGAACAAGTTTTTTTTTTTTTTTGTAAATTTGTTCTTTTCTTATACACTATACCTACCCGGTGCGTTTTTGACAGTTTTCTCTTGTAAAACCAGTTAAATTTCAATCACGCGTACTATCATTCGATCTGAAATACCTGCTACATCCTCTAGCTTGGTTCTAGTTTCTCTTTCGCGCTTCAAGTAGGGTTATTTTGGAGACTAAATTGAATCCGCAAATGCAAGCAACATGAGGAATATTTGACGAGTCGCCATAAAGTATTTTGTAAAGTAGTTTAAAGACCCAAAACTGGGAACAACTATTTTTCAGCGCTCCGATTAGTGAAATTCGAGATGTAATCAATCGTAAAAGTTACGAGCTATAAACTATCACACGGTGCGTTTTAGACCGTTTCCCCTTAGATAACCTGCTTAAGTTTCAATCACACGTACTAGTGTATGATCTGAAATATATGCCATTACTTCTCGATTGCTTGAATCTGCTCGTTCAGGCGTTAAGTAGGATTATTTTCAAGGCTGAACAGAACCCGCAAATATAATCAACAAGTGGAACATTTGACTAGTAATTGATGTTAGGTGTTTTAAATAGTAATGTTGGCGGTGTGTTTCCACCACTCTTTTATTTTTGCAATCTGTAGAATGTGAATTATTGTAAATACTGTTTATGCTTATCAACACTTTTTTAATTACAGATTTTTTAAAATTCTAGTACCAATGTTATTACGATTATTAGTATAGTATCATCTATTATTAGTATTTTTTATTGCCATTGTATAATTACCGCATATATTGTTTAAGCATTCTCATCAAAACAAGGGCTGAATGCTGGATAAACATCAAAATTCATAACGCGCAGTACTATTAATTTTTAATGATAAATCCTTTATCTAGCTAGGTTTACGATCACTTCTGCAAGCAGAAGCGCCTTGAAAGATAATTAATCAAAAGTGTACGGGAAAGGGTAAACCCAAAACCTTATTCAGCTCAGGTATGGTGGTATTTTTGTAACTAAGGACATATCATGCCCTCCTTTAAAAAAAAAATGTTTATAGCTTGCCAGCAAATGTAAAGCCCAAGAAGTCAGAACTACTTTCTAAAACTCTCTGATTTATAAAATTTTATTTGATATCTATCGTAAGAGATACAAACAGAGATAAGTTCGTCATTGACGGTGGTAGACTGTTACACGGTGTGTTTTCTACAGTTTTACTGTTGAAAAAACAGTTTGTGAGGAAATGCCTATGCCTATGACTGGCTAATACGTGTGGTCACAGCTTTAATAAGGAAGTATCCGATATTGACTGTAATAGAATAGTACGCAAGATCGCAGTTTCATGAGAAAATTAATTGATATTGTTTATGATAGAATAGTACGTAAGATCGCAGTTTCAAGCGAAAATTAATTGCTATAGCCTATGATAGGCTACTACGTGGGATCGCAGCTTTACAAATACAATTGACTCCCAACATTATTTTTCATTCCTTTCTCTTTATTGGGGAGTGGAAAAAACCTTTTCACTATTGAATAAACCTTTGAATTACAAACAAAAATTTTAAAATTAATATATATTTATATTTGTATCTATGTTTTTACATAAAAAGAACATATCCGGAAGTGTGATATTTTCTTCTCTGAAAGAATTTCCATAATGCATATTCAATTACTTACAAAAAAAAAACCCCGACAAATATGACTTCATTGAAATATATTGGAATGTAAATGAAAAAGAAAAATTCACCATGGGTTGGCATAGTAATGATCGGTCTCTTTTCAAGTCACGTTGTTTTAAAGTGCCATAAATAAAACCATTAAGCAAATATACGCTTTTGCCATTACTTCAAAGAGGAACATTTTATGCACCGATTTTCCATTTACATGCATATATTTGCTTAAAATCATATTATATATTTATTTTTGTATTACATTTTCATCTATCTATTCATTTAACTGATTTTTTTCATGAATATTTCTTACTTTTTGTCAAGCTATAAATTTATTATTCAGATTTTCTGCGATAGAAGTACATAAGCCGCAAAATTTAATCTTTTTTTTTTTTTCAAAATTTGAAAACAAGATATTTCTTATTTTCATAATTTTGTTTCCTTAAATTCTTTTCGAGAAGCAGTGAAATTTATTAAAAGAAAACTACTTTATATTGAGTTAAGATATTTTGTTCAATCTCAAACTAAATATTTAACTCTTCTGTTTAAATTACTTTAAAATAGAAAACAGCATGCCGCTATGCACAAAAATTCGAAACTCGAAAAAATCATAAAGATGACTGCAACGTAGCAAATATATACCAGTATAATGGTTATATTTGACATGGTCGTGGGTATCAAAATAAATTCAAAACTAGCTACACTAAAGTACACGTTCCTCTCAACAGTAGGGTTTGTTCCACTCAATAGTATAGGTATTAAAACGGAACTAAAATGATAATATCTATACAATGGTTTGGAGTACTATAGTTGAAATTTTTCCAACAGCGCGAAAATATGCGGGGACCAGGACTCGAGCCTGGGTACTTTGGTTTGCCGTACCAACGCTCTCCCTACTGAGCTACCCCAACGATAATTTAGCTGGCATATCTTCACTCTTATTTGTTGGACAAGGCTGCAAACTGCAGCGCTAATTTAATTCATCCGAGCTATAACTATAGCATTTTACATGATGAATCTGAAATAGCACGGTAACTGCTGTATATCATGTAATTAGGTCATAATTTTGCGCATGTCTGCTTATCTTATAGTAATAACTGTTCTAGTTAAGTGAGTCCATTGTTTCATTAACGTTGCCGTTGCTCTTGGATTTTGATTATTTCTTTGTACTTTGCACCTGTAATTACGTTATTTGTTTACTTTCGACAATTGTTTCTTCAAAACATTTGTATATTTTGTGAAATGTTACATTCATGCATTACAAACAGCAGATTTAGCAATGTATATGTATTTTTGGTATCACTTACCAATAACTGAATTTTTTTCCTGGAAAACAAACGATTTCTTCTGTTTTTCCCGTCAGTTCTCTTTCTGAAAAGGTACAAGAAATTAAAGCAGAATAACTTATTATATAATTGAACACATTTGTTTCATTACATTACGTTTGACATTATGATTGACACTGTAAGTCAAAGTACTCTTATTTTCTGCAAACCGTTGTTCATTATATGCATATTGTTACAATAAGCGCAAAAGGTAATTTATTTACAGCAAGACAGTAAAAAATTTTACAATGTCAAAGTATTTTTATATATTGTATCTGTATATCTTTTTCACAACAATTGTGGCTGATGCTGTTTGATGCTGTTTGATACTGATGTTTCAGTACTTTTTTAAACAAGTTACGGCTCTTCCTTGTGTATAATTGTACATAATACCGAAAAGTTCATATCATTATAAAGTTCATTCTAAAATTATTAACAAACATATTAGAATGAAGAAAATAACGTTTAATCAGAAATGTAAACAAAATATTTAGATAATTAAAAACATCTCTGTTGCAACAATAGACACTAATGATTTACGGAGTTGTTTTTGTTTTCAATCACACTCAATTTATAAATGAGGTGTTCTAATAAAAAATATTAATTATTTCATCGCATGTGCAATACAATAAGAATTCCCATATTTTGTTATTTTGATAGTATTTAGAATAACAGATAGATGGAAAATCCACAAAATGAAATAATGATTTAATTTTCAAAACCTTACATTTATAAGATATATTGAAAGAACATTACATAATCTTTAGAACTGAAGGGTAATCAACAGATCGAATATAAATCTCTTACCTCTGGTTTATTTACACGATTACTAAAAATGGAGAAATGAATTAAATTTTCTTTTAGAAAGGGAAATTTGTGTAATGTAAGTATATACATTCATACTCTCTTCTGATAGAATTAGCTTATACCTGGGCTATAAATATCAATAAAGAAAAGTGTCCAGTAAAACTGATGGCATTGAACTCACAGGCTATTCACACTAATTGTATATTATACTCTTATTTCAAAGAATATGCCCCACGAAAAATAAAGAAATTGACAATAAACATGTATACCAAATTTGAAGCAAATCGGATAATTCAGCATTAAATATCCATTTATCTAAATTAATGAGATTAGACCCCCCCCCCCCGTTTCCTCACTTTATACTTAACTAATGAACCTCTAAATATAATCAGGGAAGCGTCCAATCCGAATGAACAAAAATACAAAATTTGGAGCAAATCGAAGATTTCTATCACGAGTTATCACGTTACGTACATACATACATACGTACATACATACATAACCTGCGGGAACATTAGCCGGAGCGCTTTCAGGAAGTATGTGCACTCTGTAAAACTTTAATATAACATAAAATGCTTTTTGTATAATGTAAATTAAACAAAATAATGTTATTCATGTGTGTAAATGTTAGAACATTTTGATAGATGTCATTTTAATTTAAAATATCAAACATAAATCATTAAATCAGATTCTAGTATAAAAGATTCCCGTATTTTAATACCAAATAATTTTTGGAAAATGTAGAATGTTTAAAAATCTACAATTACATAAAAAGTTAATTATCAGACATATGTGTGAATGAGATATTTTATTTATTTATATTTTATTAAATATTTTATTAAATTTATCCATATTTTATTAAATATTTATTTTTGTTTTATTAAGTTTATATTTTATTTATATTTTAGTAAATAAATAGCGAGAAATTAATGGATGATAATAAAGAGACATAAAATAAATAGCCTGAAGTTTAGCTATATTTCCTTAATATTTTATTCAAAAAACACGAATATGACTTTCATATCATTCATGAGAGAGATGTTTGGAAGACATGTAATGTCTATTTTGTGAATAGCTTTTCTAAGTAAATGTTTGTAAAAGCGATAAGTAAATATTTGGTAAAGAGACTTATGTCCTTATAGAAATCAATTTTGAGAATATTGATCATTTCCGTTTCATCTGCAGGACATCAAATAAAATAATCTTTGATGGATTTGAGTGTTTTTGTATCAGTAATGTATGTATGCATTAATCGTAAAAAACAAATATGGTTTCGTTATATTTTGTTTCAAATTGATTTTATTCTTTTACATTTTTGTTACTAATTAAAAAAATCGTGATAAATTATTAAATAAGAGATGGTGAGTTAATAAAAGACAAATACAAAATTTTATTCTTAGCAACACCATCCTATTTCACTTACAACGGAATTTCCTGCCGTCTTCAAAGAACTGTAGTTCACTTCTTGACGACTGTCAAAAACAATAGTGAAATTGAGAGGGTCGGGGCAAGAGAGTGCATAGCCACATTTTTTAACTTTTGAGATATTTCAATTTGAAAATTTGATCAAATACTCAAATCAAGATATATAACATAAATTTTTTTCGCCAATGTATTAGTAACATTTGAGACATTCTGAGTAACAATATGGCATTACTTTAATGATATTACTATTGCGCTTTTTGTAAATTAGATATCTTCATTGAGGGCATAAAAATCTGGGGCAAAAAAGAAACCTGTCACATATGCTGCCACCAAGTGACAATAGAAAGAAATTATATGTTGGATATTATAACTTACAATATTAAGCAACATATTGCATTGTTAGATTTATTACACCAAAAAAGATGGCTTGGTAATTTCTTGCCCCGATCCCTTCAATTTATTAATGTATAACGATGGTGACAATGACTGTTTTTGTGCTTTTTGCTTTAATTGCTCACAATTAAAGCAACAATTGCTCACAATTTAATTTACATGACTTCAAAACATCAGATAATTTCAATTATTACATTATCGAATACGGATAAAATTGTGCTTCCGTATGAAATTTGTTTGAAAACTGTAGCTGAATCAAGGGACTTTTATGGATTTTTAAATAATTTTCAAGCATGATTTTTTAAAAGCCTATCTCAACAATGAATGCTCTGTTTTCTACAATAATATAACAGATGAGTTGTTACAGATCGTTTGTCCAGAGCAAATTAAAAAGCTTTTTTTCTTTTTTCTTTTTTTTTTTTTTTACTCTAATTTTCCGTAAATGGGTTTACTTCCAAGCGGTGCCATCTTGGCTACAGAATCCTTTAAAATAACACTAAAGATTTCAAGTAACTAACATAATGTTACGTCTTAGTAAGAATTTTAAATTTTAAAAGACATTTAAAATCAGACACTTTAATAAAAAAAAACAATGTCACATAATAAAATCAATTACAGTAGACGTTTCAATAATGATTGATATTTGTACTGATGAGGAGTTTGTAACTGATTGTCTACTGTAATCGATTTCAATATGGGATATTTATGTTTTTTTAGTTTTAATTAATGTCTTATTTTAAATGTATTTTAAATTTTTACCACTAAAGATTTTATGCAACCTTTTTGAACCAAACCACGTTTGTTTCCACGAAAAAAAAAATAACATTGTAATATAAACGGATTCATTTTTTATATTACATCCAATATGAACAGATAGAAAATTTATTTATATGGGACGGGTGTTTTTTTCCTGTCTAAGTCTTAACCCTGTAATGCCCATGGTAGCATATATGCTACCGCCAGTGTTGCCAACTGAGTGGTATTTTAATTCAGATATCCCGAATTCATACCAGAAAATCAGAATAAAAATATTTTGTTTATTAATAAGAGACATTCCGCGATTAAAAAGAAACGACATTTAATAGTTGTTATTTCTGGTGTAAATTTTGATTTTACTAATTCTTGAATTTCTAGAATACATTCTACAATGGGCATTAAAGGGTAAAAACTTCCGTCTGACTTCATGACCGCAATTCATGTTGTTCCCAGATACGTTCGTTTTAATACGTAAATTTGGCATGGGCCCTAACAATGGAAAAATTCACCGTTTTTATATTTTCAGTTCAACGTATTCAACGTAATCGTCACACTTCTTGCTGTTTACATTGAGAAAAATTAATTATAATGTTCTAATTTATCTATGGATATACTGGTGTTGGTATATGGAGGTATTGTACACTCGGTGAAAAAAATCGTTAACCTCCATTTATTTTATCACCAAATAGACGCAAACAATAACGAAACTAGCCATTCGAGTGGGAATTATTTCTATTGATTATATCTATTGATTATAATTATTGATATATATTGAAAAAAGATGTTTCGGGAGGCGATTACAAACTGAATTTGTATTAAGAATTGTAATTTTCAATACGAACACATACTTTTTACATCATATTTGGATACATTGATAAATTTTACGTTGGGATACTAAATGGGAAGTAATTCGGTGTACCAACTTAGGAAATATGCAGACTTTAAGTTTTGAGCTCCTAATGTTAAATAATAATAATTATTATTTTTTTTGCCTTTTCTTTTTAAGTACGTTTTTGATCATTTAGTTTAACTTATTTTATTTTATTTTTTATTTTTTGAAAGGAGAAATGGAGATCTTGTAAAAAATTGATTACATTCCACTAAGAAAACTTATACATTTTTTTCAATATTTTGGGTGCGTAATTTTTCTTTTCAATTTTATCGAAAACTTCTGATTTTTATTAATTGTTGTTCATAATTCGATACTGGTATTTGAATATTCAAATTAAGAGTATAATAAAGTGAATGGTGCTAACGATGAAGAAAAAGCCTCTTTTAATACTCAAATTAAGATTATAATAAACTGAATGATGCTAACGAAGAAACATAAAGAAAACCTCTCTTAATATTCAAATTAAGATTATATTAAACTGAATGGTGCTAACGATGAAACATAAAAAACCTCTTTTAATATTCAAATTAAGATTATAATAAACTGAATGGTACTAAAGAAGAAACATAAAAAAACCTCTTTTAATATTCAAATTAAGATTATATTAAACTGAATGGTACTAAAGGAGAAACATAAAAAAACCTCTTTTAATATTCAAATTAAGATTATATTAAACTGAATGGTGCTAACGAAGAAACATAAAAAACCTCTTTTAATATTCAAATTAAGATTATAATAAACTGAATGGTACTAAAGAAGAAACATAAAAAAACCTCTTTTAATATTCAAATTAAGATTATATTAAACTGAATGGTACTAAAGGAGAAACATAAAAAAACCTCTTTTAATATTCAAATTAAGATTATATTAAACTGAATGGTGGTAACGATGAAACATAAAATACCTCTTTTAATATTCAAATTAAGATTATAATAAACTGAATGGTACTAAAGAAGAAACATAAAAAAACCTCTTTTAATATTCAAATTAAGATTATATTAAACTGAATGGTACTAAAGGAGAAACATAAAAAAACCTCTTTTAATATTCAAATTAAGATTATATTAAACTGAATGGTGCTAACGAAGAAACATAAAAAAACCTCTTTTAATATTAAAATTAAGATTATAATAAACTAAATGGTTCTAACGAAGAAATATAAAAAGACCTCTTTTAATATTCAAATTAAGATTATAATAATCTAAATGGTACTAAAGAAGAAACATAAAAAAACCTGTTTTAATATTCAAATTAAGATTATAATAAACTGAATGGTATTAAAGAAGAAACATAAAAAAACCTCTTTTAATTTTCATATTAAGATTATAATAATTTAATGGTGCTAAAGAAGAAACATAAAAAAAAAACCTCTTTTAACACAGCTTGTCAGAACAAAAAAGTATATAGTAAAATTTAATTTTTCAGTTACAGAAAGTTAAAAAAATAAACGCATTAATGTTTAAAGATTATTATAATACAGACATACATACAATAATCCAACATGGAGTGAAGAATTAGCCAGAGCCAGGAATCGAACCAGGGTCCACAGCGTTCCGGACTGTCGCTCTTACCACTGAGCCACTCCGTCCAATTCCTGAGTCTGCAATTTCTCACTAATAAACCATGTTGGAGAGAAAGTCACCAGCCATCTAACAGACAGCCATGATGACAGGACAACGGTAATCGATTTTTACCAATCCACCGAACGAATATAAATTAAAACCCACATAAACAACGCCTGCAATCAGCATTTAAAGATATACAATTATTATACTACAGACATACATACAATAAATACAATAATCCAACATGGAGTGAAAAATTAGCCAGAGCCAGGAATCGAACCTTTATTTAACCGCTTTAACCGCTATTTGGTTTTGTGTACATTAATGTTTCTTTACGTGTTCTACAAATTAATATACAGATCTAAATGTATTACTAATGAAAAATAAAATGTACACACATTCAGCATAGACTTATAAATGGAAACTAAATCCGAAAATTTACAGAGAGGGATAGATATTTAAAGATGATAAGAGGCTCTTTTCTCTTGTGTTTATTATCCTGGCAATAAGAACGAACGTGATAATAAGAGACATTGCTAAGAGTACGTACCTAAAAAAATTATTTTTAACATTAACATTTATAAATCGATGAAACTATTCTTAACAATTTTGATGCAATCCATGAATAAATAGTATAAGTGAATAGTAAAACTATTTTATTATCTGATCTTTTTTATATTGAAGGCTGAATAGTTTTTGGTGATAACGTATTATGTTTTTTTATAATAATATTTTTTGTTTTAAAATTCTCTTTAACGTACCGCAAGTTTAATTAGTTTCGGTAAAATATCTGCAAAATATCCTTTTTAGGAACCGTACTACTTTTAGAAATTTACTTGTTGAATAAGTAACAGAAAAGAACTTTTTCAAAAAAAAAAAAAAAAAAAAAAAAAAAAAAAAAAAAAAAAAAACACTACTCTACCACTTTAACCCATTCGTGAAAACAGACATGATCAACAGGCAAACATGTTATATTAATAGTAGAAAATTAACATTATTTCGTTACTCTTGCATGATCAATTTTGCTACGCAGCTGCTTTTTATTAGAATTGATAGGGTGTTTCGTGTTGATACCGGGTTGAATAAATTGATTAATACAGATTAAAAATTATTTTACAACCTTTCCGAAAATTATTAGCAGTAAAAGAAGCATTTGTTTCAAACAAAATCCAATTAATCTCTGAATTTGACTAGTTTATTAGTCGTTTGAAGATAAGGAAACGTTTTTCAGAATCGTGGTTAACTCAGAAAGGTTATATTATTTTTTGTAAACTTTCTTACTACATTAAGATACATTTATCTTTTCTGACAGTGTAGTTTAAATTTACGCATACTGTTCTTTTAAAACAATTTAGGTGAAGAAAAGTCAGTATACTTGCAATGTGTAACAGAGTGGTTAGAAAAACGTGAGGGAATTTGAGATAGCTTTGAAGCTAAAAACGTCTATAATTTAGTTTTAACAGTTACTTTTAAAACAATTTAGGTGAAGAAAAGTCAGAATAATTGCAATGTGTAATAGAGTGGATAGGAAAATGGGATGAAATTTGAGATATCTTTGAAGTTAAAAACGTGTATAATTTAGTATTAAAGCATAATGTTACTTTTAGGACAATTTAGGTGAAGAAAAGTCAGTATACTTGCAATGTGTAATAGAGTGGATAGGAAAATGGGATGAAATTTGAGATATCTTTGAAGTTAAAAACGTGTATAATTTAGTATTAACGCATAATGTTACTTTTAGGACAATTTAGGTGAAGAAAAGTCAGTATACTTGCAATGTGTAATAGAGTGGATAGGAAAATGGGATGAAATTTGAGATATCTTTGAAGTTAAAAACGTGTATAATTTAGTATTAACGCATAATGTTACTTTTAGGACAATTTAGGTGAAGAAAAGTCAGTATACTTGCAATGTGTAATAGAGTGGATAGGAAAATGGGATGAAATTTGAGATATCTTTGAAGTTAAAAACGTGTATAATTTAGTATTAACGCATAATGTTACTTTTAGGACAATTTAGGTGAAGAAAAGTCAGTATACTTGCAATGTGTAATAGAGTGGATAGGAAAATGGGATGAAATTTGAGATATCTTTGAAGTTAAAAACGTGTATAATTTAGTATTAACGCATAATGTTACTTTTAGGACAATTTAGGTGAAGAAAAGTCAGTATACTTGCAATGTGTAATAGAGTGGATAGGAAAATGGGATGAAATTTGAGATATCTTTGAAGTTAAAAACGTGCATAATTTAGTATTAACGCATAATGTTACTTTTAGGACAATTTAGGTGAAGAAAAGTCAGTATACTTGCAATGTGTAATAGAGTGGATAGGAAAATGGGATGAAATTTGAGATATCTTTGAAGTTAAAAACGTGTATAATTTAGTATTAACGCATACTGTTACTTTTAGGACAATTTAGGTGAAGAAAAGTCAGTATACTTGCAATGTGTAATAGAGTGGATAGGAAAATGGGATGAAATTTGAGATATCTTTGAAGTTAAAAACGTGTATAATTTAGTATTAACGCATAATGTTACTTTTAGGACAATTTAGGTGAAGAAAAGTCAGTATACTTGCAATGTGTAATAGAGTGGATAGGAAAATGGGATGAAATTTGAGATATCTTTGAAGTTAAAAACGTGTATAATTTAGTATTAACGCATAATGTTACTTTTAGGACAATTTAGGTGAAGAAAAGTCAGTATACTTGCAATGTGTAATAGAGTGGATAGGAAAATGGGATGAAATTTGAGATATCTTTGAAGTTAAAAACGTGTATAATTTAGTATTAACGCATAATGTTACTTTTAGGACAATTTAGGTGAAGAAAAGTCAGTATACTTGCAATGTGTAATAGAGTGGATAGGAAAATGGGATGAAATTTGAGATATCTTTGAAGTTAAAAACGTGTATAATTTAGTATTAACGCATAATGTTACTTTTAGGACAATTTAGGTGAAGTAAAGTCAGTATACTTGCAATGTGTAACAGAGTGGATGGAAAAACGTGGTGAAATTTGAGATAACTTTGAAGCTAAGAACGCCTATAATTTAAAATTAACGCATAATGTTACTTTTAAAACAATTTAGATGAAGAAAATTCAGTATACTTGCAACATTTAATAGAGTGGACAGAAAAACGTGATGAAATTGGAGATAACTATGAATCTAAAAACGTCTATAATTTAGTATTAAGCTCAAAATGTTACTTTTAAAACAATTTTGGTGAAGGAAAGCCAGTATACTTGCGATGTGTAACAGAGTGGATAGAAAATCGTGATGAAATTTGAGATAGCTTTGAAGCTTAAAACGTATATAATTTAGTATTAAAGAATAATGTTACTTTTAAAACAGTTTTGTTGAAGAAAAGCCAGTATACTTGCAATGTGTAACAGAGTGGATAGAAAATCATGATCAAATTTGAGATAGCTTTGAAGCTAAAAACATCTATAATTTAGTATTAACGCATAATGTTACTTTTGAAAAAAAAATTAAGTTAAGAAAAGTCAGTATAGGTGCAATGTGTAGCAGAGTGGATAGAAAAATGTGATGAAATTTGAGATAGCTACGAATCTAAAAACGTCTATAATTTCGATTAAACTAGTTTGATATATAAAAAGTTTGTCGAATTACATGTTTAAGAGGGAAAAGTGCTTTGTTGACAGAAGTTCCACAAACCATATAAATGTTACTTTGGTATGGCTTGGAAAGTGAATTGAAGAACCATTTGTATTTGGAAAGGCCAAAACGTAAATGTTTTAAAAACATAAATTTATAAACTTTGTTAGTCCAACGTGCTCCAACAAAAAGTTATCATATACGAAGTACAGTGTCAGAATGTTTTCAATGAAAGAGTGTAGAGGAAAAGCTGTAGTATTGTGATGTTTCTTGATAATTTAACAGCTCACGCAAAACTAAAAAATAATAAAACTGAAATTTTTGACGATCAAATCCTTCCCACCTAATTCAACATCGATATTGCAAGCTGTTAAATAAAACATTAATAGTATCTTTAAAATTTGCATACAAAAAATTGTTTTACAGCATATTTCTCTTGCCGAAACAGTGATTAGCTTCAGAGTGTGTTAACGTATTGAATCCAATAGAGTGAATAACTGTGATTACTAAAGACAGTCAATACACAAAAACTTGAAAAGTATTGATTGTGTGATTTTTTAATACGTTTAATCATTTCTATCTTCTTTTTCTAACGAGACATTACATTTCTTGACTGATAATTTATAAAAACAAGGCAAAATAGACATATCAAAAGAAAATCTTAGCTTTAACAATATCTGTGAAATATTTAATAAAACAGTGTATTTATCATGGATATTAGTTAAAAGAGCACTTATTTCTGTAGAGCAAGGTTTAATGCCATTTTTAGGTGCGTTCGTAATTATATAAATACGTAGCACCTATAGTCGTCGTTTGGTCCGTCCGTCTGTCCGTCCGTCTGTCTGTCTGTCTGTCTGTCCGTCTGTCTGTCCGTCCGTCTGTCTGTCTGTCTGTCCGCATATAACAACGCAAAAACTACCCAACCAAATGGTTTGCAATTTAAAATATATTATCTTTGCAGAATTTTGTCGAGACATTTCAAATTTTATTAAAATCGAATAAAAACTTTAGGAGATATTAATAAAAATATTTATTAAGAAATTTGAATTTTTTTGTTTAAATCGGTGCTTTTTTGTTATAGGAGCTTCCGAAGTTTAATCGTCAAGCGACCGAGATACTTATTTTATGACAGAAATTAATCTGCAGACGATATAATTCATTTCACAGAATTAAAAATCATCAAGATCTGAATATTTATATAACTAGCTGATACATATATATCTGAATATTTATATAACTAGTTAAGATATTTGTATGAACAGTGTCATAAAATATATACTTAACTAGCTGTTTAACCCGTTCTACGCACGGGATATCATGAATTTAATTCTAAAACGTGCGTACGAACGCACCTCGTTTGTAACGTTTGACGTACAATTTCCAACTTGTTTATATCTCTTCTGTGATCCATTAAAAATAATAATGAAAAAAGATGATACATTTTTCCTTTTATTGCACCCGTCAAAAGATGATTTACGAGAAAAAATGTCCAAGTTCAAAAATTGATTTGAGTCACACTGTCAACCGTAGTAGATAATTTTGTGACATTCAGATCTTAAAAACCGAATTCTTATCACTCACATTGTATTAAGTTAAGAATAGATAGGAAACAAATGTCGATGAATGAGCATTGAAATCTAAAAACATCTATCTTACATTTTTAAGTTAATGTAAGAACTCATTCTTTGCATCTGAAAGTGCTTTGTTAGCAAAAGTTCGAAAGAAAATTTAAATCTATTTCATTATCAAAAATTGGAAGGCGAAATCAAGATACCACTTATAATAGGAAAGACAAAAATTATATATGTTTTAAAAACATTAATCTAAAAACTTTGTTTGTCGAATGGTTCATCAACAAAAAGTCTTGCATATATAAAACACAATTTCAGATTGTTTATTTTTATCGATGAAATGTTGTAGATGGAAAGTTGAAGGATTGTGATGTTTCTTGATAATTCAACCACTCTCGTAAAAAGACTTAATAGTGAAACATTTTTGTTGATATGAATTTGAGTGCTAACGAATGTAAAAATGTGACATTTAACCTTTCTAGGCATAAATAAGTGCTATTTTAACTTATATACAAAATAAGAATACTTTACCATAAAGTTAAAATGGTGAAAGTACATTTGATATGGAAATACTAGTTTACAAACATTAACATTTATGTTTACCATTTTTATTCGTAAAATCTAAATAAAAATCTACTTTATTTTTTTTTAACGATAAATCTTCGGAAAATAGCTTGAAGAACCTTGAGGATTTCCATCTAATTTTGAAGCTTCTAAATAATCGTCAACATAGAGTAATAATTATACTTTTGTAAGTTTGAAAAAGAATATTTAGAGTTTACAGGAAAATATAGTTCCAAAATGATATGTAGTAATGGAAAATAAATACGTAGGCATTTTATTACACTCCATGAAGCCGAAGTGCTAAAGTGCTAACAGATGAAATGAAATAGATAAATTTGTAAATTATTGCGAAAAACGTTTCATCAAACTAATTCATCACCAAACATACGTAATGGTTAAAAAGCTATAGCTCTTTTTAAATGTTTTTTGAACAAAATAATATTCAATTACTTTTTTATTCCCTTTAAACTGATTATATTTTTTTATTGTAGCTATTATCAAATGATAAAATTATAAAACTTAACTAGAAGAACAAAATCAATTTTCAACTTTGAGCATTTTATCTAAATTTAAACTAATTTTATTATTACCATTATTTATGCATTCAAACAGAGCACATTGTAATTGCAGAGCTAATTTTAGAAAATAACATTCTAGAGAATAACATTTGTCCTTTTTTAGAGGAAAAAATATTGATTTTTACGCTCCTGAGAATGTATAAAAAAAAATAATAAGTACCATACAAATGCAATGCATAAAAACCCCAGTATAAACGAGATAAAAGGAAAATGTTTAAACGAAACTTATTCAGTTTCGTTATTCAGCATTTAACCGGATTTTAAAAAGACACTTTTCTTGATACAAGTAATTAATTTAAGTGAAACGTTAAAGTTACATTAACACAGAGTGAAGTGTAAAGGGAATACATTAAAATTATATCATGTTTTTCAGTGATATATATATATATATATATATATTGTGGATTAAGCTTTATGGATTCTATAAAATTCAGTTTTGTTACTTAACACTAGTAGGGCGGTATGGTTAATATTGACCTCTGAGCACTATTGTCCGTTGATTACATTTGGTTGGTTGGAAGAATTTTTTTGAAATTTTTGGACTTTTCCTAAATAGATAACAAGTATTTAAAAATAAATCAGCCTTCTAGATTTGTTTGATTTTGAAATATTGCACAATATTGAATATACATATATATATAGATGAAATATTGATGAAAAAAAGTATTAATTTATAAATTGTGTTTTATTTTAGTTAGCATTAGTTTTAATTTGTGAAACCAATCAATTTTTATATCAAATTAATGAGTTATTTGAGTAGTGATCCAATTGATCGCCCTGTAGGCGTTACACTTACAGTACTTTAAAAATTCAATAAATTATCAAGTAATATTAAGTATAAATTAAATATAAATGATGAAATACACGTAAATTACATATTTTTCCGATGTATGGCATTTAAAATTGTTATATCGTTGTTATTTGAGTAGTTTAATCGAGCGGTCAAAATGACCCCTTCCGGCCGTTCCAGTAGGTAAGATTTTTCTGCCGTTCTAGTTTTAATTGTGATGAGCTCTTTTTTTGGAAATTTTTAATTAAATATTATTTTTAATTGTTTTTTTTTTCTCTGTGTAAAACTATGAAGATAATGCATTTTAACGAATTTTTAAAAAACTGATTGTGTGACTTTTAAAGAAAGAAAACGGCGACGATTTATTCTATTGTAAACTTTTGTTATGTTAAAAAATATGAATATTATAATAAAATATTATAATTGACTGTATAAATAATCTAACTTCTCAATTAATAAATAAATTAGTGACTTAGTTAAATCAAACGAGCATTGTTGTTATTTTAATATTAACATAAATTTCCAAATGTATGTGTGCGTGTGTGCATCAGTTGACTTTCAATAACATATAAAATTACTTAAAAGTAAAATGCATCCTAATTTGTCCTAATTTAGTTTTTTTAGTGGTTTAAAATTCATAAATTTATTTCTATTACTTTTGTAACACCGTCGCAATACAGTTCTTTCTTGTTGTCTTGGAAAATAAATACAAAATTTTGCATAAAAAAATCCTTTTTTAAATCATAATACCATACATGAGTTTCATTCTGATTAAAATGAATTAACATTATTTAAACTATTTAAAAATGTTATCATTATTAATCCTTTTATCCCCATAAATTAGCTATTTGTGTTAAAATTCTAAAATTTTAATAATTTCATGCTCAAGAAAAGTAATATATATTTATATATATAAATATATTTTAATGTTTTTAACTTGTACTTATATCCCAAATGCCCAATGACACCAAATGGAATCATAAAATTTTAGAAAGAATACCAAGAAAGATTCTTTAACGAATATTTGAATAAGATAGATATAATAAATAAAATAATTCAGCATAATAAATATTATCAGCATAATATATAATTATCAGCATAATAAATAATTCAGCATATTTTATCACAATTTTTTTGTGAACATTTACAGTATACAAGTCATCAAAAAGAATCATCTTCATGCCGCTTTTTGTTCAGTGAACTTGTCGATATATCCATTAAATCGTTTATGTCTTTCGGCTATAGAGAAAAAAAATAACGAATGTGTTGATGCCATTTCGACCTACTGGGAAGGAAAGGGTTAAAAAGGATAACACAGTTACTATTCATATATTGTAATAAATAGAAATTATTTTGTGTGTAGAGAAAAGAAACGGATGGTCAAATAAATATGAACGAAGTCAAAAGTACCTTTTAACTACATTGGAAAGTGTTAAACAGAAACAGAAAAAAGAAGGATGGGTTATTTTTGAACAATTCGTTAAAACAAACATCGTAATTCCACGTTTTAAAACATATTTTGTTATTTACTTTGCTATACAAAGGGTAACACAGGGATTTAAAGGTTTTCTCCGCAATGCATAAAGGGGTCCACTCAGTCCAGTGGCTAGCATGTTCAGCACAAAATGAGAAGCGTGTGCCGATGTTTGCGTGTTCGAAATCATTGGGGTCTAGGCTAGGTGTGATTGTGCAAGTATGGTTTTCCTTGTACGAGAATGATACTTAGGTTCACATTTTTCTTCAGAAGACCCCTTGAAGACATTCCTTCTATACCAATATGGCCAAATCTGACAGATACTTAATAAAATCCCAATCATCGAAATGAATACGATTTGTACGTGCCAAAAAGAAGCTTAAACGTAGAAACTATAACTAGTACTGTTTTTTAATCAATTTTACTTATGGCGTTGAGAAAAACACATTTAAAGTGCTTAGTAAATAAACGGTTAGTTAATTGAAATTTTAACACAATTACATTTTTCCGGAATAACTCCTTTGACGACCGCACCAATAAAGTATATTGTGTATGCAATCTAAGAAATAAAGTAAACTTCCTTTACACTAATTTTGTAGGAATTCACAAAAAAATATTAGATAACTTCATCTATTATTCATTAATTAAGCTTTAAAATCTGTTTACATGTAAAAATCTAAGCTTTTAACTTTTGAATGCAACATTCAATTTCGGCAAAAAAAATTCTTAAACAAAATGTACATATTTTTCTTAGTTTTCTTCATAATGTTTTTGATAACATTGAAAAATTCAGACCAATTGCAGAAAGAGAATTAAACGTAGATATCTGATCAAAACTCAAGTATTTTGTTCCAAAACGACAGGCAGAGATTAATTTTACGTTTTAGAAAAACCAACATCAAATAGTAACTTTAACAAATCATATGCAAGTAAAAGCGACATGGGTAAAACAATATATATTTTATTTTTACTGATTATTTACATATTAATTAGTATTAAAACTTTTTTTAAGTAAGTAATTACATTTTTCAGTTTTAATACAAATTATAAAATGAAATAAGAAATAGTTAGGTTGAAGTTTTTAAATGTCAAAACGTAAATTAAATTTCGTATTTTACAATTACGTTTTTGAAAGTGAAATTTATTTTGAGATTTTCCGGTCGTTTCAATTTTCTGTGCGTTCAAATCTTATTAAAGTTTTCTGTACGGATATCCACGTCAAGTACAAACAGATAGTATTTTATAGAATTTTTAGAGAAAAGTTTTACTGAAATATTAAAACAATTTATTCGGTCGTAAAGGTATTGAATGAACAAAGGATGGAACAATAAAAAAAGGTTCCGTTTTTTTTTAATCTGTAACATTACTCAAAAAGTTTATATTGAAACCATTTTTCATTTTTGACATTAACAAATTAATTAAGTTAGAAATTAGGTTAGTTAATTAAGTGTGACTGCTGGGAAAGTAATTAATCACAGTAAAAGGTGATACTGTTCATATGTAGGTTAAGTGTATGTTCACACAATTTAAACTAAAAATTCTAATGCATAATATATTATACATCATACGATATTTCTTTCAATAAATTAGATTTATTGAAATTAGCTTTTCAGAAAAAAATATATCTTGTTTTATTAAAATTTTGAAGACGATAAATGGGGTTTTCAGAGTGAATGCGGATGAGTACATTTTCAGTTCAAATGAGTTTAAGAGGAATTTTTACTTTCTATATAGATAATAATTTATTCGGTGTCGTAGCAAACAAAGTTACAGATTGAAATGTGAGTAACAGATAACACTACATTCATATGATTCTTAATTAAATGCAATACCCATTAAATATACCTCCAAATATCTCCCTATGATGCGTTTATGGGTTTGGTACAATTCGATTTTAAACGGCTTAAATGATTAGCATACAGTTAAAAAATACTAATTCGACGAAAAATTGAGCACAATTTATTTATGCGCCAGTGGTTTATAATAATAAATACATTTATAATTTAAAATCACATTAAAGGATATGTTAAAAACCTTTCTTTTGTGAATACTTATATTGTATGAGGTACCTATTCTCCAAAATTTATGATTTAAGAGAAAGTGATTGGAGGCTTGGGCGTAATTTGCCTGTTACTACCTGTCGTTGACTGGATACACCCTAAAAAGAAATTTTCGAAACTGAGCAAAAAATACTCAAATCTGAGTACGTCAAATAGTCAAAATGGTTCCAATTCAAAATTACTCAAGTTTGAAACATGTATATACTCATTTCTGAAAACATGCACACACTCAAGAATAAAACATCATGTGCTTATATTTGAGTATGTCCATGTTTCAAAAATGAGGATGAACTGACTTCTATGTGCTCACTTTTGAGTATGTTCATTTTTCAAAAATGAGTTTGAACTGATTCTAATAATTTTTGAGTATGTCCATGTTTCAAAAATGAGTATGAGCTGACCTCTATGTGCTCCGTTTTGAGTATGTCCATGTTTCAATATGCTGAGTATTTCTGTATTTCAGAAATGAAAACATTGGGTCGTCATATTTGAAAAAAAAAGTTTCATAACAAAAGGAAAACATCGATTTACTTAGATTTGAAAGTGTCATTTTCCTCAGTGTAGTTGAATGATTTGTCGCTGACTTACCTCAGTAACACTATAACTCTCTACTAATCATAATAATAATAATAATAATAATATATATATATATATAAAACTTTAAGTAAAATTTAACCATTTATATATATATATATATATATATATATATATATATTATATATACAGATAGATAGAGAGATAGATAGATAGATATAGATATACAGTTTCGTAAACATGTCTCATAACAGAGCATGCATTATTGAAATCAATTCAGTAAAATTAAGTGACAGGGTGACAAAAGATAACAATAATAATTATTATAATAATAATAAATAAGCAAAAACGTTTTAGCTTGTAATCTTTTTAATAACAAGGGAATTGAAAAACAGTTTTTTAGTTGACGAAATATAGACTTGCATAAAACTACAAGTTTCCTAAGTGGCTTCTTTTGCTTTTACGTAGAAACGAAAGTTGTCGAAAAAAAATCAGACAAAGGCCACAACACATCTCCGAATGTTTCTACTTATTACTCCGGAAATCATTTTTTAAGGAAATCAAACTGTTTGAGGGTTAGAACAAACGCTATTATGTAATATGATCTTTCAAATTAACTGAGGTGGTTGAGATCTAGAGGGTACAAGTGCCATTTTTGGGCTCTCAAGAATCTAACAGATGAGACTTGCACAATTCTTGTGATCTTCTTGGTCTGTATGCTTAAACAGAATCTTGATGGAGATTTTTCATTTTCCAATTTTTCCATTCTTTTTAAATTCCTCTTGGAATAGGGCAGCTAATCACCTTCCGAAATATTTCAATGTTACGTTTGATGATAATTTTCGACGCCTTTATCAACAACAATGAAAAGGAAAGTGTTGTTTTGCCAGTTAAACAAATTTCTCCCCAAATCTTAATATTCATGGAGTTTTGTCATTTTTAGATAACAATTACGGACTAAGAATATTCTACGAGCGAATTCGATTCTTGAATCGATTATGCGTCATTTGAATTATGAAAAATTTGAAAAATCTTTTTAACACTTTCCAACCTAGTTGAAAAGTGTTTATGACTTCAGTTTGTCTGGCCGTCTGCCGTCTGTCCGTGCTCTAACTCCCGTAAATATGCTCGGATTGCTCTGCAATTTTTATATGTTATTGTCGTTATCTATAGCATGTTCCCTATTTCAACGGAAGTGTGTAGCACTTATAGTTCTTTTACAGACACTCAAAAGAATTCTGTTACATTAAGGTATATAGGGAAAAATCATTTGTGGTTTATTTTAATGATGCTACACAATTTCAAACACATTGTAATTGATATATATCACTAAGGTGCATTACAAGAAGCTTAATATGGAATAGAGTGTGCATAGCACTTATAGTTACTTTACAGGGACACTCAAAGGAATTCCGTTATATTACGTCTATGTTAAAAAAAGTCTGCGGTTTATTTAAATAATGTTTCATTATTTTAAACGCATTGAAATTTATATATATCGCTAAGGTGCATTACAAGAGGCTTACTACAGAATATTGTGTGTATAGCAGTCATCGTTCATTTACAAGGGCACACAAAAGAATTCTCTATATTGTCTGTTAACAATAATTCCTGGAAGTGCGTTTTAAGTTACTGAACGCGATTTTAAATTTAACTCACTTTTTGTCTATTACGTGGTGTGTATAAATTCTGTAGATCCTATACAGGGAAGCACAAAAGTTCGCGAACACATTTCGGTTTATTGACAGAAACTCCAGAAGGAGAATTTTAAACTGTGCTATGCGTTTCCTAACTGAACTAAAATTTAGCATCCTATGTAATATATATACAAATCTATAGATCATATACAGGGCTGAATAAAAGTATTCGGATATTTTTCCGAATATTGTATGTGTTGGAAATTCCTGAAATTATGTTTTTAAATATGTTATGCGTTTTCCAAATTGTTTACTTAGATGTTATATCTTTCAGCTTATAAAACGGTATGATTTGTAAAATTATTTTGGAAGCGTTGGAAAGTGTTACATAATCTATGCTTGACGCATGATTTTTCGTTCTTGTTTGAGACTAATCATGAGTGGTTCTCTTCCGTTGTTGCTATACATTTATGATGTCTTGCCTTCTTGTTGTCCATCGTAAGTTTCTAGCACTGTTTCAGTTTGTAAGGCTGGCACCTAAGTAACTCTTTCACTCTTTGTCGAACGGTCTTCCGATTGCTGTTCATTTATTTTAGACTTTTTACTTTAAAACTATCCAGTATTTCTTACAGTAACTTTGTGTTTTCTGTTATTTTCCTACCTCGGTTTAGCCTGTCTGTAATATGACCAAGGTCACAGAACTGTTTCATGACACACATGAACGTGCGAAAGTAACAGTAATGTTGTGAATGAAGCAGTCTTTTTCTTCCGATCTCTAATTTTTGACAGCCACTTGCCATCGGCAGGATAAGATTAGAAACATTTGAAGTTAAAAAGGAAAATCATGTTCCTGTTGATCTTTTGGGCTAATCGAGGCAAATTTAAGAATAGGTGAGCGTGAATATCTGCACTCTGTAAGAGTCAGACTCGCCTTAGTTCCAGTCCATCGCTAAACTGTCTCATACAATTTTAAATACTATTAGACGGCGATAGGTTCTCCTGTGAGTTATCGAAATATAAACTAATTTCTTTATTATAGGTTGTAAAGCTGAACTAGAAACTAATAGTACGTACTGTTACATTAAATAAAGCGTTCGCTTTATCACCTATATTATTTTAGCTACTTTATTTCGATATAGCCTAGTAAATTCTTAAAGGTGGCAAGCTTATTTATTGTGGTCGAAGTACAGTTAATTCCTGAAATAGTAGTACTTATGACTCGACGCTGTGACGAAGTAGTAAAAAGGTTTAAACTAAATTATAAATAAAAATATTTGATGTAATTTGAATTTGATTTACCTCAAAATGATAATTTAAAGGCATTTTGTGAAAAAATCCAACATTGATAGCCTACATCCCTTCCAATGTGTTCATTCCCTAGCATTATTTTTATTTTGAATCCCAAAGGGAACGACACAAACTCAACTGATTTCATAATTCTTGCTGTAATGACATGTATGCTTCTTAAGATAGAATTGTGAAATGAGACTGTTTATTTTTTTACCATTGTGTCAGCCGTTATTTCTAAATTATAATCTTTGGAATAAATTACTACGGATAATTTACGACAAAGATTATTATTTAAAAATAAAGGTAGATGACAAAATAATAAAATATAGTTGCCCATGGCAACCATATCTTACAGCAGGTCACCATTGGTGGCTAGTAACTAATGACAGATTAAAGCATGCAGATGTATACGAGTTGTAATAATTTTACAGCTGGACGAAAAATGTCCTTGCCAGGATTCGAACCTGGGATCTCTTGGCAGCCATAAGATCCCAGGTTCGAATCCCGGTCCGGACATTTTTCGTCCAGTTGGAAAATTACAATTCGTATGATTTCTTTACCAATTTGAATAATTGTGTTAAAATTAATCTAGTGTAATCGCGTATCCAGCGTTTACTGGAGTTCCATTACCTGCGATCTATTCTGTTGAGCTTATTAAAATATCAGACAAGATTATGATCAATATGGTTAACTGGATGAATTATGCCCTCCAGATTCGACCGGGATAGCTCAGTTGGTAGAGCATGGCAGCTTCAGCCAAGAGATCCCAAGTTCGAGTCCTGGCCCGCACTTTTTTCGTCCAGTTGGAAAATTACTACTCGTATGATTTCTTTACCAATTTGAATAATTGTGTTAAAATTAATCGCATGCAGATGTATGTTTTAAATCCATTAATTTAAATTAAACTATAGCTAAATGTTTAAATATCAAATCTCTAAATAAAACCATACATTTACACTACATTCCTAAAATGAATATGTAATGTAAGCATATGTTTATTAAGATTTATGCTTTTAATTATATAAATTCGTACCATATAGCAAATATTTTGCATTAATCACTCACAAAACTATTATTTTTCACTTTATACAAAACTTTATTTTCTTTTTCATACAAAGAACTTACATTATTTTTCATTAAAAAATGTAATATTTTATTTTTCTTCTAAAATTTCGTCGTCTATTCTACTAGTGATAATCAAATTTTCTAAAGAAAATGTGTCAACATCTATTTACATTGTACAGATGGAAAAAAAACTGCATAAACTGATAAAGAATCAAAGAAAATAACTGATTTGTTTTCTTTAAAAACAAATTTTGTACATAAAAACTTTCTGCAATAGTTATTGATTTTGAAGAAAAATTTCCATTCTCAGTGTATTTAGTGACTTAATGTTAAACTTTTCTCTTTATATCTAGTTTAAAATTTAAATAAAAGACTTCTAAATTTCTAGAATTTTCAGACGTGAGTTGCATTGAGTTTAAAAAGTTGGAGATTGTTTTAACACATTGGTTCCCAAGCTTTTTAGGCGTATCGTCTCTCTAATATATATATATATATATATATATATATATATATACGATGGGTATTTTAAAAGTAAGTACCGTTTTGCAATAATAATAATAATAAAAAAACAAGTATGCTTCTTTTACAAATTTTATTTTTATATGAAAACCTGTACCTCAATATAGTTTTCTACATAATTTCCGTCAATATTAAGGGACTTATCATATCGTACAACCAGGTTTTCAATCCCCTCTTCGTAGAAGTCTGTGACTAGATTTGACACTGCAACTCGGTCGTTTTAAGCTCATCATTGATAAGGATGAAATCGTAAAGCGTCTGTTCTATTTGACTCGTTTGCTAACTTTATGCACCAAATCTTCTGTAATCATTGAAGCTCGCCCACTTCGTTCCTCATCATGGACATTTGTGAGGCCATCTTTAAAAGTTCTAACCCATCTCCGTGTCATTCCTCCGCTCATAATGTGTTGTCCGTAAACTTCACTAATCTGACGATGAATTTCAGCCGCTTTCACGTTTTAGCACTAGAAAACGAATCACCGATTGTATTTCACAAGCGCAGAGCCTTTTAAAGTAAAAAAAAAAAAAGAAAAAGAAAAAAGGTAAACAACGTGCAGGCGCAGTGTCGCCACGCTGGAATTTCAAAACGGTACTTACTTTTAAAATAACCCTTGTATGTATATATACATATAATCATTAAAACATCACAGAAACATTATGCAAAATGTGGAGGGGCGGGGGAATTTAAATAAATAAATAAATAAACGCAACTGGATACGTATTTCAAAGCTTTCTTCTTGAAGCATAGATAATCGTGAAGCATCATACTTTTATGAAGCACATACATAAATGTATTATTACTTGATAAGGAGAATTGTATACATGAATTAATCAAGGGCCATTCCATTGTGACAGGTGTGTCATCCAGACAAAATTTTAAGAGTTTATATCTATATTTTGGGAAAAAATTTAGCTAAGAAATCCCTGAAAAGTATTTTAATTATGTTTTTCCATGCATATGCTTGGATAGTTGAGCAAATATATAACTTCAATAGCTTTCAATAAAAAAAAAAATCAAACTTGTGACGGATGTGACTCTCTCGGGGCAAGAGTTTTCACTTGCATACACATTTGTTAAAATTCCTGTGAATATTTAAATGTGTCATTATTAAAACAAGTTTTTTTCCAATGAAAGACATTCAAATTAAACTTAATACGTAATTTTCATAATAAATTTTAATTATTTTAATGTATAAGAATTTTTTTTCCTGCTGTGAAGGGTGTGACATTGTGCAAATTGTACAATTTGAAAGTTGTTTACCAAAAAAATACAGAGATCAGTATAGACAGTAAACTCAACAATAGTAAATATACAAAAGAAATTTAATAAAACTAGCATATCTATGCAGTTAGTTTAAAATTTGTAGTGCCTCCTACTCGTTATAAGTGATGGGGGAGCTACTTTTTTTATAGTAGCAGAAAAATTTTCAATTGAGAGATGTCATCTTCCTCTGGCCAAATCCAGTGTGGCCGACTGGCTTGCATGCATTTTAAGCTTATTTCTTCGTTACGGAAGTTGATATTCACGACATTAGCATAGTAAAAGCTATTACGCTTTTTTCTACTGGCCAGGGAAACCAAAACATAATCACCAATATTTAAATCTGATATTTTCAAAATCTTTCTGGGGGAGATTCACAGTTAGCAGCGACTGCCACTTCCCTCAGTGTTAATTTGGCAGTTTTTCCCATCAAAATGATAGTACTATCACTATTTACTTTAAAGTGGTGATAAGACTTGATGCCTTCCCATCTTTCTGTCAGCATTTGTTTAGTTTCTAGTATTTTCACTGCTGAGCCATACAATGTCTTTATTCCACCAATCTCCTGAATACATTTTAAAAAATCCAAAGCTGAATTAACTTAAAAGTAAGTTAAAAGTAAATTGCTACCAACTCACAATTTGCTAAAATAATTCAAATATATATTTCATGATTTATCTTCTTTGTTTTTGCAAATTGGCCTTAATATGTTCAGAAACAAGAATGATTCAACCTTACACTTCATTAAAAAAATATTTAAATACATTTCAATACAATTTAAAATGTTGTCATACCTGTCACAAGAATTTTGTCACACCGGTTCCAAGGATTTTGTCACACCCGTCACACTAAAATTTCGCACAAAATAAAAATTTAATGAATTTTTAACGTTTCGCAGTTATTCAGACGTGCAATAGTTAGACGTTCAGAAAGTTTCATGTATTTTCATGGAAAACTGCATTTTGTATAATAACTTAAGCATCTTTTTTGTGATGGGTGTGACAGAGAGACAGTGTCAATATATTTGCGTTAAAAATCAGATCTTTTAAAAAAATTTTGAAATATTAAGTGTTGCAAAAGATATACAAAGGTCACAAATAGTAATAAATGCACATATATTGAAAATGCTGCTGTTTTAAATCTTGTTTCTGTCTGAGTGAAAATACACTATTTTACATGCCAAAAGTTTTTCAATTTGTTTCCAACTTTGAGCCTAGGTAGATTATAAAAAAAATATGTTTAGAGCTTAGTTCTCTGTAATTTTATATGCGTCATATTTTTACCTTTAATTTGATATATTATTTGTAGCAATAAAAGACATTTGAAATTTCAACCTTCATGTCCATTTATTCATGGAAGTGTCCTCAAGTATTCTGAATACAAGGCACAATATTTAGAAATACAAGTCAAGTTATAACCAGTCTTTAGTGTCTAATTTGAAAACAAATGAAGGTAAAAACAGGAAATTTAGAAGAATTGTGCTTATAACAGTTATTTATCGAATTTTATATAATTTTAACATGAATACAAATAAAAAATTACATCTTTTGTAAAAGTCCACTGTCTGATAAAAAAAATAAATGACAGATTTTTTTGAAAAAAAGAAAATTAATTTAAAATAAATAAACGGGTTTTAATAAGGAATGTGTCTGGCCCTACTTGGGATGCTTTGGTGGCATCGACATTCCATAAAATAAGTTTTCAGACACTGGAATTTGGAGCAATGCCCATACATGGAGCAACATGTATTCCAGCTTATTTAACGACTTAGGAGGAGAGTTTATGGTAGCCACCTGTCTTCCGAGGTTGTCCCAAAGATGCTGTATTAGATTAAAATCTGAATATTGAGCTGGCTATTCCATTCGCTTCAAACCGTGATCCTCAAGATATTCATCAATTGCCCTATCTCGGTACGATCGGGCATTATCATACATTAAGACGAATGAATCATTTATAGCACGAGCATATAAGGGGACATACGGAGCAAGGATCTTATCCCGATATCTCACAGCAGTGAGAATCTTTCCATTGCATTGAGGCTACTGTGATCACCAGAGAGATTCCAGCCCAAATCATGATTCCACCTCCTTTATAACTGTGTCTTTCAACAATGTTATATTAGTAGTATCTGAGGCTTTCTTCTCTCCAAATCAGCACACAAACTGAATCACTCTCCAAAGCAAACGAGGATTCATCTGTGAAGCGTACAGAAGCCCATTGTTGTCTGGTACAGGTAACGTACTCTCTTGACCAACATAAATGGGCACATCTAGGTTGTCGATTAATAGGGACACACACAACGGGTTTTCTTGCATAGGATCCTTAATTGTGAAGACGCCTGTGCACCATAGTAGCAGATATTGCATCCGTGTTGAATTACTATGTCGGAAATGAGTTAAGCGACAGTAGTGTTACTGTTTCTTCGTGCCAAAATAGATAGAAAGTGATCTAAGCGATGTAAAAGAAATTCATTTAAAGGTCGGAGGTATATATTTTTAAAATTCTAACTGTATTTGAACATATTTGAAAATATTAATCTATATACTTGCAACGTTTAATACAAATTTAACATTTCTCTTTAGGTGCATTTTCTGACCAAAAATATATACCTCTCCGCGAATGATACAAAAGAGTAAACCATTTAAAGTTTTCTGAACTGTTTATGAAATTAGTGATTCAAAATATTCTGAGAGCAGTAAAAGAAAATCATTTAAAAAGCGGAGGTATGTTTTAAAGCAATGCTAACTGTTAAATATTGTGCATCTTAATATATATGCCTTACACAAAGTGGCCAAGATAAGAGGCCCGGCATACATAAGTGCAAATACTTACTAATTTTTATTTAAAAGTAGTAAATATAGAATATGGTGAATGAAAACATACTGAACATTCAATAGTTCACAGGAGGTGTTGTTATTCATCATATTCTGTATTTACTACTTTTAAATAAAAATTAATAAGTATTTGTACTTATGTATATCGGGCATTCTTTATCTTGGCCACTCTGTATAACCTTTAATGTTTAAAGCAAATTGAACATTTCTTTGCAAGTGCATATATTTCTGACCAAAAACATATGCCTCTCCGCGATTAAGACAAAAATGTAGACCAGTGAGACTTAAAAAGATTTCTGAACTGTTTATGGAAATAGTCATTGAATATATTCTGAGAGCAGTAAAAGGAAGAAAAACATTTAAAATGTGGAGGCATGTTTTAAAATAATGCTAACTCTAAAAAGTTGAACATTTTAATGTATATCCATTTAATGTTTAATGTAAATTAACCTTTCTTTTCAGGTGCATAAATTTCTGACAAAAATATTTGCCTCTCTGCGATTGATACAAAAGTGTACAACATCCAAACTTAGAGCTTCTGAACTCCTTATAGAAATAGTGAATGAATATGTTCGTAAAGCAGGAAAAGAAAAACGTTTAAAATGCGGAGGTATGTTTTAAAACAATGCTAACTCTAAAATGTTTAATAATTTAATTTATATGGGTTTAATGCTTAATGGAAATTTTATATTTCTTTTCAAGTGCAGAAATTTCTGATAAAAAATATATGCCTCTCCGCGATTCAAAGAAAATTGTAAACCAGCCACATTTAAAAACTTCTGAACTCTTTTTGGAAATAGGGAATGAATATATATCGAGAGCAGTAAAAGAAAAATGGAGGCATTTTATAAAACAATGCTAACGCTAAAATGTTACAATTTTAATATATAGTCTTTAATGTTTAATGCAAATTAAACATTTCTTTTCAGGTGCATATATTTCTAACAAAAAATATATGCCATAAACAAATAAATTTAGTAGAATTTATATCGGAGTTTACGAAAACATGAAAATACCTTGAAACTAAACAGACGGACTTCAAAAGAAAAAAAAAATAATACGTGATTTGTTCATTTGAAGTAGGATTTTGAAAAGAGAGAAAAAATATTAATGTACGCAATTAGATGAATTTGCAAGTAAGGTAAAATGAATGATTGAAATATTTTTAAGACAGGGAAGAATGAGATAAACTAGGGTTGTAAAATATGTTAGACGGGAAACATTTTTAGAATAGTTTAAGATAGGACATAATTTTAATTTTCGTAATATGTATGTTTATAGGTTTTCCCCAAATCATTAATCATGTGAGTTCTCTACTAAACTCTACTTATGTGTCTCCAAATCATCAAATATATACAGTAAAATCTCTTTATATCGAATTTCTAGGGACCATCGATTAAGTTCGTTAATTTTTTTAATTCGTTAATATGAAATATCTGTATGGCTATTTTAAATAATTAAATTTTTATACACATTCAATAAAATTCTATATTATTAATAAAGGTATTTTAAACATCTGCAAACTTATTAATAAATAATAAATATAAATAAATAAAATAATAATAAATAATAAATATAAATAAATAAAATAATAATAAATAATAAATATAAATAAATAAAATAATAATAAATAATAAATATAAATAAATAAAATAATAATAAATAATAAATATAAATAAATAAAATAATAATAAATAATAAATATAAATAAAATAATAATAAATAATAAATATAAATAAATAAAATAATAATAAATAATAAATATAAATAAAATAATAATAAATAATAAATATAAATAAATAAAATAATAATAAATAATAAATATAAATAAATAAAATAATAATAAATAATAAATATAAATAAATAAAATAATAATAAATAATAAATATAAATAAATAAAATAATAATAAATAATAAATATAAATAAATAAAATAATAATAGATAATAAATATAAATAAATAAAATAATAATAAATAATAAATAATAAATACAGTATATGATTGTGAACCTATTTGTTATAAGACAATTATTAAATTAATTAAATTTCGAAAATTAATTGTAACTATAAATAAATTGTACTTTATCTTACATGCCTGACAGCTGAAAATTCACACTGATATGTACCAGTAATGTAACTTTTAATTATATCCTTTTTTTACATAATAGTAAAAAAAAAATTTTATTTTCTGAAATTGACAACTAATCTTTCACAATTATTCAACATTATATAAAATGTTTGCGGCACATTCCTTTACTAATAAAAATACTTATTAAAATCTCCTATATGCTCGACAGCTTCTTTTGATGGTAGATGTCAATTTTCCTTAATGGATGAATAATCACCATCTTCAATTCCAACGTTGTTTTTTTTTGTTCCTTTCTTTATTAAAATCTCAACAATGCCATTTCCAGTTAGGTCAGTGCATGTAGCTACCCCTTCATCCATTCAAAGTAAACATTAGCAGATTTTGTAAGTTGGAAACATTCAGTATCTGTAGTCTAGAGATCAGAAAGAAACACATGTTAGATCTTTGAGAGATCTTCAAAATTTTCTCTTTTTCTTTTAAAATGAAACCTAATTCAGAAATACCAACATAAATTCTTTCGCGACATCTATCTGCCTTCTTTTAGCACTTATTGCTTTTATAATATAAATTTTTTATTTCAATGAAAATTGCTTTTTTTAAGTTCTCTTCAATAATAATAATAATAAAAATCTATTTCTGAATGTGAATTGTTGCAGATTAGAAATTTGCTAGCATGGACATTTGCTATGTATCGCCAAATTTGATGACAAGGGACTGCTGCAAAAATAAATTCTTTGGACTTCCACCATGGGAAAGGCAACCCAAAGATATTAGGAAGAAAAGCGATTAGATGTGAATGTAATGGAAAGGAAGAGTTTCTTAATTTTAAAGATGATTATAGGGGGTAATGTCACCCCCTATCTCGGAAAACAGCTACGAGATACGCTCAAAATTCGCAGATCTCGGGGTAGTGAAATTAATAAGAAACAAATTTCTTTCGTAATTCCATTTTTTGGATATAAATTGTTTTTCTTGCGAGGTTAGTATTCGCTAAACTGAAATGAGTATTTTTTTAAGACTTTAAAAATTCGTTAATTTGAAAAATTCATTAATTTGAAATTCGCTAAAGTGTATATCTATATTATAAAGGACAAACGTGCCCGTGCGTAACGCTGACGTCATTTTGCGAATGGTAACAGTTGACGATGAAATTTCGGTTTTGCGATTTTTACTAATGCATTTTTTTAAAATTTCTCAACATCGCACATTTTCAATTTTTTCACCGTTATATAGGGAAAAAAATGAACTTTCAAATGCCATTTGTTTGAAAATTGTACTTTAATTGACTGATTTATTTTGGCTTTTAAAATAATTTTAGAGCATATTTCTTTAGAATGGCAACACCTGACGAATATATTTCAGTTTTGCAATTCCCCACAGAGTTTATTCTCTGAACTCTGCCGCAATTTCCGCTACTGCAATTTTTTAAACTTCAAACCATGGCACATTTACAATTTTTACAGCATAGTATACGTAGGTAAAACTATCCTGCGCCGTCAGGCGCCCACGGGGGTCGCCGACGCGCGTAAACGACCATCGCACCCAAGCCTCTGAAGGGCTTTTAACGCACCAGGGCTTTGTCTCGCCCGGCGCTGCGATCGGCCTGAGGCCGCAGGTAAAAAAAAAATACTTTGAAATGCAATTTGTTTGAAAATTGTATCGCAATTAACTCACTTATTGTGGTTTTTCAAATAATTTTCAAGCATAATGTTTTTTAAATTACGGAAGAGCAGAAGCCCATTTACACTTAAAACAATATACATAGTTCAGCCTTGGTCTCCGGCTAATTTTCCACAACGAAATTAAAATTTCATCAATAAATAAACCAATAAAATAAAATAAAACACAAATTTAGTATAGATGTAATTGAACAATTTCAATTTTTACACCGCCGAATAGGGGAAAAAATGTAGTTTCAAATATGATTTGTTTGAAAACTGTATCTTAGTTTACTGATTGATTATGGTTGTTAAAATAATTTTCAAACATAAATTACTTTTAAATCGTTTCTCTATCGTTTGCATCCCGATTACGAAAGATAACTCCGTTTCCACTTAAAACAATATAAATAGCAATTCAGCATTTGTTTCCGGCAAATATACTAGAATGAGAAATTAAAACTTCATCAATAAAAAAATAAACAGAAATTAATATAATATAAATGAAACACACATTTAACAGACATGTAATCGAACTATGCGCTTAATTTTTTGAAAATATTGAAATAAAAAACGCTGCAGTAAGAAGTGAAATCTTTGGCGATTTCTTCGGCTATCATCTTCTGGCATGCGTATAGTACGAATGTATCGCTTTTAATAAATTTCAAAACTTTATTTGAATACATTATGATATTTTTAATATATAATTGCTTTTTGTTGTTGTTAATGGACAATATATATATATATATATATATATATATATCAGAGAGAATTCGCACATAGAGGTTCGGGGGGGGGGGGGGGTAGAGTGAGAGCGCAGCGACTCCAGGTAGTTGTACAACAGCAGTAGTGGAGTGTCTACTTGAAAGTGCACATTGATTGCTTTGAGCGTCTAAGATAAAGTATTGCTATTTTGTTTTGTTTTCCCAAAGTAAGTGCTTGAATTTTCATAGCTATTCATCAGAATTTCTATACAATGTCAATAGTACAAAATATATTAAACTTAAACGATTTCTCATAAGCTACTAACAATTAGACTAACAATGTGAACATCAACGGTTCGTTTTAGAAGAGGTTTAAATAAAAGGCCGCGCAATCTCTCCTACCGAAATTGGAGCGATTGCGTATCTTCTACTTAGGAGAGATGTCGCAGAGTTCCCATTAGTTTCTATGCTAGGAGAGATTACGCAGCTTATTGGTCAATTTGCATATAAAAATGAAAAATGAAAATGAACTAATTTTAAATTAAACGTGTTTTTAAGTAACATAATTTTATTTTGTAATCTTATCTGAACTTGGCTTTTTCTGATTCTTTATTTTTTTTTCCTTTAATTAAAATTTTTTAATCGTTTTTAAAATTATTTCCTTTTTCTGATTCTTTAATCATTAGGTTGAAATATTCACTCCTAATACAATAATATTTGTTCACAAAAACCTTACAGCAATGTCATTTAAATGTAATTATTTTTTTTAACAATTTAATTGCAGTTATTATTAGTAACAATCTCTCCTACCCATGTGCGCAATCACACCAACCCTGTAAGGACAGATTGCGCAAAATAACTTTCTTGGTTTTATTACAACTGTTCTATTAAATTGAAACATAACAACAAAATAGCAATGGAAATGCATAAAAAACAAATGAAGTAAAAAATATTCATGAATAGTTTAGCAAAAAATTAATATTTAGATTTTTTATTGCTATTCTTTTGAATTGTGCGCAGACCTTCCTAGCTTTACCTTAAGGAAAACATTCTTTCTTCGAGAATATCGGCTATATTTTATATGCAGATCAAAAACATTCCCCAGAGCACGTGGAAAAATCAAATCTTTGCTGTGAGTAATATATACCTTTTGTGCGCTGAATTTTTTTTTTTTTTTTTTTTTTTTTTTGCATTAAAAGATCTAGAACTTTCTTATACATCAGCATATGTAAGAAAAGTAAAAAAAAAATAGATTAAAAAAAGTGCCTGAAACTAAGCAAAAAAGCAACTTTTATATGGATAAACCATATTAAATCGGTATTGTTTTTGTAAAATATCAGAAGAATCCATTCGAAAATGCAAAATTTTCATTAAATGCCGTATGTCAATATTTTTCCAGAAAACTGGTTTGCTTCTTACCAAGTGAGAAAATTTTTACAAAATGGAAATATAGAAATTTTTAACATATTTTTAAAATTCGTTTTTGCAATTTTATCTAAATATAAAATTTCAGATAATTTTTTTCATTAATTTGAAAAATTTATGTTAAAATAGTAGTGCTCAGTTTATTTTCACTTTCTTCTATATAGATACATAAGAAGATAGTAATGCAATCGTTGAAATTTTAGACTTCCATATTTTCACGAATTCACACATTTTGGGATGTCCTGAACACCTTTTTACTATTCTTAGAAAATGTCAATCTGCCTGTGCGCGACATCAATTTTGTAGCTCCCTATCATAAGCATTAATGCATAGAATTTATTCAAACTTCAGAATTAGTTACAACTTAAGATGAATTGGTACTGATTAAGTTTAAATGCATCTTGCGCAACAAGTGGCGCTGTTGTCTGTGTTTTTCACGATTTCTCTGATAGATTCGTGCTCTTTTGCTCTTTTTTCGGAGCCCGAGCCCGCCCGAGCACAAAATAATTTTTGTCATCAGAGCCAACGCGCACCTGAGCCCGATACCGAAAGTACGCAGTAGAAACTTATTAATAACATTTAGAATTTTTTTCAAGATTAATTTTCACAGTTAATAATAAGAAATAAATGTTAATCGTGAAGAGTTTTTCATGATGATGCACACTGGAATGTTTTGATGATCTAGGTGGGCAAAATTTATTATTCCTATTATATCCGAATTTAACAAGACCGTGTACACTGGTAGCTGAATGTCTCTTTTGTCGAGATCCGTATGAGTTTTGTCAAAAAATCTGAGGTGTCGATTAACTACGATCACAAAAAAGGCAGTTGCTTTGAGGGAGTTTCAGCGATTGCACTAGTTTCCTGTAAGTTTGAAAGCACGACGTGACTATTTTGTTTTATTTGAAAGCATGAATTTACTGGACAAATGCCACATGTTTGTCACAAGATTTAACCTATTGTTGTTTGAAAATAAGCGTCATCTTGTTTACAAACATTATCTGGACTTTTAACACAGTATTAAGTATTATTAAGCAATAAGTATTTCATAAAATCAAACCGCCATTCTTAAAGTATTGGAAACTGAAGAAAACTGCTGCAAAATTTGCTAATCATTAAGTTATATTAACATGAAGTGTATATTGTATGTTTAGTTCAAATCTTGCAAGTCAATTTTAAACCACTTTTAATTATTCGATTGAGCTAAAACTTTGAATAGACAATACAATATTATAATATAAATAAATAATAATAAATAATAATAAATAATAATAATATAAATTATTATAAGAATATAAATATTTGTAATAATAATACGAGTAATTAAATAAACAAAATATTTATCATTGTTTGAGTATTTTATTGGTGATACATTCGGAAAACCAGTAAAACCCAATTAAACTTCAACGCAATAATTTTGTCCACCTAGATCATCAAAACGCCCCACTGTGCGACGTTTCGTGATTTTCATGATCGTTAAATCTGAGTACAGTTGTAATTTACACCACTGGCAGAAACCTGCAAAAGTTACAATTCTTAGCCTTTTAAAATATCATTTTATAACTATAGCAGAAATATGAGTTCTGTTTCCACTAATTTTGGAAAAAAAAAGACTACAAACAGATTGCTAAGGATAGATGAGGGATATCACAAGGATTCTTAAAGTTGCTAACAATGGCCGTGCATAGGCTTCAGTATCGAATAGAATATATTTCCTTATATCCCATCAATAACAATTCAGTTCCCTTCCAAACTGATTTTAAAGGATTGCAAAACACTTTAAGAAAAGTAAACTGCATTCTGTTTTTTTTTTTTTCAAACATCAAGTTTGTTTCCTTTTTTCTTTCTTCTATCTCTACAAAAAGAAAGTATTGGATTCATGACAATTTTCGACTTCCGGTTTTCGACGGATTTATACGTTTTAGAAGGTCCTGAACACGATCTGACTGTTTTTAGAAAATGTCTGTCTGTGAGTCTGTGACTCTTTCTGTCTATCTGTATGTGACAAACATTTTGTGGGCACTCTATCTCAAGAACTAATGCACGAAATTTAATAAAACTTTATATTCAGTTAGTCCCTGATATAAATTGGTGCTTATTAGTTTTTGGTGAAAATCGCTCAACAGATGGCACTACCATGCTGCATTTTCTATGCTGCATTTACTATGCTGCATTTCCGCAATAGCTCTATCTCAAGAACTCATGCACTGTTTTTCATCAAACTTCAGATTCACTTAGACCTTGACATAAATAGACACTGATTATGTTTTAGTGTAAATAGCCCAACAGGTGGCGCTGCTATGCTACTTTTTTCATGATTTTCACGATAGCTGTGTCTCAAGAACTAACGCACGGATTTTCATAAAACTTCAGATTCAGTTAGACGGTGATTAGGTTTTGGTGTAAATTTCCCAACAGGGGACACTGCTATGCTACATTTTTCAGGATTTACACGATTTTAGCGATAGTCATATCTCAAGAACTAATGCACGGAATTTAATAAAACTTTAGTTTCAGTTAGACATTGATATATACTGGTTCTGTGAGATAGAAAAAAGTTTTGGTATTGGCATAAATTAGTTTTAATTTGTGAGTAAATTAAAATTTCATTAAATTTTCATAGCGCAAGCCTTCGCGAGCTTAAAGACGATATAAAAATGAAGCTCAAGCACGTTTCGGGCCTAAGCTGGGACTCTAATTCAAAGTCTCGGGTTGACCTCATCTCACCTCTGATCGCTAGATCTCGGCATCTATGAGATCTAATTTCATCACAATTAATTTGCAAGACATTTAACAAAAAATATGTTGTTTCAGTTGTAGCTTTGTTCACTCAACGGAGAAAACCGCTTAGCTGCGTTTTTCCTCATGTCTGTGACGGCTATATATCGGCGTCTATGGTATGGAATTTCACCGTATTTAATATTTATTAAAGATTATGTTGGTTTATTTTTTACTCTGTTCACTCAACTGTGGGCGGACAGAAATGAACTAAATTTTACTATTGAAGTTATTAATTAAAAAATATATATATACAATATAAGAACACACATTATTTCATACATTTAAACACACTAAACCAACATGAGTGAAAAATTGACCGGATCAGAACTCGAACCTGGGATCTTCAGCGTAACGTGCAGCTGCTCTGCCACTGAGCCACCCCTGGTCGATAATCGAACAAGGCAATTTCTCACTTTTAACCACGTTGGGAAGCAACACGTTACGCTGAAGATCCCAGGTTCGTGTCCTGCCTGCGGTCAAATTTTCTCTCATGTTGGTTTAGTGTATATAATTGTCTGAAATAATGTGTGTTTTTGTATTGTAAATAAAGTAATCAGACGTAGTGTGTATGTGCTTTAATGTATAAAAGTATATAGGTTACTCCCATTTTGTATTTGAAAATCAAAAGTGGCCTCTGTTGAATCTTGCCTGTCTTTTTAATAAGCTGATAACACATAAACCTTGGCAGTATTAATCGTTACTTAATATTTTAAAACTGTGTTAAATCTGAAGAATTACACGAATTTCAATAATACATGCATCGCAGTAAAAACTACAACTCAGTGTACGAGATACCCTGGGCTTGACAGTCAGAAGGTTAGAAAGAGAGATAATTTATTCAAGACTAAAACCTAAAATTTAATTTTAATTTGTGTTTGAAAATGAAATTAAAGAACTTTTAATATTCGATATTAGATCATAAATATTAGATTAAGCAAATAATGAATTTGTAATCTAACATGAAATAATGATTTTGAATTTGTCGATAATCCAATGAATACAATTAGTAACCGGAAAATACCTTTACTTATTTTCAGCGCATAATATGTTTTTCGATCTAATCTAAGCTAACAGCGGACTCTGTCGAACTGTGCCCTTTTAATACGCTGATCAGTATAAGAAGATATAAATTATCATCCTTTATTAATATTTTAAAAATGTGTTACATCTGCAGAATTACATGGATGTCAATAATACATGTATTGCAGTGAAAACTGCACCTCAGTGAACGAGATATCTCGAGCTTGACAATTAAAGGTTTAAAAAGAGAGAAAACTTATTCAAGACTACAATATAAAATTTACTTCTATTTTCTTCTAGAAAATGGAATTAAAGGATTTTTTAGTATTCAACATTAAATCATAAATATTATGTTAAGAAAATAATGAATTTATAATTTAATATGAAATAATGATTTTGAATTTGTCGATAATATAATAAATATGGTTACTAACCGGATAATTCTTTTATTTATTTCCTGCGCGTAATTTTTTACACGGTATTTTAACATGGATTGAATTATTTTAAAATTAAATGACAAATAAGCTGTGCCAGGTATTGAAATTGCTTTTGCAAGAGAGTCATGGATGAAATAAGGAATGATTTTACTACCTTTCTTTGTTTAGTTCCAAATATCACACATATACAGCTTTTTTCTTAATATATACTATTAATATTGATATCATTGCTAAATACAAAATCATTCGTTAATTTTTATGCATTTCTATTTTACCTACTTTCTGCTTTCCATTCTATTTCTATTCTCATAGGGGAAAAGACTGTTCCAACAATTTCTACTTCAATCTTCCAAGCAATATTTGGAAGTCATTTATCTTTTCTATACGAAAATTGAAGAAGAAACGTCGGAATTCTCAAACATAGAAAATTTTTTTGTTCTTTGCCCTCTCATCTAAACTATATTTATTATCAGATATATTTCAGTTGTGAGTTAGAAATTTCGTTATTTATTTAAGCGATTCTTTACTTTATTTGCTCTCCTAACCCCCCAAAACATGATTTTGGAAGATTTCTGCTCTTGAACTAGGATAAAGATATTAACTCAGAGATTTTGGCATTATATTTCTCGGAGTTAAATCAAGTTCTTTGAATTTATTTTAATCGGAAATACTTGAAACTTCGCTTTATATGACGGAGAGTATATGCAGGGCTCCTAAATGGCCCGCTGTTTGAATACCGGTATTTTATTAGAAAAATTCTATTTTTAGATTTTTCTTGCAAATTTTGCAGAAAATCCACCTTTGTAGGTATTTTGCGGAAATGTTGCAGAAACATACCATGAAATTTTCTGTTAAAAAAAATTGGTATTCAGTTGGGGGACCATTTGGGAGCTCTGTATATATTATAACCTACAATCGAGCGGTCATTTTTCTCACGTCATCTAAAATCAATTTTTGTGTTAGATTTTTATAGATTTTGATAATCGCTGGAGCTTATACCAACAATATGTGTATTACATTTTATAACTAACTATTTTTTACTAACGTACTAAACTTAAAAATAAACCCCAAAAAATGATTTTTTCTTTATTTTCAGAACTCGTCATTTTGTTAGTTAATAACTTTTAAAACTATATGTTGATATAACAGCCAGAAAATATTATAATAGTTTAGAATAAAAGTTTTATAAAAAATAGATCTCAGATGACTGGGGCATGTGAAAAGTGACCGCTCGACTAAGTATGCACGATGCATACAATTCGGCATATAAAGCACACTTTCAAATGTTTCTGACTTACAAAAATCATGGATCTCGCTTATACTTAGATAAATATTATAATACTTTAAAAACAAGTTCTAGCAAATATTATTTTCAGACGACTAAGACGTGAGAAAAATGACCGTCCGATTGTGTGTGTACGCGCCCATACTCTCTATCATACAAAGTTTCAAATTTTCCCTACCTACAAAAATTATGGATCCTGTTTATACTTGGATAAACATTATAATAGTTAAGAATAAAAGTTCTAACAAAAATTGTTCTCAGATGACTAGGACGTGAGGAAATGATCGCCCGATTGTGTATGTACGACACACATTCTCCGTCATATAAAGCAATCTTTTAAATGCTTCTGACTTACAAAAATCATGGAGTCTGCTTATAAATTGATACATATATACATTGATATATATAGTGCAAAAACTCCTGAATTGATATATTTATTACAGTTCAAGAAAATAATACCCAAACACAGGCTTTATCTATGTCAATGATAGTAAACCTCCCCTTAGTTATTTTTTTCAACTAAAAAAATCCATCATTTATAATTTATATTTTAAACTGTCTTGCTTATACTACTAATAAAAAAAGTTTCGCTCTAAAAACCGTAATTTATCTTTGTTAAGAAATGTTATTGGTAATATAAAAAAAACTTCTATTACATCTTCATATGGGAATTTAAATAATTTCAGCATCTTTAAGAATTTTTATTTTCACGAATGACTGGTGTGGAATGATTCGAAAATCGACACCATTTTGAAACATTTAAGCTATAATCAATTTATATGTTTTAAAAAGAATGTTTTAAAAAAAAGGGTACTATGTGTGTTCAAGAATTTCTAAATAATTAGTTAATGGGAAAATGCAATCTACGGATTATTTGTCTAAAGCATTTCATGCTTTAAACTTTTCCGTTTGTAGATTTTTAAATAATTAAACACAGATCGAAATACTGATTTATCTTTCTTTTGCAAAATTTGTAGGTTGATAGTTAGCTCTGTGCCCAATTTCATTCGCTTATCTCTTAGTGCAGCTATTTATTATACATAATATTTTATCTTCATATATACAGGGTTAGTCAAAATTATGCTAACACTTACATGAGAAACGTATTAGTAAAAATTATGACAACATTTACAAGAGAAAACATTTATTGAACATATAGTTGCATTTCTATATAACGAACTTCTCTATATAATTTTTTTTTTAGCAGGAAGGTCACTTTTTCTCATTATTACATTAAAAATAATCTCATTATAGCGAAAGATCAATCTCCATATAACAAATATTTTCAGAAAATTTCTTCATTTATTTAGAAAAGGTTCAAAACCACGTGGAATAAATTTTTCTACATTGATTCCTGATTTATCTTTCAAAGCTGAGTATCTGTACTTTATTCTTTATTTTGTTTATCAAGTTCATTTTCACAAATACTTTGCGAAATTATTTATTGTTGATGATCTTGAAAATTTCGCCGATTGAGCTTACGAAACTTGTCGATCTGTTTATTATATAAGTATTTATGTGTACTGTTATTACTTTTAGCATTTATATTTTCATTTTAATGATAATAGTTTAGTGATTTTTTTAAATATAATTTTGCATTCTTTGTAAAGTGTGAAAAATTTTCCGAGGGTGTATCAGTTTAGAAAACAAAACAAGCAAAAATTACAGCTATCTTGATCTAAAACAATTGTAAGCTTTCCATATGCGTTTTTTTTATTATGCTTTCGAATACATGTTTATTTTTCATTTTAAAACTGTTTAAATAATTTAAAAAAAGTTAATATTTATATTGAAACATTTCAAAATATTATTTAAAAACACCTCGAAACATTATTCACAATTTATACATTAAATATGAATTTTTTCGTTATTCGCTATATATAACGAATTTTTCTAAATAACGAATTTTTTGACTGGAACATTAGATTTTGTTATATATAGACACGAGTTTATTTAAACATATTTATTGTAATGTATCAACCTGTTGTTAATTGTTACTAACCCACGAATGATTGAATTTCAAAAATAAAGTTTTACCATTTAATTTTTAACATGATTTTGACTAAATTTTTCCCATTTAAGTATTAACGCAATTTTTACTTACCTGTATTTTACTAAATTTTTTCGTTTTCTGACATATAAGATTTGAAACATAATTATTTTGACTAAAAGTTCACTAATTTCATCTAATTGCTATATATTTTTTTTTTTTTTCGCATACGCAGTTTTTTACCCCACGCAATAAACGCAGTTTTTTCCCCCACTTTAACACTCCGTAAAAATATTTTGATCTTGCGCTGCGCTTTCTACAGCATTTTTATGATACATCCCTTTATTATATTACAATCAATCAAATATCAGTTTTTTTTAGCGATTTAACATTCTATTATTATATGAATCATACAATCAACATCTATCATACTTGACACACATTTTTTAAGTTATATTTTCTTCTCATTATAATTACAAAATATATATTGGGGACGAAATTTGAAGAAGATAAGCTTCCATCAAAGTATAAAAAGTTTTCCATATCTGAACGTAACTTCTTATATAATATATTCCATTTTATTAAATCTCTAAAGCATAAATTTATCATTCTTGAAGCCAACTGTCAAAGGAAATAATAAATGGGTTTAGAATCCGACATCAGATGTTGCATAGGTTTTTAGTTCGAAGCATAATATCTTAACTATATCACAATAATATTCCAAACATCTATTACAAAAATAAAAAGAACATATGTGACTGCCAATTCTCACATATCTCTCACCAATTCTCACAAACTTTTAATGTACCGATTTCTAGAAAATTTAAATATTCAAAAATTACACCTAATACCGCCAAGTAGTTTTTGAGTTATACAGGGTTCTCATATATACAGGGTTAGTAAAATTATGCTAACAATTACATGAGAAACGTTTTAATCAAAATTATGACAACATTTACACGAGAAAAAAATTATTGAACATATAGCCGAATTTCTATATAACGAACTTCCATATAACGAACTTCTCTATATAACAATTTTTTAACAGGAAGGTCACATTTTCTCATTATTAGATTAAAAATAATCTCATTATAGCGAAAGATCAATCTCCATATAACGAATATTTTCAGAAAATTTCTTCATTTATTTAGAAAAGGTTCAAAACCACGTGGAATCAATTTCACTACATTAATTCCTGATTTATCTTTCAAAGCTGAGTATCTGTACTTTATTCTTTATTTTGTTCATCAAATTCATTTTCACAAAAATTTTCGAAATTAGTTTATTGATCTTGAAAATGTCGCCGATTGGTAGAATGAAACTTGTCTATCTGTTTATTAATTAAGCCTTTATGTGTACTGTTATCACTTTTAGCGTTAGCTACTTAGATCACTTTTCGCACTTATTTACATTTTCATTTTAATAATAATAGTTTAGTGATTTTTTTTTTATATAATTTTGCATTCTTTGTTAAAGTGTGAAAAATTTTCCGAGGGTGTATCATTTTAATAAACAAAACAACTAAAAACTACAGCTATCTTGATCTGAAGCAATTGTAAGCTTTCCATATGCGTTTTTAATTTTATTATGCTTTCGAATACATGCTTATTTTCCGTTTTAAACCTGTTTAAATAATTTAAAAAAACAATATCAAGTTAATGTTTAGAGCGAAACATTTCAAAATATTATTTAAACATCTCAAAACAATTTTATTCACAATTTAAACATTAAATATGAATTTATTCGTTATTCTCTATATATAACGAATTTTTCTAAATAACGAATTTTTTGACTGGAACATTAGATTTTGTTATATATAGACATGAGTTTATTTAAACATATTTATTGTAATGTATCAACCTGTTGTTAATTGTTACTTACCCACGAATGATTGAATTTCAAAAATAAAGTTTTACCGTTTAATTCTTAACATGATTTTGACTAAATGTTTCCCATTTAAGCATTTACGTAATTTTTACTAACCTGTATTTTACTAAAGTTTTTCGTTTTCTGACATATTCGATTTGAAACATAATTATTTTAACTAAAAGTTCACTAATTTCATCTAATTGCTATTTTTTTTTTTTTTTTTTTTTTTTTTTTTCAAATAAACGCAGTTTTTTTTTTTCACTTTAACACTCCGTAAAAACATTTTGATTTTGCGCTGAGCTTTCTACAGCATTTTTATGATACATTCCTTTATTATATTATAATCAATCAAATATTAGTTTTTTTAGCGATTTAACATTCTATTATTATATGAATCATATAATCAACATCTATCATACTTGACACACATTTTTTAAGTTATATTTTCTTCTCATTATATTTACAAAATATATATTGGGAACGAAATTTGAAGAAGATAAGCTTCCATCAAAGTATAAAAAGTTTTCCATATCTGAACGTAACTTCTTATATAATATCTTCCATTTTATTAAATCTCTAAAGCATAAATTTATCATTCTTGAAGCCAACTGTCAAAGGAAATAATAAATGGGTTTAGAATCCGACATCCGTTGTTGCATAGGTTTTTAGTTCGAAGCATAATATTTAAACTATATCACAATAATATTGCAAACATCTATTACAAAAATAAAAAGAACATATGTCACTGTCAATTCTCACAAATCGTACTAATTTTTATTTTTGTTTTATATAAATAATTATTTTCGGGGATAAAAATAATGCCGTAAAAAGTTATGTAAATTGTAATTTGAGATACGTATTTCTTTATTAAATTATCAATGCCTCTATTGATATAAAAAAAATATTAATACAAGAAAAAAAACCCATCTAAATTTCAGAATAGCAGGATAATTATGAAATTTTATTAGAATTTTCATAAATTTAAAATATAAGGCCATGCAGTCCAATAATGTATTAAAAATAAATACAATTTCGGAGAATAGGTGGTATAAGTATTCGATAAACTCAATGTACATTTTAGAAAAACGATATTTAGGCATTTACAAAAAATATATATGAACTAGGGTAGATGTGCCAGTAATGGACACCCTTAATGAATTTCTTTAAAAATTAATTTTTAATTAATAGTTGTAATTGTTATATTCTACATTTTTTAATATTATATTAATCTACCAACAATATTTAACCATGTTCATAGTCACATTTCCCAATGTGAATCGAAATTTAATTGTAAATAACAGAAATAAATCAAAACACCCTAAATTCCAGTAATGGACACCCCACAAAAAGTGATAGATAATTGATATTATGATTGTATTTAAAACTAGAATTTAAAGAAAGCATATTAATGAAATAAAACAAGAACGAAAAATCATGCTTCAAGCATAGATTATGTAACACTTTCCAACGCTTCTAAAATAATTTTACAAATCATACCGTTTATTAAGCTAAAAGATAACATCTAAGTAATCCGAATACTTTTATTCAGCCCTGTATAGGATCTATAGATTTGTATATATACTACATAGGATAATAAATTTTAGTTCAGTTAGGAAATGCGTAGCACAGTTTAAAATTCTCTGTCTGGAGTTAAATAATACGGAAATGTGTTCGCGAACTTTTGTGCTTCCCTGTATAGGATCTACAGAATTTTTACACACCACTTAATAGGCAAAAAGCGAGTTAAAATTAAAATCGCTTTCAGTAACTTAAAACGCACTTCGAGGAATTATTGTTAACAGACAGTAGAGAATTCTTTTGTGTGTCCCTGTAAATGAACGATAACTGCTATACACACGATATTCTGTAGTAAGCCTCTTGTAATGCACCTCATATAAATTTCAATGCGTTTTAAATAGGGAAACATTATTTAAATAAACTGCAGACGATTTTTCTCCATAGACGTAATGTAACGGAATTCTTTTGACTGTCCCTGTACAGTAAGTATAAGTGCTATGCACACCCTATTCCATGTTAAGCTTCTTCTAATGCACCTTAGTGATATATATAAATTTCAATGCGTTCAAAATAGTGAAACATTATTTAAATAATCCGCAAATGATTTTCCCCCATAGACCGCAATGTAATGGAATTCTTTTGAGTGCCCCTGTAAAAAAACTATAAGTGCTACACACTTCCGTTGAAATAGGGAACATGCTATAGATAACGACTATAACATATAAAAATTGCAGAGCAATCCGAGCATATTTACGGGAGTTAGAGCACGGACAGACGGCAGACGGCAGACGGCAGACGGCCAGACGGCCAGACGGCAGACGGCCAGACGGCAGACGGCCAGACGGCCAGACAAACCGAAGTCATAAACACTTTTCAACTAGGTTGGAAAGTGTTAAAAAGCTGAATTTTTATTGGTTATTTTTTTATAAACCAAAAACGTTCAAGGTGGTTCATTACTGGAAGGCGGTCCATTACTGGCACATCTACCCTATATTGGTTATGTCGGACTCAATTTTGATCTATTACTGCATTCATCTGAAATACTTCTAATCAAACACTGGAAGTGGTTAATACTGGATTTATACCGGAATTATTTGAGATGAAATGTCATTGCTATTACTGTCGTGTTAGCTATACATTGGCCTTCATACATATACTAACCTTAACTTAACTATATTTAAATGTATATGGCAATGAAAACTGCCTTTTATTAAAAATTGGGGTAGCTTTACGCTATTACTGCTTCACTTTGCCTATTTAGCGAAATATTCTCCTTTTGTAACAGTAAAACATACTTTCTCATCATCTTTTCACTTATTTTTATTCGAAATTATCCTATTTTAATTCATACCGCTCAGCCTACAAATTTTTTTCCTTCCTCTTTGGATCTTAAATCGCAAGTTATTTCTGATTGGCTGCTTTACGCAAGCTAATCTTGACTGGCCAGCTTACTAATTTCGGATCGGCTGTTGAAGTTGACGATGAAATCCTCAGCTTCTCTTTCATTTTCTAGTGTATTTTTGCTAATTTTATACAGTTTTTTACATGGTTCCTTTAAGATGTGATACACAAATACTCATATACAGGGAGCGGAGTTGCTTGCAACTGAGAATCCCCTTGAAATGATCAACTGTTTACTTTTACTGTTTACATTGGCAATATCTGCAATGAAATATCAAAAAGAATCTTGATACTTTATTACACCAATATTGTCAAAATGCAAACACCCTAAATGTTGAACAATATTCCATATCAATATTGGCTAAGATAAAGCCAGTGTGAACAATAATGTCCAATTACTGTTTTGCTGTTGGTGATTAATAAGCTACATTTTAAAAACACCAGGAACCGCATGTCTTCTTTGCGTTCTTTAAGGTTACCTAACGTATGGTTGATTTTCACTTGTCTTCATCTAACTCAGGTAAGTTTCAACATTTCATTAAACTATTTTTATTCTGAGAATGATGTAGTCTACCAGAATTATACATTTTAATTTCTTGTCTAAGCGACTTTTTTTTAGAAAAGTCAACAATAAATCTTGTCGAAGAGACTCATAGATCTACTAAAATAGAGGTAAACTATCAAACTGAACTCATATATATCGAATGCTTTACTAGAATGTAACTAAAAGAAATGAACAATTTTAGAAAAAAGGACAACACAGTTGAGTTCGAAAGTTTCGGAGCGCTCTGTGTTTATGTAATTTCTTTAACATACAGGTGTGACGTATTACTGTTTTATTTACTCGTGTATTTTTTAAGCCAATATATTTCATGGCCAATTTATAGAGTGGGGCATCCTGTATTTTTCTTATAAAGTTGTTTTAGTTGAAAAACGTACACGAGTATCAAAAGGCTCTCTAAGCAATAATTGCCGAGAAATGGTAATGTATTTGGATTCGTTTGAAAGGTCTTGTAAGAATGGTATCAAGCTTTATGACTAAACCCCAAACATTTCTTTTGAATTCTTTATTATTATAAATAAAAACATTTATATATTATTTATTATTAATATTATAAATAAAAATATTTATAATAATATAAATATTAAATTATATTACTAAATATTCTATAACTAACCACAAAACCTTATTTAAAATGTGTGGAAATCCATCCTCTTGATGGATAATGTGTGGCAAAAATTTCTATATGTTCAAAGCCGGCATACTATGATAGTTGTAAAATGTACTGTTACACATTGTTTTATTTTGATATCAAATGTATTATACTCGAAACATTGAAAATATTTTAAGTATAGTTGCGAAAAATATGACGAAGTGTGGTAAAAATTTATGTATATTGAGAGACGCATTACTATATTGATTACAAGTTGTATTTTAAACATTATATTTCAGTTTAGTAACAAATGTTTTATTAATATATTACTCATAAACGTACCATTTTTCTTAACTTAAATAAACCATGCACAATCATTTACTGATTAAATTAAATTTTATGCAAGTGACGAAAGATAATGTTCAAAATGTATAAAATCATTTATTTAAATTATATATTTAACTTTATTTATATCTCATTTATATTTCATAACGTGATAAATTAATTGCAAATAAATACATAGACATATTATGGAAATTATTAAATACTGAATTTCGTTATGCAAACTTTAAAATATGCATGCCACGTTGTACGATATACATTTAAAAGACATATATTATAAAAATAAATAATAGGATAAAAGTTACGTGGAGTAATCTATTAAAAGCTATATTAATCAAAATTTATTTGAAGTTTATCCAACATTTACAATAGAGTTTTCTTATCTGGCATTGTCATACTAATTTGCATTGAATCTTTATCTTTAAGAATTTATTTTTATAGCATTCATTCATTGTAATAGCAATTTAATTTTTCATTTGAAATAGTTTCATGGAAATTCTCACGAGTGAAAAATTTTAAATAAAAACTAAAATATCAAATCACAGAAAATTTTTATTAGTTTATAAAGAATAATTTATTTTTTTCAAAATTCTAAATACTACAACTTTGTGTAAACCAAAACAGTTGATGATTTATCCTATTAACTGCTAAAAACATTAGCGTAACTTCGTCCAAGTCTGGTGATATATAAAGTACGACTTCAGTAGTTCATGATAAATGGGTTTGCCATTCAATCATCTGGAAAATTATCCTACCTCCGAAAATGAAGATTAATGCGTTTAAAAGTTCTTGTGAAATATTTTTGTTTCGTTGTTTTTATTCTGAAAGACAGATATGCGAAGCGGTCGATTTTGTCCAGAAATAATGTTTAATTTTACAATGCTTTAAGGATGTTGAGTAGTGCTTTACGTTTCATATTATATTTTATATACTTTTGTGTAATATATATGTAAATATATTCACATTTTTAAAATTAAAAAAAATTAAGAGGGTAAATTAAAACTAAATAAAAAATAAGATTCTTCTGTAATTTAACATTTTATTTTTCCAGCACTGGTCTTATTTTATCATTGTTTAGAAGATCTAGAAATAGGTAACATAAATAACATTATCACACAACCCTTTTTTGGTGGGAGCTAGAAATAAAATACTATAAGAATATAAATGTCTATATCATTCAGTAAATAATGCCACAATACCATGCATCATATTTGAAAATAATTTTTTAAAGTTTTTTTTCGGAGATTCTTTCTATTTATAAATTTGCTGTATTCTTTCAAATGTTATACAAGTTTGTATAAAGAATAAGTAAATGTAATGTAAAATTATTTTTATAATATTATTTTATTAAATCATTAACATTTTAATTAAAAAATGAATATAGGAATCCGTAAATTAAAATTTACTCAATTAATTACTGAATTTGTATATAGCCTCTGCAAAAATAAACTTGCATGATTATTTTTTTCGAGAAAATGCCCGGTATAGAAGGCTAGAAACTGCAAACATTTCAGTTGAAGCATCACCGAAAACCATTTTTTTAAAAGTAAGCAGTAAAAAGTAAAATATTGTGAAAAGTTTGAACTTTGGTAAAGTTAATTTTTGGTTTCTCTGAAGCCCACCTGTTGCGTTGAAAACTTAAGAAATGGAGAAAACTTAACAAGTAATGGTTATGTCAAAGTTTAATTGAAAATGTTTCAATAAACATTAATTTTTTAGAATAAAATTAAAATTAACTATCTAAATTGAAAACAAGCTATTGAGGTATTGAAACGTTTATTTATTTCAAGTTTATGATCCGTTAATAAATTTCAAAACACTAGAAATGAATACCACCACACATTATATGTATATATAGACCACATGTTTTTTGGCTATGTGGCTCAAGTTTGGGTACATAATGATACTTATTTCCTACTATATTTTACATGTATCTGTTTTGATTCAGCTATTTATTGGGACTGTGATATACTGGTTAATGTGGCTTAGGTTCCGGTGGGAGGGCGTTTGCAATATGCTTTCGAATGATTGCATTTGATTTATGCATTGCGACACTCTGGCACAAACCCACTGCCACTTTTTGCACTGTTTTACCCTGCTTAATTTTCGTTCCATAACATGGCTCTTATTTTTATAATTATACCCTCTGCCGATGAGGCTACAGCCTTTTTAGTTTCATTATCTTGTTCTGGTTTGATTTGTTTAATTTTTTATGTTTTGTTGTTTTTAACTTGTTAATTAATGTTTAAATATTGCATGGGATTCTGGTTCTTCTAAAAATACTATGGTGTAGTTGTTTAGCTGTGGTCAAATATGTAAGTTATAGGTAGTCGAAAATCAGTTTTGTAAAAAATAAGGACTCTCAGTATTTTGAATGAAAGTAGATATCTTTCTAATACAAATACGGTTTATTATGATGAAGTTGAAACCAGGTTCTGTTACAAACAAGTTGCCGGCCTGCAAATATTGTAATATAAGGAGAAGGCTTAAGTTTGCACGCAGAGTGATCAAAGGCAGGCGGCGAGAGAGTAAGAGGTATTACACGATTTCTTTTTGTGATTACAGTGAAGTCATGGCGATAATTAGATACACCAATTTGCCAAATAACGTACTGTTTTGGCGAGAACAATGTGACAAGAGACAAGTGGGGATTGTCCGTTAATGATAAGCCTACGGGGGAGAGATAAAGGAAAATTATGAATTTAAGCGCCACAGAGGAGATATGGAATTTTGGTAAACCAGCGAAACCGCATACTACATTTCTCATGAGGTTACCTCATAGAATTGAGAGCCGGCGTTAAAAATAGTAGTGGTACGTTACAGATATTATATGAAAGGCATTTGGACAACTGAGAAAAATGTAATAAGTAAAAGAAATGAAACCTTAACGAACAAAAGTGTAGGTGTAAAGAATCTGTCTAAAGTTTGACTGCAAAGAGTAAGTTACAATGGGAATAAATTCCTTTTTTTTGATGGAGCTATTTATGCGGTGAGAAAAAGATACCGAAAGAATTAAAGCAATCATAATAAAAGAGAAATACAGGGAGTAGCTAGATTTTATAACAGGAAAAATAAAATAATTTTAAAGAAAGAAAATTTAGAAAAGTAAGGGAGTGAGGGAATGAATTTTAAGAAAGTGGAATATGTGAAGTTAAATCCTCTTCACATATATCTATGTGAAATTGAAGTGCCGATAGATTTTCAGTTGTTATGAAATGATTTCTTTTACTGGCGTTAGATATGTGGCCGAATTTTACGACAACATTGAAATTAGTTGTTCCCGCAATATAACCATCAGATGTCCGTAGATCCTGACAATGAATAATCCTAGAAAGATGTAAAAAGAAGTCCAAGCATATTGATACCTTTGCATATTCATCTTTTATTGGAAAACTTGGACAATAAATTCGAAGGCATGGGACTAAATACAGCACAAGCATGGGATGGCCTCGGTCGATTTGTTAATTAGAACTTAACTCCATGTGCAGAGGCGGTAAAGTAATTGTATAATCGTGGTTACATTTTTACATCCAAGATTGGAATATAGAGTCATGGCGATTGCGAAAATATACCAAAGAACAACAGAAAAAGATTCCTTAATGTTAATCAAATGGGGGGTGGTTTGAATTTACTTGGCACGAAGTTAAACTACCAGAGGCGCTAAAAACCATGCATTTTATAGCATTAACCTTTATGGGAAAAGAGGAAAGAACATCTGCTTATACATGAACATTTACTGAAAGAAGGCGTCTGCGATCTTTAATGTTTAGGATTTTACATATAAGTGACATACCACACCATCCTTTGTTTTTATAAATTATTTCATTTTGAACGCAGAGCAGACATTGGTGAATGCCGATATCAATACTTTATGAGTATTGCACTTTTATTTTTATTTTTATTATTATTTTTTTGTTATAATATGCGGTTGTCTTGATAGAAGAACGGATCTGAGAGATTGCCTAGCAGAATAAAATGAGTTTAAATAAAATGACATTGTTCTTTTAAGAATAATTGGAATCCAATTTTTGAAAGAAGTGATGAAAAATAAAATATAATTTAGAATATAAATTTAATTTAAGATATATATATGATGCAACATCATATATGATTTAACTTCACAAATACTTGCATTTTTTGGTCTATATATAATTTGTGTGGTTATTAGCAGCTGTAGCACTTATCGCATAGATGCTCTTTTTGTTTTGAAAATTTAACTTGGCTTATATATATATATATATATATGTACAGTCAGTGTTTAAAGATGTTTGTGAATGGCGTATTTCAGCAAACAGGTTCACTTCCGTATTTATTCGAAATTTCGAAATTTGAGTTATAATTCAATTTTAACTGAAAGAGTTGTTTCTGTATAGGAGGAAGTGAAATTCCAAATAATATCCGCGATTATTAATTTTACAAACATTTATGAGAAAATTCAAGAATAAAATACTTATACTGGGATTATAACATTTTTTAGCCAAATTGATGTACGTATTTCCGTTCGTATGTACGTATTTATTGATTCTTCCGAAATTCAGCTTCTTTTAATTTTTGACCGAAAGCTATAATTTTTACTTTTTGAAGAACATAACAAGAAAGAAAAACTGTTATTGATTCTAAAATAATTTGTGGTGGGGGGATTAATTAATAATATAATTATGCTGCGATTATGGTATTGTAAAGCTGGTGGACATAAAATGAGATGTACGCGTTTAATTTTAGAAAAAAAATAGTGAAAAATTAAATATTTCTACAATTATACTGATATTATGGAGTAATTTAAAGTATTTGGTAATAATTAAACTCTGGAAAACTTATGTCAATAATTGAATTTTGATTCTAGCAATTTTTAATTAAATGAAACTTTTTATCCAAAATATGAATTTCGTATATTTGCAGCGTTCAATTTCATTAAATAAAACTTTCATTTAAGAAGCATGTGTATTAATTAATATAGTTTTGAACTATGTGTAAACAATACACACTTTGTTTAAAGATATTCGAAAAAAAAGTTTCTTAATTTTATTTTAAAAGAAGAAAGAGATAGATTTATAGAACAGGTAATTTAGAAATGTAAATTTTGTTTGAAAGACATCTAAAAGTAAAGTAAAAATAAAAGTTAAAGCTGTCTTTTTTATGTTCTAAAGGCGTCAAAAACATTTATTTTACTTAGTTCTAATTATAAAAAAATAGAGTTCGAAGAATAGATATTTCCATATTTCAATTTAAATGATTTTTAATGCGCATTAGCTAAATAAACTTTAAAAGATTTTCAATTTATTACATTATTAATTTTATCTAATTATCTAAGTTATCGATGGAAATTATTCCTTTTACGTTTAAAATTTATCACTGTAAATTATTTATAATTTAAGTCGGTGTAATTCGGTGAAGTCGAAATTATGCACATTTAAAGTTCGAACTTATTCTGATTTTAAATTCCATTTCAATAGAAAACAAATTGTAATGTGTTATTTTTTTAAGCATAATTCAAATACTATTTAGCTAAATGAGTTGTAATCAGCTTTGATGGCCTGTCAAAATGAGCATAATTCAGAACTACCTTTCGAAATTTTGGATTCACATGTCTGAAGATTCTAGAAATCAATTTTTGTTACAATTTTTGCAGGTTAAAATGCATATTTTTCACCAATATCATATTATGAAATTAATATTAAATAAAATTTTTATGGTAGCCTATAAAACTTTTAATATACCGATTTCTACAAGCTTTAAATATTCAAAAATTGCACCTCATACCGCCAAGTAGTTTTTGAGTTATGCTTAAAAAATGTACACACTGCAGTTCGCTTTGCTACAATTAAAGATGAATTTAACATTAGGCGTTCAAAATTTACATCTGCTTAATTTCTAAACTACTTCACCCAATGATTGTCCTCTTGGACCTGAAAGTATAATAAAGCGAAGACTCTACATATTGACTCGAAATTAGGTATAATATTGTGTCAAAATTAGGTGTTAGCGTTGAAAATTTCAAAATTTGTTCAATTACATCATGGAAATGGCTCCTTAAACTTATTTTTTAGCGTGAATTGTAAAAAGACATAATTTCCATTTGAATGGCTATTTTCGTTTTTTTTCTGTGGTAATCTAGGGATTAAAATGCACGAAGTGCACAGAAAAAAATAAAACCCAATTTGGGTCGAAAGATTCTTGGGTATGTGCCCAAATTGGGTCATGCCTGTTTTGGTTACCACTGTGTATCCATTTTGGGCACTATTAAATACCCATTTTCAAAAAAAATAAATAAATGGGTATTTAATAGTGCCCAAAATGGATACACAGTGGTAACCTAAACAGGCATGTCCCAATTTGGACACGTACCCAAGAATCTTTCGGCCCAAATTGGGTTTTATTTTTTTCTGTGTGTTTTCTCTTTTATCTTAGAGAGGGAGGGGCAACTGTACATTTCTTTTAATTAACTTTTTCTGAAGCACATTGCTTAAGTCACCTAACTTATTTTTACTTAACCTAAGTATAATAGAGTATGTAGCATTCAGCGTGTAAAAATTAAACAAAACATAAAACGTACGAAAGCCATTAATTAAAGAGTGTCTCAAGGTGCTCCACCCTCTCCGATACTCGGGGCGTATTTGCTAGTAACAAAATATATTAATATGTCCGTTGTGCAGGTTACATTCAAAAGTTTGGCATATTTTCTGTGATTTGATGTGCTTACAGCTAAAATTACAGGCAAAAATTTTCAACTTAGTTTTAGATCGCTCTAATCAAAATCTTCCTTCTTTAGAATAATTTTCGGTACTTCTCTATTATCCCGTCGACCACTTTTTATAACAAAAAATTATCGCCAAACTTTAAGATTAAACGCCAAAAATGCAGTCCCATTTACATGATGTCAGAAGCATTATATGTGTTTGTTATGTCATCAAGTGGTTTTTAATTCGACATTTGCGTGTATTTTTCATTATGTTTTACTGAGTTATTAGTTATTTCATTAATTAAAATAACAATTGTGTCCTTAGATTCTTATATTTTATTTATTTATTTATTTTGATATTCCAATGGCAACGTTCTCCCGTTTATTTGGCGATAGTTTTTTGTTATGAAAAGTGGTCGACGGGATAATAGAGAAGTAGCTAATTTTCTCATAAGCTGCATTTAATTTTACAAATAAATTCCAATGTTATAAATTTTTGCAAGATTAACACACTTATAGGACACCCGTTGTTGTTATTACATCCATATCCATCACCAAAAGCTGAAAAGGTAGCTAAAACTTAGTGTATTTTTACAAGAAGTAGTTCTAAATACGCTTTAAGATTACAATTTTCTAATATTTTCTCAGACACGGCAACTTTGTTCATATTTATGTTCAAGGTATCCCAAATGAAATACATACACATCTATTTAGTATTATGATAACGTATTCCAAATTCCGTTTATAACTGTATTTTCAAATGCTCTCAAAAGCAATTTTTTTCTATGTCCCCGTGAGAAATTTTCTCTTATGCTTCGAAGAAAACCATAAAATTAAGTTATAGCCGGCGGTATTATTTTAAATGAAATGGAAAACTTTAGAATAATATATAAAGGTTGTTGAAATAGTTTTCTAACTTTGTGCCTATTCAAAAATACAATGCATTTGAATCGAAATTATTGGTTTTTCTTTTCTGTTTCAATTGTTTTACATAAGAATAGTAATATAATAAATAGAAATAAAGGATTAATTGCAAGCATATGCAAGAAATATTCAAAACATTTATGTATTTAAAAACGTAATACTCTCTGGGTGTTTACTTTAAATATATTTGATAATATGTATTGATGAATGTCAGTATATTTAAGATATTTTCTCTCTCTCTCTCTCTATATATATATATATAAATATATATATATATATATGTATATATGATATCTCACAAGTAGTCATAATATCAGTTTTAATTTTTTATTCCTAATTTTAAATAAAAAACTTTGCAAATTCGTTATTAAATGCACTGTAAATAATCAATTCTCTTATGTACTTAAAATATATCTTGTTTTTTCATGTAATTTTATTTCATAACTAAATAAAATGTTTCTGCTTTTCATGTTTTTTGATTCCAAGAATTAAAAGAATAATAGTTCATTGAAGTATTTTGAAAATAAATGAAATCACATAAGCATTATCACATATAAGTTAATGTTCTATCTTTTCAAAACTATTCGTCGAACAAAAGGAACATTAGCTGTAGCTACTGTGGACAACATTGAAGAATATAAGGCTACTCTATATTTGATCATGTTATTATTGTGTGATTATTATCATGTATAAAGGCACTTTACTCATGGTCTATTTCAATGTCGTCGGGCATCGGTACGAATTTTCAAGTTCCTGGAACCGTTGATTTTACGAGATGGAAGATCTTGCTAAGCTGTTACAGCCTGTAGTTCCGTTTGATAAATGACAGCGGTTTCATGCCTCCGTATTTAAGCATAGATGTTTGTTATGAAGATTGGCGTGCAGCAACTATCTTGATAATCTGTATTTTTCAGTTAATGTTTCCAGTGTGAAGTTCAGCAAAAATATTATGTTCTTTAGCTTTAACATTATTTCTTAGTTAAAATATTTTTTTTAAATATTGATATATACAGTTTGTTATCTTTAGCTCTTCTTTAACTTCACCATTATTCACAAGTAAATATTTTAAACTGTAGAGAACATTTTGGATTAAAGTGTAGACCACACATGCTTCCCCCTTATATCTGCACAACTGATTATCCACAAAAACACATCTACCGAACATTAAGATGATGCTCTGATTTATGCGGGATGTATCACGAGACAGACAGACATACACAGATGGCAATCAGATCTCTGTTTAAAGTGAGACTCTACTGACATATCCACTGAAATATTATGAAATGTCTTAAGGGTACTAAACAATGGAAAGTACGCCAAAAACTGCGAGTAAAAGTTTTCATTCTCTCGCCAAGGTTGTTTTCTCACTCTCTAGTATTACATATTAAAAAAAAAAAGATTTTTTTTTTTGCACGCATACATTAGATAAATTTCCTATATATACAGGGTGTCTCGAAAGGTTGTTTACAAACTTAACATGCTGGTCTGTCATATCATGATAAACAAGATTTACATAGTAACTTGTGTTCGAAAATGCAAACTGTGACCGCTAGAGGGCAATGAGCGCAGGCTTACGGGAGAGTGGGAAGCGTAATCATTTCAGGCGAGGACGTTGCAGGAAAAGGATGAATTGGTTTAGTAACGCAAAATTGACCAATATGCATTATGTGTATGACGCCGGGGATGGAACTGCACGAGCCGTGGTACGGATGTACCTTGAGCGCTTCCCAAGTAGATGTCAGCCAAGTCATGTTTTATTTGGACAATTGCACCGCAGATTGCGTGCAGCAGGAGCTTTCCAAGTACGTAGCCACATCGGTCGAGAACGCACTACACGCACACCTGTCGTAGATGAAACCGTGCTACTGGAATTTGACAGAAACCCGCAAACAAGTCTACGAGCAAGTGAACGTGTCTTGGGTGTGCATCGTTCCAGCGTTATGCGCACACTGCATGAGGAGACGCAACATCCCTACCATTTACAAAGAGTACTGGCATTGTGCGTTGACGATTATCCCCAACTCGTTGCATTCGCACGCTGGTATTTGCAAAAGCGGGTCGCACAGCCGGATTTTCCCTCGTGGATTTTGTTTTTGGATGAATTCTGTTTTACACAGGACGGTGTCCTGAACCTGCACAACATGCACATATGGGTGCATGAAAACCCAAGGTTTACACGTGCCCATCAATAACGTTTCGCTGTAAACGTTTGGGCTGGTATTATCGGTGACATGAAAATTGCCCTCTAGCGATCGCAGTTTGCATTTTCGAACACAAGTTCCTATGTAAATCTTGTTTATCATGATATGACAGACCAGCATGTTAAGTTTGTAAACGACCTTTTGAGACACCCTGTATATGTATGTGTATGTATTATAACATAGTGTAAATATTGAACAAATTAGTTGTGTGTATGAAATGGGGAATAGGTTAACAGAAAATGATCATAAAAAAAAAAAATTCTTCTCTCGCCAAATCAATTTGCTCTATCTCGCCAACATTACTGTAAAAAGAAAGTGCTATACAGAATTAATGCAAGTTATGTAAATTTTGAAGTGTTATTACTCAAAAGTAAGAAACAATCAGTCTGTTGTGACAAATTCTTTTTAAATATAATTCAAATATCTAGACAATATAATCAAAGTAAAATAAATAAATAAATGCACTGTGACAGAATTTTTTATTTACAAAATCAACAGTATAACTTTAGTAAACGTATTTCGTTAACATAATGAAACACTTTATCCATGCGAAAGAGTCTTTGGCATTTCCGTTTCGAAATATTGCAAGTGGGTAGGTAATCAGTTATACATGTCTTTCACAGCTGATAACCAGAAATAAATTGTTACAGGTTTGAAATTTTGTAGACTGGCTTCTGTTGATTTAATGATATATTGCGCGCAACTCTTACAAAAAATTCGCAAAATTTAAAATAAAAGATATATGAATATTTTTTCCGAACTAAGCTAATTCTGAGTGTGATTAGTATTCGGAGAAATAAAATATTGTTATAATCGATGTTTCAAGATATTTAAATAATAAGTTTGACTTTTGAGCCAAACATTAATAAGAACATAAATAAAACTGTAAAGTAAAAATAAATGGTCAATTGAATAGCAAGCGTATAAAGTAGTTATTCATGCACATTGTAATAGATTTATCAATATTCGGTTAAGACAAAATAATCTTAAGAATACTAATAATGTTATGTAATGTGTGTTAAAGATGCTTAACCAGAATAATTACACTACTCACCCAATTTTAACCTTTTTTCTCTATCTGGCTTTGTAAATGTGTGAAGCCGCCGCGGTCGTCCGACGATCTCAGACACGATGACGAAATAAATATATCATCGGAAAAATTTTAAAGAAAAATTCAATAAGTTTAATGCATCGTAAAGAAAAAGTGCTGGGTTCAAGAACCTAAAAATTTCAAACGACCGTTGGAAAAGAAATCATAGTTGAACCATTATTATATTGTGAAGTAATAATTATGACTGATTCATTCTTGTATGCTATTCAACTCAAATAAAAATCATAATGTATAATCTTTCACATCATTCTAATAATTTTATTAAATTTTAGTTGAATCAGGTTATAAAAGATTCCTTATTACATACTGTTACTTTCATTTATAGTAAAAAGGGGTTATTATTTTCATTTTATGAATTAAAAGTTGCTACATGTATGTATATATTTATGTTATAACATTTATGGCTATATGTAAAGTGTATGTAAGCATATATAAGAATTTGCGGACGTATACATAGAATGTCTCAAAATGATATTTTATTTCAAATGATTACAAAAACTATTTATACGCTGTATTATTATATTTTTACAGCGCTATTAGTATTGTGAAGTTTGTTTAACTAACTTCATTATCATTCATGCTCAGTAAAATATAATTACATATTTTAAATCAATAAATACACAAAAATAACCTGAAATAAATTAATATATTATCTCTGTGGTAATAAAAAAAATCCTGTATCGGAATACAATATTGTTTGTATGATATGTGTCTGATAAGCGAAAGAAAGAACAACGAATATGTTTTTAGTAGAATATTTAATTCTTTAGATTGAAGTTCTTAGTTGATTTTAAACATTAAATACATTTGTACGGATATCATTTATCAGTTTATTATGTGTTTCATGCGTTATATATATATATATATATATATATATATATATATATATATACAAGGTGTCCACGTATAACCTGACCGACCTTTATTTTCGCAACCGCTGGTTCTACATGCATACTTCCAATTACAAAAATGGTTTAAATAAGGTAAAGAATTACTTTCAAAGCGATTTGGGTCAAGAAAAACAGATTAAAAAATTACGAAATTTTAATTTTTATATGGTCCCCCGGTCTTATTAGTGATATTTAGTAAAAATTTACTGTGACACTAACAAGTAAGGCAAAAAAGTCCCATTCATCTAACATTAAAATTGACCGAGTTATGAAACTTTGAAATGCATGACTTATACCGCTTTTTTGCATCTCAAAACATGATTTCGGAATTGCTTTCAGGGGTCGTATATAAAGTACTTAAAGTTATTTCAAGGTATCTGCGCTTTGAAAAAAATCGTACAACTATTACGATTGAGTTAACTTTTATTAATTAAGTTTCAGATTAGTTAAAATACTTGTATTTTAACATATGTTTTATTTTGAAAGGATTTGAGGCTATGATTTCTTTTAACAAAAATGATGTTATTTTCATAAGGTTTTATTTAACTTGCTACGTTCGTCTTTCCAGTTTAAAATTTGTACTCGATCTTTAACTCACTTTCAAGTATCCGATCGAAGTTAAATTTTACATACTGACTTAAATCCGATGACAGTGTAATATTATTATAATTTTCGACGCTTACCATCTTATACATACTTATATTAGAGGATAACACAAAAGAAATCGGATAGATCACCGTCAACAAGTTTAAGAAAGAATTTTAGATTAGATAACATAAACCTGCGATGGTTGTGTTTTTTAACTTTTATAATTACGTTTTATGTATTTTCTAACGCTGAATAAAAAAAAATTACCTTCACTTTTAACCATCATGTCAGGATTTTTCGATAATCGTAAATTTCAAGGTTAAAAAATAGCGAAAAATTTAATACTATAAATTAGATGTAAGACTTTTTTATTCAGTTTAATTTTATTTAATTCAATAATTTATTCAAATTTTTGGCTTATACTGGGTTTTTTACAGCTAAACAGCTCAGGGGTCTGATGAGGTTGGGAGGGGAAGGGGGATCAATTTTAACTTTGAGCTTTATATCTTTGAAATTTGTGATTTGAAAAATACTGACGTGATGGTTTAAAATGAAGGTCATTTTCGGATTCTGCGCTAAAAAATACATAATAATCAATTTTCAAAAATTTAGCAAACATGGCACAACCCAAAATTTGAAAGACAGTGTAATCTAACAGCATTTTAAAATCTGTATCATTTTGTAAAGAATTGAGGCTGTAGTTTTCATCCTTTTATTTAACAAAAATTCTGTTATTTTTATCCTTTTATATGTTCAGTACAAATGGTATAATTTGTATTAATATGTCAGAATGATTATAGATTTAACATTTATATTAGATTGCAATGTTAATTTTGCTCTCAACTATTTTTTTGATATATCTGACGATTATTTATATTTCTACTACATTTGTGAATGACCCCTATTTCGCATCAAAAAATATACTCCAACTTTAAACAGCTATTATTCGGTCAATTTTACTGTTAGATGAATGGGACTATTTTTGTCTTACTTGTTAGTGTCACAGTAAATTTTTACTAAATATCCCTAATAGGACCGGGAGACCGTATAAAAATTTAAATTTCGTATTTTTTAATAACTGTTTTTCTTGACCCAAATCGCTTTGAAAGTAATTCTTTACCTTATTTAAACCATTTTTGTAATTGGCAGTATGCATCTAGGACCAACTGTTGCGAAAATAAAGGTCGGTCAGGTTATACGTGGACACCCTGTATATAAATATATTACTTTAAAACAAAATTAAAGAAACAGATAATATACTATCATAAAGCACAAATAAATGTCAAAAGTACTCCTGACAAATGGAGCATGTTATAAAAGAAAATATCTCTCGAAGTGAAAATTTCAGTTTTGTTCGTATATGATAAAAAAGGAAATATATTAAAAGTCTATGTGTAGTGACAAAATCCTTTACGAGATCGATATTCGTTTCCGAATTTCTCCAGAAAAACGAGATATATATTTTACTTTTAAGGCAGAATATCTCCCTAGATATTTGTTTTTGACAGATCAAGGAATGTTTACCACGAAAAACTGTATAAAATCCTGATACTAATAACACAGAAAATGTAAGATAATATAAAATAATACGAGAGAATCAATCGCCAGAGACAGAAAAAAAATTCCTTCTTTGAACAGTTTTTTTTATGGAGGAACGCCGTATCTCTTATGGCATCAATTCAAAGACATTTTGTATAGCAATACATTAAACTAAAAGAACTATATTTACACTGTTCTTTCAGTTTAATGTATAATAGTTAAAGTCCGGAATATATGCATTATAAAAATCGCAATATATACAAACAAAAATTGCATAAAAATTATTTAAAATGTGAACAATAAATATGCCCTCATAAATTTTCATTTGCTAATCATTTTCACAGATTGTCACATATGTTTAATGTTCATAGAATAAGGGACATACAGACGAACCGAAGTCATAAACACATTTCAACTATATTGGAAAGTGTTAAAAAGGAAATTTGGATCTTATTTATGAATTTATAAAAAACATTTTAATGAATAGCTTTTGAAATACAATACAATGTCATAAAATATTTAAAATATTTCAATTTCGATGGCACATTTTGATACATCGACGTTTAACATTCTCCGGGATATTGGTAGTTCTTACTAATATTGTCCAAAAAACATCTAAATTAGAATGGGATGTTTTCTTGGTGCAAAAAATCTTTCCAAAATTCTTAGCTACACTAAGCAATTGTAAGACAATATATTTTTTAATTAAGTAATTTTTTGAAAAAATATAATGTGTTTAACTAATTTTATTTAAAAATGTACGTGTAAAAAGTTGATTTCATTTGCAAAGTACGAGGTGTTTTCGAAAAGTAAAAATACACCTCAGACAGGATGAAAGAAAAAGTTTTAATGAGCGCATTGGCGACACATATTGTAACCTTGAACATTTGACCTTTCCCTCGCAGTTATTCGTTATTTGCACGGTGTTTCTGTTTCGTGTACCACGTGTTTATAATGGCTGCGTCAATTCAGAATCCCGCCAAATGTGAAGTATGTTCCTTCATACGTTTGCTTCGCGCAAAAGGTGAGCGTCCAGCGGATATTAAAAAAAAATTGTTTCTATACATGGGAACATTATGAATCGACAAATTGTAATGAAATGGTGTTGGGTAGAACCAATGTTCATGAAGAACCCAGAACAAGTAGGCCATTTGTGATCTCTGATACATTCTTTTAAAGAATGGAGGAAACGATTCTTGCTACAACCATTTATTCCTTTACCGGAAGAAACATGTTGCAGGGCAAAATTTCCACGGCGATGATGAGATTCTAATCGAAGTTGAAATGTGGTTTCGACAACAGGCGGTAAACGTCTATGACTGTGGGATACAAAAGCTTGTACCCAGACTTAACAATTGCTTGGACAATGGCGGCAACTAAATAGAAAAATAAGGCACGTACCAGTAAATAATTTGTAATGGACATTTTATCGAATTAAAGTTTTTGAATGAGTATGCGACATTGTATCTTTACTTTTAGAAAACGCCTCGTATTTATGTCGTAGGATTGTTGATACATCAGATGTAAAATTCTAATATTTCAAGTGTATATCGAAAGATTAAAATTTATATTAAAAATAATTTGTATACAGCAGTATATCACAATATTGCAAGCCCCCATTTTTTCTGTAGTATTTCCTTTCCATAATTTCGGGGAAATAACTGCATTTGTTATAAAAGCTTTTTTATATAATATTTATAAAAAGTAATACAAAATAAACAAAGTAATAATAATAATAATAATAATAATAAAATTAAATGAAAACAGTATCTATAAAATACATTAAATATGACAGCTTAAAGTGTTTTCAGAGCAAAAAAAAAAAAAAAAAAAAAAAGAAAAAATTTTGTTGAAGTTTTAATACATCTATCGAAAAACAGATATTTCTGAAACAATCCTCGTACATTTATTTCGTATTCCCGTTGTAAAGACTTCATTAAATTATGTGGAAATATTGAATGAAGCTTTCCATCCCAGACTATTTTCTCACGCCTGGGAAAGGTTTTTCCTACGACCAAGTCGCGATGCGGTGTCTAGGCCGGTCAAAGGAAAATTGACGTGCAGAATTTGGTTCAGTGGGAAGGTGATCGATATGATTTTTCTACAGAGACAATGAAACGAGGGTATCCCCTAGTTCGTGACAAGACACAAATTGGCAACGAGGCGCCAAGTGAAAATTCTTATTTCCCAATGAGAGAGGTGGAACGGAGTTTATTGGGCCTTGAGAAACCGGAAAACGCCCAAAACCCCCTTCCCCCTTCCCTCCGGAGCAGCGAAGAGCAGGCTGGAGCAAGAGTTGGATGTGAGAGATCAACTGAGAAGGTCGGATCTTAAGACCTTCTAGAGTGGAGAATCATCTCCCGGGAGTGCTATTGAAATCATCGGGCTGGACACCAAGTCCGGGGCTGAGACTCGCTGAACACCAGCGAAGGGAGGAAATATCCGAGACAGCCAGTCTCTACTGTGAAATAGTTTCAGCTTACCGTTCGAGAGAAAACCACTAAAGTGACACCCTGTCACCACTCTTAAAACTGCATTGAGTTCTAATCGCTAGCCGAGCGAGAAACCTGCGATGGCAGAGACTTTTATCACCTTGAACTGATTCTATGTGTCAATTACAAAGATGAACGGACCTACTATATATAAGTGTGTAACAATATTTTAATGTTAATTTACGACAGAAATAAAATATCATTTCTGATTTGACGATTGAGTTTTGCGTTGTCGCTACCATTTAAATATTACAACGTGAAATTCGGAATTCGTCACAGTGGTGGCAGCGGTATAAATTTTGTCTAAAAATTGACTGGCCGTAACCAGGCTGAATTAGAAGCAAGAGGGAAAGAGTGTTCCAATCACAGTTGATCCAGTGACAGAAGTGGAATCGGAGAGCCGCAACCAGGCTGAAACAGAAGCAAGAGAGAAAGAGTGCTCCAACCCCAACTGAACCGGATGCCAGTGACAGACTGCAGTGACAAGAGTGCATTGACGTAAGAAGTACCGGAAAGCCCCAGTACAGAGTGCCGGATTGTTAGAACCCTCAGTACTAGAGTGCCAGGTAGCAGACCCCGACAGAGCTGAAAGAAACCAACGGAGGTGATCCGAACTCAGGAGATTCCAGGTTAGAATTTTATTTTGTTCATTTCAGAGGTCTTTTTGTGGGTTTTGTTAAAATCTTGGTCGGTAGTATATTATTGTTTATGTAAAATTGGTAATAATTTTGTTTAGTATTTGGATTGAGGCTATGAAACATATTTTTTTCTTTAGTTTCTCAAAATGAAAAAAATAATTAACATTAATTATTAGGCAAATTAAGTGTAGGGGTATAATTCTGTAGAATTTTACAAATAATTCGTTTTGGAGTAATTGAAATTCTGGGTGAGTTAATATTACTAAATGCAAAAGGAATTTTGGCAGTGTATTAAGTGGAGCAGCCTTGTTAATTAAGTTGACAAAAAAAAAAAAAGTTTACCTTCAGGTATAATTTATTGAGAATTTATTTATAATTTAGAGTGTTTAATTTGAAATAGTTCTGGGAATGTATATGAGAAAATACATTTGCATTTGGTTGAATAATGATAAAGGTTTTTTATGTTATTATTGATATTGTATTTTTTGTAATGCTATTGTGAAATGATATATTGATTAAAATTGCTATATGGGAAAGTTTCTAAACGTTAGAGTTTAAGTTAAGAATTATTTTGTAGAATAATTGTAGATTGATCTATCAGTGAATATGTCTGTGTGGTCAGGGAAAAAAAAGTGCGATTTGAAAGAATTGGCAATTGAATTTGGCGCAACGATTGACGAATCGGACAAAGTGTTCCAAATCATTCAGAAACTGACTGAATCTCCAGGTTACGAAGAATCGCTAGCGCTGGGACAATTCGCGATCATAGAGAAAGAGAGATTGCAAAATGAATCTGAGGAAAAAGCGGAAAGAGAAAAATTGAGGGCATTTGAGAGGGATGAGAAATCAAAAGCGTTAGAACGCGAACATGAATTGGCTAAATTGAGGGTAGAAAGAGGATTAGATGAAGCTAGTTTAACTTTGAGTCGAAACGAGGGCGAATCAAAAATTGCGTTGAAATCAATTCTTCCAAAATTCGACCCAGAAAAATCCGAAATTTCTATTTATCTCAATTTATTTGAAAGACAGGTGCAGAAGGCCCAGATAAGCAAAAATCATTGGGTGACACAATTATTGGGACTACTTCCAGCTGAATTAAGCGAATTAATTTTGAAAGAAAACGCAGAGCAAACGGACGATTTTGAATATGTGAAAAGGATATTGCTAGAAAGATATCAGTTATCGGCAGAGGATTTCAGACTCAAATTTGTTATGTCGAAAAAACCTGAAAATAAAAATTGGCGAGATTTTGTTTTCGATATTTCTAATTATTTTGACCAATGGGTAAGCGGGCTAGAAATAACGTCTTATGATCAACTCAGAGATCTTATTATTACGGATCAATTGAAACGTAAAGTGAATCCTGAGATTAAACATCATTTTATCAATTCGTGGACTTCGATGAACACTCCTTTTGAGTTGACTAAGAAGTTAGACGCTTATGACTCAGCTAGAAAAAATTTAAGACCGCCAGGGCTTCCTAAATTCCAAAGTAATGAGAAATCGTTGGAGCGAAATAAGGTGCCAGGAAAACCGAAATCTGATGGTAGGGCGGCGGAAATTAATTCGAATTGGAGGAATAAAGAGGTTGTTAGAAATAGGAATGAAGTATTCGATAGAAGAAGAGAGATTACCTGCTATCTTTGCAAAAAACAAGGTCACTACAGGCATTCATGTCCCGAATTAGAACAGTTAGAAAAAACAGAGTCGATTCATCATGTAGCGGGCTTAGACCATTTAGAACTTTCAAACCTTATTTAAGCCAAGCATTAATTAATGGGAAGGAAATGACCATATTACGTGACTCAGGTACTAATATTGATGTCCTTAGTGCTCATGATGTAACAGCGGATCAATATACAGGAGAAAATGTTTGGGTTAAACAAATAATGGATAATAGGTGTCGCCGATTACCTATTGCGGAGGTTGAAATATTATTAAATTCCGGTGAGAGAATGAGGGCGAAGGCAGCAGTTGTCGACAAAGAAATAGATATGAATTATTACTTGTTAGGAAATAGAACTCATGAATTAATTCAGAAACAGAAATCTAAACCCCATTCTTTTAGAGCAATGCTCACAAGACAAAGCGCGCGTCTGAAAACCGAAACTAAAGGTATGTCGTTAGCGGTGAAGGGGGCAGATATTTCAAAAGGTCGTTTGACAAGCGAGAAACGGGCGACGCAGATAGAAGAAGTAATGGAGAATTTCGGACTCCAACCCAGCGGGATAAAGATAGGGGAATCGGGAGGTGAGGAAGATAAAGAAATTCTTCCACCCCCATTTGAAAAGGAAGATTCAGGGGTGAATTTAGCTCAAATTAGTAAGCTAGACTTGCAAACAGCTGAAAAGGCGGAAGTCACGGTGGACCCTATTAGCGAAGGAATTGGGGATAAGGCTTCCCATTTTGACATGGAAAAGGAGTCAGTAGTCAGAACAATAACGGATAATGTTTGTTTAGGAAGAGATAAATTTGTTGTTCCGTTAAGTTCGAAAAGGGGAATTTTATCACTGGGTCAGGACAGTGTAGTCGGGCAGTTAGGCATGAAAAGGTCTAGACACGAAATGTATAAGGATTATTTTTGGCCGAATGTTTTAGAGGGAAATGAAACATACACCGAATCTAGCAACCCCTGCTTAGGGTTAAGAAAGGGAAATGTTGAAGGGAAAGGAATTCTTTTGTCCAGTGGATATGTTGCGAGTATTATGACGCGTTGGTACACGGACACGGAGAGAACCGTACCCCTTTTTGAAAGCAGAAATAAATATTTAGTGACAGCTCTCAGAATAGTATTTGAAAAATGGAAAAGAAACGAATATTCAGAAAGACTAGTGACGGATTACGGGTTGTATTTAACCGCCCATGATATGGAGTTAGCAAGCGAGTTACCTGTGAAGATTCTCTTCTATAGAACTTCACCGAAGCAAGCCGAAATTCTTATTGGCGAGATAAAAGGAGGATCAGATTTAGGCGAAGTAGTTGAAGGCGTGTTCAATGCTTATTCTCCGTTATGTTTGATGGAAACTGAGGGATGGGATCCCTTCTGTTGTTTAAAATACTCAAGGCCCGTCCAAAAAGAGAAAATAAATAGTGAAGGGCGCCAGGCAAAATTTTCGGGCCGGATATTTACACTACCTGAGTTAAAAATGGTTACGAGCGAAAAGGAATGTGCCGCGATAATTTATGTTATGATGAAATTAAGGCATCATTTGGATGACCACGATCCTTTAAGTTGGCTGAAACATAATGATGTGTATAATCCCCGGTTGTTACGTTGGAATTTGATTCTGCAAAATTATCATTATGCAATCAAATACAAACCAGGGACACACATACCTCATTTTGATTTTTAAGTAGATTTGACTGTGGAAGTTAAGGAGAAGTGTATATATATTTTAAAATTCTTATCATTGTAATTTGAGTAAAATTTAGTTTTAAATTGGAATTTGTTTTAGAAAATGTATTTTTGGTATAAAATGTGCGACCAGGATTAAGACCTCTGATTTTAATGAAGTAAGAGTCTGACTGGATCGCGACTAAGATTTTTCAGCATGTGAAAAATCCCATCCTTGTGAGGGGGTGCTATAAAGACTTCATTAAATTATGTGGGAATATTGAATGAAGCTTTCCATCCCAGACTATTTTCTCACGCCTGGGAAAGGTTTTTCCTACGACCAAGTCGCGACGCGGTGTCTAGGCCGGTCAAAGGAAAATTGACGTGCAGAATTTGGTTCAGTGGGAAGGTGATCGATATGATTTTTGTACAGAGAAAATGAAACGAGGGTATCCCCTAGTTCGTGACAAGACACAAATTGGCAACGAGGCGCCAAGTGAAAATTCTTATTTCCCAATGAGAGAAGTGGAACGGAATTTATTGGGCCTTGAGAAACCGGAAAACGCCCAAAACCCCCTTCCCCCCGGAGCAGCGAAGAGCAGGCTGGAGCAAGAGTTGGATGTGAGAGACCAACTGAGAAGGTCGGATCTTAAGACCTTCTAGAGTGGAGAATCATCTCCCGGGAGTGCTATTGAAATCATCGGGCTGGACACCAAGTCCAGGGCTGAGACTCGCTGAACACCAGCGAAGGTAGGAAATATCCGAGACAGCCAGTCTCTACTGTGAAATAGTTTCAGCTTACCGTTCGAGAGAAAACCACTAAAGTGACACCCTGTCACCACTCTTAAAACTGCATTGAGTTCTAATCGCTAGCCGAGCGAGAAACCTGTGATGGCAGAGACTTTTATCACCTTGAACTGATTCTATGTGTCAATTACAAAGATGAACGGACCTACTATATATAAGTGTGTAACAATATTTTAATGTTAATTTACGACAGAAATAAAATATCATTTCTGATTTGACGATTGAGTTTTGCGTTGTCGCTACCATTTAAATATTACAACGTGAAATTCGGAATTCGTCACAGTACAGGTTAACCGTTGTAATATGAGACTTCTGGGGTTTTGTTTGAGACAGGAAGATATATTGATGCTTTAGCAAAGGCAGATTTGAAGAAATTCACATTCTATTTTGGGATTAGACAGACTAACGGATGTTGCACCATTATTTCAATTTTGAAGTTTACAGTGAAGTTTTGAAGTTTGAAGTTTTTCCATTTAAAATAGAGATTTTAAACATCAAATTCCACTTTTAGATCATAGAGAACTTAAAAAGTCTTGAGAAGTTTCGAAATAAAAATGGAAAAAAAGTATCATAAAAACTAAGAATAAATTCATTAAAAAAAATCAATAAATGTAGATACAACAAAAAAATACCTTATGATTTAAATTATACATATCATGACTTTTAAAAATATCTGTCCTCAGATGATATATAATTGCCCTATCGTTAAGACCATGTCTCAAACTTGCGGATAATATCCAAACGAAAATGGTTTGTTCCATTCTAGTCAAATTCCTTACCAGTGGAAATCAATTAAGACGGGGAAATATAGGGGGTTGTGTAGAACTCTCATACTAACATTTTCCAGGTCTAAATTGGATGTATCCGGACGCCCACCCTCACAGGATATTGCTATGGAAGGTTATGCTAGCGAAAGCTGTAGCGATTAGCTGTCGGGGAACACGTACCGGGTAGAATTTATCGTTTTATTGTTTTTCTAAACAAGGTTTTGTTTGATGTTTCATGTAACCATTTGACCAATAAAATGGTATTAAGGCAAAGACAACTAGAAAATTCTGTGAAAAGTGTCTTCTGACAGATTTTCTTTCTTTCTTTTTTTTTTTTTTTTCTTTTGTAAAATTTTTACAAGGTTTGACATTAAAATTGGAATTTATGACTATTTTTTATTTGAATCACGAAACGTATTTTACTAAGTTGATGACTGATTCTTCTAACAGAAAATTCCTGTATTTTAAAATATTACTCATAGTCAGTTAGTTCTTTGTTTTGTATTTTACAATATATATTATATATTCATAGGTGGAGGAATTTTTCTATACATATTTATTATATTATACATAAACACATATGTGAATATATTTCCAATAAATGTTTGAATGTGGATATATGTAGCAATTAAGTGTGTGAAAATTCAACTATAGTTGAATTTTTAGTTGAAAATATAGTTGAATTTTCGAAGAATATACTCTTCGACGTATGCGCATCTGCACATAAATCGCTATCAGTTTTAGCACGTTCCAACGTAGTTGAAAAGTGTTTATGAATTCGGTTTGTCTCTCTGTCTTTCTGCGCGTAAATATACTCAGATTGCCATGCAATTAACGCATTGTAATTAGGTTTACTGTGACACGTTCGGCATTGAAGAGGAAGTATGTAGCGTTTATAGTTCACTTGCAGGGACACTCAAAAGAATTATGTTAAATTACGGTCTATGGGGAAAATCATTTGCAGTTAATTTTGGTAATGTTACACCATTTCAAACATATTTAAATTGATATATGCCGTTTAGGTGCACTATCAGAGGTGTACTATAGAATACGATGTGCATAGCATTCATCATTCATTTACAGGACACACACACAAATTCGGTTAGAGCGTGTAAGAACAATAATTGCCGGAAGTGCGTTTTATGTTATGCTACGTTTTCAAATCAAAGATCTCGAGTATGAGTATATTTCCGTTTATTGATGGAAATTGCTGAGGTGGAAATTACAAAAACTGTTTCATAATCGATGCTTGACGCATGATTTTTCATTCTGGCTCTATTTGTATTTGAATTATTATTTACATATTGTAAAATGGAGTTTTCGTTTTATTTAGGTAATATAATACTAATATAAAGTGAATGATGCTGTTTCTTTTAATATTGGACTATGAATTTTGATTTTTTGCTGATCTATAAAACTATTTATCCCCACGTTCAACAATGCGAAATTTTCTGATACGTTCATGAACTCATTTTTATAGGTAGTATCAATTTGCAGGCATATCTACGGAAGTGATTTGGAACCAAAGAACGATTTTCAATTATCGATAACTGTATTTCATCAAGAATTATAATAGATCGAAAATCGGATTAAAACATAAACTTTGACACTATTTTCTAAAAGGTGATTTGTCTTTATAGAAACAAGAAAAATGGTATTGGATTTCTTGATATCCAAATAACAATTTCTATAAATTTTGTAACCTAAATATGCTTTTATACTAATGCGTTCGGCGTGGTTTGTATAATGTGAGAAATGTTACTTGTGATCGATGCCTACCACAAGATTTTTTATTGTTATTTTTTCACTTTCATTAATTCTCTAATATTTGCAGATATAGACGCACACTAGTGCACTTTAATTAGGTAAAAAATGTAATATAATTGTGACCATTGCAGGAACTTTTGCTTTTCAATTACAATTCTCTCATTATTTCTATTTTAATAATTCCATTTCAATAAACGCAGTATTCCAGTTTCATCAGATATAATGAAAAAGGAAAAAGTATTGCAATTCAATTAATACTACATTGTAGTGCAAGATTGTACAAGATTTATCTTGGTTTGTTGCATATTTTAATACATTTGAAAGACTTGTTGAAATTATTAATAGATGGAATATGTATCGAGCATAAGTGATTATGATGTACTTTCTAACAATTAACAACGTACGAATTAAGCTACAAATCTTAGACAAGAATCTATTTCTATTAAAAAATTCCTCTTTGTAGTATCATTTAATCATTTTATTAATATTATTTTATGAGAAATTGCAGTTTCTATTGGAAAAAGAAATATATGGAATGTAGTAATACATTCATAATAAGTTTGAAGAAAAAAGCAAAAAGTATATAAAATGATAAAAGATGCCAGATAAATAAAATAAATATAACCCAAGCATAATTTTAATAAAAAATGGAATTTAAATAACAAATGAAATTAAAATGGAATTCGAAAAAAGACACGTGACCATGTATAATCTTCAGTTTGGTAGTACATTTCACATATGAAATGAAAATGCAATATTTCATAAAATATATTGGCATATTTGCCAAGAATAGTATATTTCTACCAAATAGATTGCACTAACAAATGGGTAAGTGTGATCGAAGATCGCACAAAGGGTTTCGTTTAATATTCCTTTCAGAACACTTTATCCTTTCTTTAATAAATCCAAATAAGTTTCATTAAAAAAAGTCATGTTAAAATAAAGTCAAAATTTACCGGTCTATTTTTCTCATTTTTTCGAAAATCTGAGCCGGTCCGATAGCGGGCGAATCCCGCTATTATACTCTTTCATAATAATATCTGTCATGTGGCCTATATGCGATTAAAAAAAAGTAATAAAATAAATTTCAAAGTTAAGCATGTTGCATAGAGACCTTCAAAATGTTATAAAACATGCCAATATTTCCATAATCGGGTTTTTATTATGAATCAATACGTTCTCCAAACTCTTGTATTTACTATTCTCTATTACTCTCTTTGTATTATTCTCAAACATTTGAAAAATCTGTTAAACTTCAAATATGACGTCAGATTAATTTTCTTTATAATTCTCTAAACTGATATTAAGCTGCTTTCTGTATTTACACATGCTCTTTGTATTATTGAGAAATGTTTGAAAATTTCCGTTTTATTAATAAGATGTCATATTAATAGTTTTTTCAATGGGTGAAACTTTTTAAGAAATTGAAAGAATTTTATTTTGGATTTTTAATTGTTGGCTACTGCTATAAAAAAAAATATTTAAATTTAATAGGAAAAGGCTTTTAGATCTATGGTTTTTTATCTCTTTATATTAAAATAATACGAGTTTTTCAAATTTTATGATTTTGAGCTTCATAATAGGTATGCAGCTATATATACACAAAATTTTATGCCTGTAAGTTATAATTTCTGAGAACCGGCTCAGTAACAGACAGACAACGAAGTGGGGATGATGATGAACGAAAACCTATAAAAAAAGAAAACTAAAAAAACAGATGAAAAAGGGATAAAAAACAAAATTTACGCACATACCATGTTGCATTACACGAGATTCAACCACGCGGCCTAACAGCATTTGAAATAGGCGCACGTGAACAAAAATATCGCAAGATGGATGAATATCCACGGTTACAGTAATTTAAAATTGAGTCCTTTATAGTTTATAGAAAATCTCTAAAATATATTAAACAATAATTGCAAGTAAAAACTCAGTAATTAATAATAAAACCATGTATATTTTTGAGATACACAATTATTTGAAAAAATTATATATTTATTATCCTTTAGTAAATAAAACAGTATAAGTAAGAACATTACCACAATTTCTATAGTGTATTGAAATTACTAGAAAATAGGTTTTGTGAATCCTAGTGCGGCCTTCTATATCTATTATTTAAAATAAATGAATATATAATATATGTATGCTAATAATTTTTAAAACCATTCTAACTTACTTGGAGATGTTTTTCAAAAATATTTTTAATTTTTTCCCCTAATTTATGACTAATACGTATATATTCGCATACACACACACATACACAAAGATATATTCACATGTATGCAAAAACATATATATCTTTTTGATATGTTGTAAATAATTTAAAACCTCTTTCGCTAACTTATGAAGTTTTACATACCATACATGTACATACATACATGCATGGGCATACAAATAAATATATATTCGCATACATAAACATATAAATATATTTTTGTTAAGTTGTAAATCATTTATTTACTTTGTTTGGTTGCAAATAATAAATTTTTTAAAACTTTATTTTATTAATACTAGGGGGCTCTGCCCCCTGCTCGCTACGTTCACCAACCCCCGTTCTGATTTCACAACCTCTTAAAACCTGGTAATGTATCCTATTTTAAAAAGATGATGATGATGATATCACGAACGGTGACTATCTTCTGTAATCAGGTTATAATGCTTTTTCATTTAACTGGTTATAATGCTTTTTCATTTAATTCATCTTTTTTATTTTTAATATTCATGTGTAAACACAATTTTTATGACGTAATTTTCTTTATTTCTTGCTTTCAACACGTGATCATTTAATTATTATTTTAAACTTTCATTATTGTTTTTAATAGTCTCGCGCAAATACATTTTTTATTTGAGATAAAACATAATCCTTTGCGCTTATTTAGAAATTGGCAACAATATAAAAAAAAAATGACTTTTTCAATAAAAGATTTTTTATTCGATTTTTTGAGTTTTTATTGTCCGACAGTGATAATTTTTTTAATTTCTGAAAGCTTGTTATATTTCGCGTTTGGTGGTATGATTTTCGAATCCGTAGGATGGCTAGAAAAAAAGTAATAGCTCCTCAAAAAAGTCCTTAGTAAAAAAGCGATGAGAATAACCCGGAATATCTACGCAGAATTTGATTGGTCCATTTCGTTTTTGGCTCAGTTCCAGATTACTTTTTTTTAATATAGAAGGATATAAATTTTTAAAACGTTTCTATTAACTTGACATAAAAAAACAATTATTAACCTAAAAATTTTTCAAATGTTAAAATTTTTCAATTTATACATTTTTTATTAATTTGAAACAATTTTTTTTTAATTTTTAGTATAACTTTTTTTATTAGTTTGAAATTTTTTCAAATATTTTTTTTCTTCTTCTTCAGGAATTTCCACTAAAGAGTGGGTTTCCTCGACCCATTAAAATATTTTTGAGAGATCTTTTCCATTTTTCTCTGTCTCTTCCAATCTTTTTTAATATATTTTGTTAACTTGAAATTTTTTCAAAATGTATTTTTAAACTAATAATTGTTTTAAACTTATAAATAATACAAACATATTACACATCTATACATATACCCACATACAAATGTATCCATTCGTATACACACACACACACACCATATATAATATATATATCATGTTTTTAATTTTTTTTCACTTCAATCCTTTTTAATCATGTTTTATTTTGAACTTAATTGTTGTTTCGTTGTGTATTTCTCTACATTCTTGGTGTGGTTGTCCCAAAATCACATTCTTTATCTATTTTATGGCTAATATGAAGATGAAACCACACATTATATTTGTGGAAATTTAGGCAAAAGGACCTGAAGATTCTGTCTAAATTCCACAAATTTCCATTTTTCAATTTCTGCCTTCTTTTTTTTTTAATACTATGTTTTTGGTATCTTTGTTCAGTTTGATGGGAGGGGGGGGGGAGGTGTATTGTTGTCAATTAGTTATTGTACTTTTATTCATAATTTCACACTTTTTGTTGGTAGTTGTAACGTTCATATATATATATATATATATATATATATATATATATATAATTGTAAAACCTTTGACTTTCAAAATACATTAAACAAGTTCTTGCATCAAATCTAATTTAATCTCCTATTTAAAGATAGGTAAGCATAAAGTGTATACAGAATACAATTAAGTTAATACAAAAAAATACCAATGCGCCATTTCAATGATGGCACGCTGCCAAAAATACTGAAAGTTTTATAATTTAGAAATAAATATATATATAATAATGATATAATATGCCATATAATGTAAAAAGGTTGGAATTTGGATATCAAATTTAATGGATAAAAATGGAATTCGAAATGAAAAAAAGACATGTGAGAGCTTAATCTTCAGTCTAGCAGAATCCTACACATGTCTAAAAGATAATGCAACATTTCATAGAATATACGGGCAAATATGCTAAGATCAGTATATATATCTGCCAGAAATAATGCATTAATGCAAGTAAACGAATGGAGAGGAAAATAAAAAACCTTTACAGTAAAGATAATAAAAATTACTCACAAACAAAGTAATCCATACAGTACAGTTCAAACATTTGCTTCAACATTACTTGAACCAAGAGCATGCAAAAACAAAAATCCGTGACCAAACTAAGAGTTAATTTGAGACATCCTCAGGTAAGAGAAACCCAAAATATTACCAGACAAAACCATTAAATTTAAAACACACTGAAAACTTTAAAAAATATATATAATAATATTAAATATAAAAACCTATTTAAAATTGTGAATAGCAAATATTTGAAATGATTTTCTAATTATTATAAATCATAAAGAAAATAAAATGACATATTACTGCCATATATATACCAATTAAATATTTTTAACTATATGTATGTGCTATCACATGGTGCTGACATCTATTTGTATATATATTTAAAAATGAAAACATGTATAAAAAACAAAGAATGATATATTATAAAAAGCAGTGGAAAGGATACTGCAGGAATTAAACTTAATAAAACTAAAAATCAAAAATGGAAAACTATGAGTATTTTATGGAATCGTCAGAGGAGCTTCATAAGAATATTCATAGTAAATATATCTTATTTCATCAAATATTGCCAGCATTATGCCTAAAATCGACAATATTAAGGTTCTAGTAACATATATAAGAAACAAAATAATAATAAAAACATACAAGGGTTCAAATAACAAAAGAAGTAAATAAATAAACTATTATTCAATAGAAATAGAAATTAGACCATAAAGCAATGTACAAAAGTCACAAAAAACACTAATCTTGATAAAGATTGAACTAGGGGAAAAGCGTTTTACAAAGATCATATCACCAGTAAACTCAAAATGGTTGCTAAAACACTAAGTCATTTCCTTGAAAGAAATGATGAAAGGAAAATAAAATTGTTTGGTGCTGCCATCTATCTCATAAAATTAAAAGGAAAAACTGAAATTACAAACTAGTTCATAAGTCATAAATCTGGTGCTGCCTTCTATTAGGAATGAGGAGAATTTGGAAATAAAAGAAATAAATTTTAAACAAAGTAGTAATTGATGTAAATAAAATTTAGAATGTGATGAAAGCTAAAGCATGTAAATAAAATTTAAATATTAATAAAGCTGAAATAGGAAAATAACAGTACAATATCGTTTTTTAAGTTATTTTCATAATGTCAACTATATACATATATTTTCCCACTGCACTACCATTCAAAGACATTAACAACATATTTCACATAGAAAAAGCCAATGTTGATGTTATTTACAAAGATATACGTTACTTTCCTCCAGACAAAAGTAGTCAGTCCTTTTAAAAACATTTATACGTGCTAAAAAAATATTTTCGCCCATCGTCTTGGGCATGCTCAGCTTTTCTGATCTCCATCTTTGTATATATCTTTGTAAATAACATCTACATTGGCTTTTTGTATGTGAAATTAGTTGTTAATGTCTGTGAATGGTAGCAGAGGCGGATTACCAAATAGGCTGAGTAGGCTGAAGCCTAGAGGCCCGACAAACTAAAGGTCCAGCGCTAAGTTTGTGACTTTTTTTGGGGGGGAGGGGGGGGGAGTTTTAAAAAATATGTATGTATACATATGTATATGTGTGTGTGTGCGTGTGTATGTTCGTATATATATATATATATATATATATATATATATATATATATATATGTTGTATGTCGATGTGTATACATATAGAGCAGGAGGGGGGCCCCAATGTGTTAAGCCTAGGGGCCCGGTAGGTGGTTAATCCGCCTCTGAATGGTTGTGTAGTGTGAAAATATAGTAGTACAATAATTAGCCATGTATGAGGAGACAGTGTGTAAGTAAAATGAAGAGTATCATTTATGTTGTGTAAATGATTTTGTTATATAAATAAAATGATTAAATGCATAAAACCCGGTTTTTTTTCTTTTTTTTTTAATTTTGTAGTTTTTTTTAGCAGTCCCACCTCATCCCTCCTTAACAGCATTTTTAATTTTATAATTTTTTTTGCGGGAGTGGGGGGGAAGGGTGATTTTTTTTTACGTAAGTTTTTATAATTTTTTCAGCAATCCACGCCTTTCCTCCATACTATTGTTTTCAATTTTGTAATTTTTGTACACATTTAATGCCCGTACTAGTAAAATTATATTAATGTTCTATTGTTTAATCCATGAAGAAAGAAAAGCAAGGGGATAATAATAAGACAAAGCTGAATATTTCAATTGTAATAAATTAGGCTTAATGAAAAGAGAGGAGTAGAAACGTTTAATACGATTGCAGTGGTTTAGAAGAATATTTCTGTAAACTGAAATATGTAGACATGAATGGAAATTAGTAAAATTAATAACAATGAAGGAAAAATAATTACGTTTAACATAGACATTCAATGTTAAAGTATGATTAGAAATAATAGAGATATCAATGTCAATAAAATTAATAGTAAAATTATTTAAATAAGTGGTACTAAGTTTAGGATTTTGAGGATATGTTACAGGTAGAGAAAAAGAATGATTATCATTAAGGGAAAAGATATAATTATATCATCTATATATCTATCGAGCAAAATGTTATTGTTAATATACTTTCTTTCATAAAAATAGTGATATAAATCTGAAAACATATTGGAACTAACTGAGGCTTGTGGAATTGCTTTTGTCTGAATAAAAATAGCATTACTTTGGACGATATAGTTATGAAAAAGTAAAAAATTAGTTAAAGTTTTGAAGTAGTCAATATCGATGTTGTCATGTAATTGTAATGATGGAAAATGTTCTATAAAAAGTGAATTAATAGTAGAGTGTTAATCTGCCAAAAAATATTGTTGAAAAGGTCCTTGAAATCATATGTGATAATATTGTTGACATTGGTACGTGTCTCGATTTTATTAACTAGCACATAACTGTTTTTAATACAATGAGTGTTATCTTTTTTGATAGATAAATCGTAGATTTGTGAGAGAATATTTAAGAAAAGTGAGTTAGCACATGTGTTCTAAGTATTACATCCTACAGTGACAGTGCAGAATTTTAAAGGATTTTTGTGACACTTAGGAATCATAATGTTGGGACAATTGAAGTTTTTAATTTTTAAGCCTAATAACTTATGATAACTTAAGATGTGTCTATTGTTTTCTTCTAATGGAACATGATGAAGTGTGAAAATATTATTGGAAGAAATTGTAGTTGTAAGAAGGTGGTGGTAGTAGTGTTTGCAGATGATGCCATAGTTATTTGCAGCCTCGTCAACATAGGCGATGATGAAATTATTTTGTAGTTCACGAATGTACGGCTTGAGGGTGGAGAAAGAAACATAATTTTATCAATGTGATTTCTGTAAATATGGTTGTAAAAGAAAAAATACATTATGTTTCCATTCTACAAAGAATTCAATGGGTTTATTATAGTTGATAGCAATTGTGTAAATAAATATATCTAAATCATAAGAGAATTGTTGTATGATGGACTTAGGAAATGATTGTGAAGAAATGCGATACTTATTACCAAAACGCATACCTGATCTTAAATGAGGAATAGTGATAATGTCTAAATTACCAATAATAATGTGTCCATAGTAGGTATTAATATTTTTTTGAAAATTGTGGTTCATTGAATTTACATGTATATGGGTCATTATTTTTTAAGGGTTTTTTGTTGTTGTTGGCTTGTAAATATTTTTTAAAGCTTTTTTGATAATTTGCATTTTTCAATCAATAAGAATTTTCTTTTATAATGTAATAGTTGAAATTCCTTTTATTCTTAATTTAGTGACTTAAATATAAATTAAATCATTTAAAATATGAATTGTACATGTTCGCTTAAAAGTTCCACTAGATAAAAATTAATAAACATGAATATTGTAGAAATAATCACATACATATTTTGTAGAACAACGGCATTTTGTTTTTATTTGAATGTCTTAAACAAAACATTTTGAACAGTTTCTACATTAATATCACACAAAATGTGCTCACTGATATAATCAACGTCAGTTAAAAACATATGATCAACATAATCTAAATTAACAAACATTAAGACCATCTCTCCTAATCCCAACTGTTGAAATTTTTCACGGTTATAAAAATGAAAACATAGGTGAAGACTTTCACTTTGTTGGTTTAAAATGCAAGCACTACATTCATAAATTCGATTTAGTAAATTGTTCTCAATGCATATGATAAGTTTAGACAATAAGATATGATCATTTTCTGAGACTTAATGACCATTCGTACATTACTGTTTAATTAAGTATGGCACATGTGTTTCATACATACGTAAAAGAAGTTTCCTATTTTAAACATTAGCTTTTTCTTTAAAATTTTCTAACAGATTGTTGCACAATTTGATATTAGAATAATTGTTTAAGTTTTTAATACGCATAGCAGAACTATTATAATTCAAAACTAAAATCATAATATTGGGAATAATGATTTTAGCCTAATAAATGATGAATTAAATGTAAAAATTTTGTGATGGCATTCGTACCAGCAGTTAATATCCATAATAATTTCATTTTTTGTTGGAATTTCTTCACTAGTAATCACATTGCGTTTAAACTTTCTGATATGCACACAATACTGTCTATTATGTAGCTTGAAGTTTAAAAAGATACATTAGTTCTTCCTGAAATACAGTTGAATTACAGGATTTGCCACTTTTGAGTTGAAGAATGTCATTCTTGGGAGGAATTATGGAATGGAATTCGTCGCTGGTATGTGAAATGTTACTTGTTAGTTCTTGCAATGACTAATCTAATGAAATTAAGTTACTAGCTGGGATTGAGGTAATAGTAGATTCCAAATTCTGAAAATCAAAGTCATTTGAAAAGTCCTTGGCAGAAACAGAATTACAGTACCAATTTGGGAAAGATAATGCATCATCATCACAAGTCGTAAATATTTGGTTTGAAGAGACCCTGGTCCATTTTCTGTAAATTAAACGGTTTTCCACTGGCGCCAAAATTGACAGTTTTTTTCTGTCAATTTGAGAATTTTTTTCACAGTGTACGGCAGTTCAAACGCTGACGGACGCCCCTCAGGCTTCTGACGGCACAGTTTTGTTTTTATCAATCTTTTTATGCCTATATAAATCAAACATTCGCGAAAACCTTATACCGCCTAGATCACAATTATATGTCTTCGTAGCTTGACATGTCTTGACGAGTCTTGACATGTCGTCGTACATCCCTCATTTGAATAAATGTTTTTCCGTAATCGACACAGGTATGGGATATTTTTTATGACTTTTCATGTGTCTTCTTTAGCATATATCTCTTTGACATAGCCTTTGTTGCAAATATCACAAACATGAGGTCACTTTAATTCTCCTCATGATGAGGGTTTCGCATCAATATGAGATACTTCTTTGGGTATAAGTGTAGAATCCATACCTTGAATGTTCAATTCTGGTGGTAAGGTTTGACTTTTAGGTGCCACCTAGCAAAGTTAGTGTCCTGAAAGCTAGACATTTTAATTTTAATAATTCCTACTTTAAACGATTGAAATGCTCAACAGATGATCTCACACAGTAATAACTGTACAGTGAATAATATAATTAACTTCTTTCATGGGAATTTATACAACTGTAGGTGGCGCGCCTCGTTGAAAAATCACAAATTAACATGCGTGATTGAATATTAAAAAACATATATTATTGATTAATTAATTTATCATAAATTGTCAGTAATCACGTGGCATACATTTTAAAAGTTGACACATGTGTTATGTTTACAGAAAGTATATATATATCTCTAAAAGCCTACATACAATAATAATGAATCCTCTGAATGGGAAAGAGTAGTCTATGCTATCTCATGTCTATGGTTAAAACACGCTGCTTTGCTGTATTTTGCCCGATTACGGAAGATTAAATGATTTCGTAATCGGGATGCAATTTATATCCTTTTGACTGAGGAATTCGTCGGTTCCCAAAGTCGAATCCATCGTTGCGACAGCTGACGGTTGTTTCCACATTCAACGCGTCAATTGCACATTAGAAAATCAATTTGTATAAAATGTCTAATTAAAAATGTCGTTGCTTCCCGGATTTTTTGAATGACACTACAGATAATATTCTTAATTTGGTTTCGAGGCAAGAGGAATTCGTCTGCTTGGGAATAACATTCAGAACCACGGCTTTCAACCACGCTGCGTTTAGAAAATTTACTCATATTTTATATTTTTTTATCGACTTTTAGATATTTTCAGGAACATGTATGGGTTATGCATGAATTCTTTTCTCTCTTTTAATTCAACTTCATGCATATTTTTCATGTTATCTCTTTAAATACTGAAATAAAAAAAATTCTTTTTAACGCTATAAGAAAATCGTTTTAAATGCATTGTTTTAAATCGAACGTAATTTCCCGATTTAGATGTTTAGCGTATAATAATTTAATAATTTTAAATTTTTGTTTCTTTTTTTAATATTTAGATGTAAATATATTTTTCAATTGTAAAATTTTTAAAAAGATCATTATTTTCGCTTTTTTAAAATTTGGCTACAATATGTAAATTATAATTTTTTTCTAAATATGAAATAAATCGATATTGAGATAATGAAATTTTGAACATACTTCAACTTAAATTCGACCCGACACCCGAAATGAAATAAAATTAATAGTTCGTTTAAATATGATTAAAGAAAACCGTTTTCATAATTAAATAAATTAGTAGCATTACATTAATATTTCAGGAGTTCCACTTAATCTGTCGTTTAAAATTGTAATATGTATATATATATATATATTTAATAATTAAAAAGTATCTACTAATATATACAACTAAAATTAAAATGTTAATTATAGAAAAAGTTTTTAAAACTCAATACAAAGCACCGAGCATCTTAAAATTATTATAAAACGCACAACGCGTTTCGACAGAATTCTTATATTATTATTTTTAATATAATTGTACAACTACGGCAAAAAGACGTGAATTATGTTTCCCAATTATTTTGGAAAAGGACTTCAAACAGAAAGAAACGATAGCCAAATGGTATCCCACGTCTTTTTTATGTTATTAACACTGAACATGCACAGGCTTCAAAATCAGGTAGAATATTTCTCCTTTTGTCCCATCAATAACAACTCAAATTCCATTTCAAACAAATTTTTAAATTTATTTAAAACACTTTAAGAAACTTAGAGTACATTCTTGTTTCTCAAATAGCAAATTTTTTTTCCGCTCTTATCAATTTGTGATAAAATAAATTATTTTTTTTTATCTTGAATTCACCCGAGCACGTAGACTGGCATAAAATTTATAGACCTTAACTAGTTTCGCGCTCAAACTCTGATTCGAACTGATCCCTTTTTATATCTAATGCATGGTTAATAAAAGAAAAAAAAATTACTCACAAATTTTCAACGTTTTGTAAAATGGTAAATCAATCATTTATTCATGCATGTGTGTATATGTTTGAAGATTTTGCTATTGATAAACTTTAGTTTAAAAATAAAATTATTAGCATTATTGCCACTTCCAATTCAGAATTAAAATAATCATAAATCAATTTGATTCATAATTGAAGAGGGTTTTAATGAAGAAGAGAACTGAAAAGTTAGTCATGATATTTAGAAATGTTTTACATACATATCATTACTTTTTTTTTTTTTTTTTTTTTTTTTTTTTTTAACATAAAATGTTTTATACTGATTGTTATAAAAATGTGACGTCATAACAGAAGATGGTTATGGCTTGAAAATAAAATTATTTTTTAATAATTACGAGAATTATTGTTTTTTTACCTTCTATTTATTCTGTTAACCGATAATGGCATAAACGTTTATAAAATGGTTTTTTGTTCTCTTAAAAATATTTTTGATAAGCCATTTCAACTTGTAAAATGGCCAACTTCAATTAACTTGATTTCAGTAAATGATATGTTCGTTAAACTTTGGTAAAATTTAATTTTTGTCACTACTTTAAATTTTGTAAACGTAAAAGTTTTTTTTCCAAAAATTAGAAAAAAAAGGAATTAAGAAAATGTTAAATAAAATAAATGTATTTATTTTGAAATTTTTTGTACATTGACAATATTTGATAAATAATGTAGCTAATTTCTATATTTCCGCAAAACATTATGTTCTGAATTGAAATGTTTGTTATTTGAATCTCTTGCTACGTTATGACATAAAGATATGTAAAGATTAATAATCAAAGACAAAGCTATTTCAAAATATTAAATTCCTAGGCATAAATTTCCCCTTTTAATAATAGTAAATAGAAATAATAAGCAGTTATGAAATTTTAAAAACACCTTCTTAAGAATAAAGGAAAAAAGCAAAAATTCGCAAAAATGATAATATTAACTTAGTAAAATCTTAAATTTAAAGAAATGATAATTTTAGATTTATGCTAAGTTTATGAATTAAAAAAAAAAAGTAAATCACAAACACATATGGATTTATCAATTGACTGAATGCTAAAAACTTATTTTATGTATATCAAAGTTGGATTTTTGAATAGATTTTAGGCATGCGACAGTCCAAAATGGATCACCATGAGACAAAATCGTTTATGACTCAATATTTAATACATGCATTTATCAAAAAATGAAAAATGCTATTCGATTTCAAATGTTTTCAGTAATCCCACCAGCCAGTTTCATAAATTTATATTTAAAACGGACTAATGTGCATGAATGTGTCAGAAAATTTTGTGTTGTTGAACAAAATCTTCAAACATCTACACATGTATGAATAAATGATTGATTTACCATTTTACAGAACGTTGAAAATTTGTACTTTTTTTTCCTTTTATAAAGCATGCATTAGATATGAAACGGGATCAGTTCGAATCCGAGTTTGGGCACAAAACGGGTTAGGTCTATAAATTTTATGCCAGTGTGGTAGCGTGAACACATGTATATATAATTAATGAAATCCATTTATCGTTTGAAACGAAAAAAACTTTATTTTAAATTAACATTTAAAAAATTATAAGTAAAAAAATCCGATGAACATATCCACGTTGTATAAGCATCATTTCAGAAACCAGCCTTTCTGACCTCCGCTCAAAGCGAACCTCTCTCTAACCCCTTCAACATCCAACTGCCGTCTGCAATTTCACTTCCTAGGGGCTTTCCTTGCATTCCAGGAATTTCTGCAGAAAGCATTCTTTCACTCCCACACCTGCACCAGTCTCTTATCTCCCGTGGACAATGAAAGACCCCAATCTCTAGTTCTATTTTTCATTCTTAGGAGATTATCCCATTTCTCCAAGTAAGTGTTTATCCGATTCACGTCCACCTGTCAACCTTCTGTATAGTACTCTTACTTGAATAGTGACAATTCACAAAAGGCCTTTCATTCGTAAGGGATTATCTTTATCTTCCAAGCATGTGAGCATGTGAAATCTTCAACATGTCACAACTCCTCCCCCCTAAGGAAAAATTTCTGCAGGAAATTTGGCATATACATGAATACAATAAGCTCCTTCAATCAACTTCTAAAGAGGTCAAAGTATAAAGGAATTTAAAATAATACACGAAATCCCTATAGAATACAAACACATTCCTATACTCAGTATTTGATAGACCACACTGTCAATAGGATTTACTATACTCCCTCACCTACAATACCTAAGTATAATTCCAGGAATAATTTATACAATTGATGACCTAAGAAACAATTTTGAAATACTTCACATACATATAATACCAAATACAGATTACACTTTACATGACTCTAACAAAAAAAAGTAATAATAAAAAAAAATCTATATACAACACAATGCCTAAAACAATTCTCTTAAAAACTTGCTTAAAAGCCTAAATTTAGACACTTCTACAAACAAAAAGAAAGCATACTAAATTATACAATTATTAAATTAATGAAGTTTTACTATTACGAAAATAATATTAAGCATTAAATGATAAATAAACACAATACAGATATTACAATAATGAGTACTCCCAAATTTAGAATAAACTTAATTTAGATAATTCTCCCGAAAACCAATATCTATATTACTTCTATCAGAAAATCTTTTTGACAATAATTTTCGCCTCACAACTTCATAATCATGATTTTTCCTTTCAAAATCTTGTTTGATTTCAATAAATCTTTCTTTGTGATCCGTTTTAAAAGAAGAATGCTCCATTCTTTTTAACTTTGATTTCTTATTCACATCTTCTTGACATTTAGCCCCCCAATTTACTCTATTATTTTCCTTCATCCTAGAGTTAAATTTACTGGCCACAGTCATAGATGAACTCAATTTCTTTCTAATTCTATTTCTAACATGTATAAATCCCATACTACCGACAAAATACCTGGGTATATTTACATCATGCTCAGAATTCTTTTCCCGAAATTGACCTCCAATACCTGACCTTTTATCACCATCCTTTTTAGACGCACCCTCTTTTGTATCGATCAATTTAGACCCTTTTTCCAAATACCTATCAGTCACGTCTTCCAGTGAATTTACCTCTATCTCATTAACAGACTTATTATCCCTTTCACAGATTTCATTCACAACCATTTTTCTAACAACCCTTTGCTCATGATCGCTAGATAATCTGAGGGTTCCCTGCCCATTTAATTCTCTTTGATTCCCCACTTGTTTATACACCGAATTTTGCTTTTCCATATTTCCTAACTTTAATAAGTCATAAACAGCTGGTGTTATAAGGGGCGGAGAATTTAGTTTTCTCACAACTGCAACCACCACATTTTTTTCAACATACTCTTTTTCATCTTCTATCAAAGCAATCGGCACGGTCACCAAATCCGCTTTTTGTCTATTTCCGAGGGCCGGTATAAGAAAAACATTTCCCACTTTCTTAGCACTCCACGGAATGTCTTTAGCATCAAAAACCGCAATTTGCGCACCTGTGTCCTTAATCGCTTTTACTTTCTTACCATTCACGCATAAATCAACCATAGGTAATTCGGTTTCCACACCTTCCTTATTATTTACACTTTTCCCATCACTAGTAACAATCCAAGCTATGCTTTTATCCTCATAATTAGATTTACTTTTTAACAATTCAGGACAATTTGGTCTGATGTGGCCCACGGCCAAACAATTATAACATTGGACTTGTCTTTGCTTTTCAAAAGCATTGTCCTTCTTAAATTGATCAAATTTCCCACACTCTTTCGTATTCTCAAATTCCAATTTTGGTTTAATTTCCTTTCTACTTTTAGAATTAAAGCTGTCTTTTTGCTTATCCTGAAAAGATTTATTTTCCCACGGTTTTCTATCCGACCTGTTAAATTCTCTTCTTATACTCTCAAATTTATCCGATTTTTCCGCAAGTTTAGAAGCAATCTTTATTTCCTCCCACTCATCCATAAATTTTTCTTTTATTTCAAAAGGGACACGTTTTTTCAACTGTTCCGTGAGCATTAGTTCTTTTAAGGATTCAAAATCCCTCACTTCTAATGACTCTAACCAATTATCTAGATAACCTCTTAACTCATAAATCAGATCCACCCATAATTCACCAGATTTTCTTTGATGAGTTTCAAATTTTTGTTTTAAGGCGCCTGTACTTAGCCTAAACCTATCTAACAAAACTTTCTTTACATGTTGAAAATCATCACATTTATCTGCTGGTTGTTTTACAATAATTTCGGCAATATCAGAAGGTAACAAAGGAATTAATTGACTGACCAAATCTTCCTGAGAAATTTTAGCTTTCTCGGCTTGCCTTTCAAAAATCATAAAGAAAAGAGTTATATCAATTAATTTAGAATCAAAGCGCGGAACTAAATCCTTTAAATTTACCTTAGGAGTTCTATGAAAATCTACATTTGATTCATTAGATGAAACACTAACAATATCCGCAGAATTTTGAATACGCAATTTTTCTAATTCAAATTGCTGTTCTTTTTCAAGCTTTTGTAATTCAAGTTGTTGCTGTTTTTCGAGTTTATCTGCCTCAAGTTGTTTTTCAAGTTTTTGTAATTCAAGTTGTTGCTGTTTTTCGAGTTTATCTGCCTCAAGTTGTTTTTCAAGTTTATCTAACTCAAATTTCCTAAGTTTATCTTTTTCCTCTTGCTCAATCCTATCTAATTCAATTTGCCTCTCTCTTTCTTTACGATCTTTTTCGATTTGTTTTTCCTGCTCTTTCCGCTCCGCCTCCTGTTCACTAAAATATTGCAATCGAATTTTAGCGAAACTTTCATCATAATCCTCTGCATCTACGATAGCCTGAATTATAGCTTTATTTCTACACGTTTTTGACACACTGGTCTCAAATTCCTCTGCTAATAACAGCAAGACACTTTTATTATATTTTCCTAAATATTCTGCCATATTTTCCTCCAAAATATAATAAATTTCAAAATATCAGATATATTCAATTTACAATAATACAATAAACACAGAAATAGAATTTTCTTCACTATACGTATAATAATGTATTCAAAAACGACACAATTTTAATATAGCAAATTCTCATGCAACAGTGACGTCTTTCAAACTGAGTATATCCCCCAAAATAAATTTTATACCCAACAGTACAGTATAACATGAATTTATTTTGTAACATTAATCATAATCATCCACAGTATACCCATAAAATTAAGCTATAACTTTATTACTGTAAGAAATAAAATGTATATAAACAAAACTCTTATTTCCAAAAGTTTTATACAAAACTATGATTAAAATACCCTGATTAATAATCTCAATTAATCAATAACAATTTACTATACCCCAAGTAAATTTTAACATATACATAAGTATATAATTTTCTTAACCCAATATTATACCAAACAGATACCAGAAAATCAACAAACATAAAAATTCTAACTAAAATTTAAATACCAAATTAATAACTTCCCTAGAATTCTTAAATTTCACATAGAGTTTTGTTCCCCAAAATTAAAATTTATACACAAAATTCAATTTAAAACAGACCTCTATAGAAGATTTCATAAAAGAGCTTACCTTCAGATGCAGATATTTCCTCCACACTGATACCAGGCTTCCAAGCACTTTTAAAGATGGCACACACAGATGTTTGAAGATTTGAAGACACTAAATTTTGCTGATGAGGCACTAATTGCACCTTAGATCCGTATGTAGACAACTTAGACGGTACGCCGCATATCTTCATTCCACTGGATATATTAAGAAGCACAAACACGTATCACCAAATCTATAGTTGACTGTCCATACACTACACAGCTTTTGTCGATAAAGTTTTTTTTTTTTTTTTTTTTTACTCGTTCTCTGCTTGCTAGAACTCCGAGAAAAAACCACGACTCCAATTATACTTCAAAACTCCACAATTCTGCTTATCCGTTTTCCACTGGCTCATCATCTGTTTAATCAGGTTAACGCATAGATCCGTAATCTAATTTACTTTAGATCACATATCCCATTTGCTGCCACCAATTATTTATATATACTATACTATAGCTGTGGTAGCGTGAACACATGTATATATAATTAATGAAATCCATTTATCGTTTGAAACGAAAAAAACTTTATTTTAAATTAACATTTAAAAAATTATAAGTAAAAAAATCCGATGAACATATCCACGTTGTATAAGCATCATTTCAGAAACCAGCCTTTCTGACCTCCGCTCAAAGCGAACCTCTCTCTAACCCCTTCAACATCCAACTGCCGTCTGCAATTTCACTTCCTAGGGGCTTTCCTTGCATTCCAGGAATTTCTGCAGAAAGCATTCTTTCACTCCCACACCTGCACCAGTCTCTTATCTCCCGTGGACAATGAAAGACCCCAATCTCTAGTTCTATTTTTCATTCTTAGGAGATTATCCCATTTCTCCAAGTAAGTGTTTATCCGATTCACGTCCACCTGTCAACCTTCTGTATAGTACTCTTACTTGAATAGTGACAATTCACAAAAGGCCTTTCATTCGTAAGGGATTATCTTTATCTTCCAAGCATGTGAGCATGTGAAATCTTCAACATGTCACACCAGGTTTCGGGCTCGGGTGAGTTCAAGACAAAATATTTTAATTTATTTTATCACAAATTGAAATGACTGACAAAAAAACTTGCTATTTGAGAGACAAGAATGTACTCTAAGTTTCTTAAGGTGTTTTAAATTCATTTAAAAATTTATTTGAAATGGAATTGAGTTGTTATTGATGGGACAAAAGGGGAAATATTCTATCTGATTTTGAAGCCTATGTATGGTCAGTGTTAATAACATAAAAAAGACGTGAGATATCCTTTGTCTATCATCTCTTTCTGTTTGAAGTCCTTTTCCAAAATTACTGGGAAACAGAATTCACGCCTTTTGGCCATAGTTGTACAATTATATTAAAAAGAATAATATAAGAATTTTAATTTCTGCCAGTAGTTGGATATAAATAACAAATTTGTTATTTTAAACAGATTTTCAGGAATATGAAAAGTCACGAAACGTGAAAGCGTATTTAGGATTAATATTTATTTTTATGTATATATATATATATATATTTAAATAACAAAATAAATCTTTAAACAATTTTAAAATTTTATTAATGATTTTCTGCTGCCTACTGTCGGACTCGGGTTCGCATTTAGAGTCATTGGGTTTGGGCTCCAAAAAAAGAGGTTGAATGCATGAATGCCTAGATATCTATCATGAATGTAATTGCTAGGAATGTTAAAAGTACTTACGAAACTTAAGAAACCCCATGCAAAAATTCGTTTTCGTAGAGAAGTTGTGTGCAAATGAATATGAACTCTTTTTAAATGATCAAGTGGAAATTTGATTTTTAAAGTTAATTTTTTAAAAACGGTGATTTTACTTAAAACGATATTCGAAAGTGGGGGGTGAATGGGGGTGGGGGGAGCTAAATTAACGCTCGGCCCCTTCTTGTAACTGAAATATTTCGACATCAGAAGCAGAGCAAATTCTAATATTAGAGAGCAAATTAGAGCTAATTCAGAGCTAAATTTTGGCATAATTGAAATTTCGATATTCGAAAGTGGGGGGGCTAGCGTTAACTTACCCCCCCCCCCCCACCATTCTAATTGGAATATCGCGGTACCATAACCAGAGCAAATTCTAATATTAGAGAACAAATTAGAGCCAATTGAGAGCTAATTCCTGGTATCTTTGAAATTAAATTTTCGAAAGTGGGGGGTGGGGGGGGGCAAGTTAACGTATCTATTTTTTACAGGAATTATTTTGATAGACTTCAACATTGCGCTTAAAAGAATTCTTCGATTTTAAAAATGCCTGCTTCAACATTTTTATTTCTACAAAACTACCAATTTTCATTTAGCAAAACTACTAAACCTGTATGTGTATATGCAATAGTTTTCTTAATATAAGCCACCTCCAATCACAAAATATTTAATTAAGGCGGCATCAGCATCAGCTGCTTTTTTTTTTAGTATACAGAGAAAATTATTGAGATATTTTCTGTAAATTTCCATAAATATTAATAAATTTAAAAATATTACTAATTAGGAAACCTTTTCCTATTTTATTTTCTACAATATTTATATTTACAGTATTTGTTGTAAAATGAGATATCGCTATTAATTGACCACGCACGCACACACAGCTTACTTCTTCCCAGCTTTATTAGCATCCAATTATATCTTTATTTGGAACAATACATTTCTTTGGATGTTAGGTATATTTTGCGACAAACAAAAGTAAAATAAACACATTTTTGCTTTCTGAAGTTCTGTGTTTCTATATTCATTTTTTGCACAATGGTCAAAAAAGGACTATAATAAATCTCATGCACTTGGAATCTTAATTGCTACCAGACCGCTTCCCTAACCTTTTTGACCCCTGAACCCGCGAAGAGCGTGATGCACGCATGAGTAACACTCCTTATCTCGGATCCGTATTTTGATTTGTAAAAGATCCCTAAAGTCCCCTCTTTTTTTTCGGGTTGAAAATTTTTGGGGAAAAAGGAAGTCACGACGAAAATAGAGATGGGACACCAGTGCATACACTAAATGAATTTAGTGCATACACTAAATGAAAAAAAAGGGAGAAATCAACATCATTTTTCCTAAAAAGTTTTAGATGGCGCTGTACTCTTTAAATCCGCGATTTCGGTTAACAGAAGAAAAATCCAACCAAGCATAATATCTACAATTAATATTTAGAATTTTTTTCCTCGATTATAACTAAATTGAAGAATGCAGGATTCTTTCTTGAATGATATAGTCAATTAACAGCAGAACAACTACGCATAATTAAGCCTTTAAAGTTAAAAATACACAGAAATGGATTCAACGTTATTGAAACATAGTGCCCGAGATCGATAGGAATAAAAATGGCTGATTCGCCAGCCATTTCTACTCAGTTGTGTTGAAACTATTATTGACGCCATTTACCAATATTCCACAGCTCCCTGAATTGAATGCTAGACCTGAGCGCTGACACAAAAATGGCGGATGTCAAAAGTGGTTTTTTTAAGCGTTTGTACTGTCCCTTGAAATTGAATTGGATTGAGGACTAATTTTTCTTTTACATGTTTTTGTACTGTTTAGGAAAATTAACAGATCTAACTCCACCATCCCATTTAATTGCAGCTCACCCATTAGTTACAAGTTAGCGCCTTTCAATTTTTATGTAAAAAGAGCGTTTGAAGTTTGTTCATGCCTTTTCCTTAATGAAGAATTAAATGTAATTAGAAAAATAGCAGCCGAGAATTCAGTTCCATCCCGTTTCATTGAGAAAATCATAAATAAATTTAAAATGAAAGATGAAGAAAAACGGAATACAGGTACAATTAAAAGTTTGAAGTTTTGTAAAGTTAACTACATCCCACGGTTTTTTGAAAGTATGAGACATTCCCTCTTTAAGTTTGGCATTATATTCTTCGCATTATATTCTTTACCATTCAAGAAAGATAACAAAGATTTTATGTACATAGGTATGACAATGACGAAATTTCGGGACAGAATAAAAGAACATCAAGCAGATCTGAGATTAAATAGACCCCACACTGCGTTAGCAAGATTAGCGCAAACTGAACCTATAAAAGTTGATTTCAATAGATCCAAAATTATATTCCGCACAAATAATCACCTGGAAGCAATCATAAAAGAGTCTCTAGAAATAATGTCTAAAAAAGAAATAGTCTGTAACGATGTATTATCATATGATATCCACGCAGTCTGGAATGAATTAATGCATCATTGATTACCCTTTCTATCCCACCTTATTTCCAAACCCTTGAAGTAAAATAGTTTATTCTGGGCAAGCAGGAAAACGCAAAGAGATAACAACTCAACTCAACAATTTAGTTTTTCCACTTATGATGACCGAGTTTCGGTTGAAAACGTTTTGGATTTTTTAAAAGGACTTTAATGTGCTTTTAAATGTTTTTATGTATGTTTTTACGCACCTTCAAGCAATATATTTACATTTAGTTGCATCTTAATGAATTTTAGCTATTAAACAAGGTGAGTTTGCACTGAAATTTTAACTTTTATTGAAACATTTATTAGAATAATTTCTTTTCGTACCAGATGAAAATGATGAATGCATTATTGCTTGAAATTATTATTTTATTTTAGGGAATATTTTTTAAAGAAAATAAGTAATGCAGGAATCCAAACAGTAACTCATAATTACACCAAAAAATTGTTAAAAAGAGCTAAACAATAAATCTTATAACTTTGTTTGATTTATAAAAGATTTTTTTGTGTGAAAGTGCATATTTAATTGCATAATTATTTACTTCGAAAATATCTTTTTTACAAAAGAATTTTTCTATTTTAATAGAACATTTTTAGTTACATGTTTAATTTCCATAACAATACCTTTTTTTCAAAAAAAGTATTTATTTATTATATTAAATTTCATGCACACTCTTGAAAAATTATCATAATTCTTTTCAGGAAACGTTAAAGAAGGTCATTAAAACTATGGAATGAATAATAAGAATTATGAAATATTTACTGAGATAAATTACTCAAAATGTTAAAATTTAAAGAATTGGAACGAAAGAAACAGGATCAGTTTCTTTCTTTCTTTCTTTTTCTGTCTTTTTTTGCATAATATTTGCATTTCGTATGAAAATTTATCAATGCTGTCAAGAAACTTGGGTATATCAAAAATATATTTAATATGGAAATTAAATATAATGTGAATGAAGAGAAGAAAAAGAAACTTTATCAAAATACTAAACAAAAGTCTATGTGTCTAACATTTTTATAGTAATCTTAAATAAAAATAATTTATAAATGCAAAATGAATACTAAATTTATAGTTATATTTTTGAATTCTCATATCATTAATTTTTTATAGATGTATTTGCAATTTTTTTTATGATTACAAAAACTATTTTATGATGCATATTAACTGATAGTTTGACGTTCGAAATAAAACTTTGTAAGTTAATGATGAAATAAAAAATATAATCCAGGAGCTTATATCTGGTCTAACCATTTGGCTCATAATATAACACCAATCTTTTAATAAAGCAATACAAATTATTTTTTACTTATAATATCATTCTCTCTAGTACTTGTCTGACTATATATCAGTTTTTAAATCAATAGATAGTATTAGTCTAGTTTTGAATTTTATCATAAAATATGAATTGACAATTTTTAAAATTTTATTTTACTTTTCTTGTGGAAGAAAACTACGATATGAGACTACAGACTGAATCACATACGCGAACAAAAAAGATTTTACAACAAATACAAAAATCTCACATGTAAAAAAAATCATAGAGCATCATATATTATCATCTATCATATATGTAATACAGTGTGTCCCATAAGTTCGTTTATATTTCAAAAATTAAAAAAAAATTAACAAATTGTTGTATCAAATTCAAGTTGACACGTTAAGATGGGTGACAAATACGTTTGCAGTGAAAGCAAAAAAAAAATATTTCATATTTCCTTTCAACAAATTTTTGCAGCCAAAATTCCGAATATTTGATAAGTATTCTACTGAAAGCAGCACTTCGATATGAGAATATTTTATGAACATTTTTGAAATACGAACGAAAGTAATAAACTTTTTGAATTATTCTTTTGCCACAAAAATGTCCAATGTTTGACATGTCTTATGTACCGATGAGCATAAAGAATGTTTTGTTATCCGAATGAATCGTTTGTGCATGCGAAGCTGCCACCCTTTGTATTATTTTTAATGAATTAAAACTAGATTTTTTTAAAGAGATAATTATATTAAAAGCTAATTTTTAGAATGTCCGTGGTTTTTAATATATATATATATATATATTTACAAAATTTCTGGTTTTAATTGATTGAAAAGAATACGAAGGTTTGCAGCTAGGTTTTTTTGCGCAATATCAAATTTATTTATTACGCCTTATGCTACAAAATGTAGTCCGATACGGCAATCATTAAAATTTTTATGAATATTTGAAATCTACGGGTCTCTATAATTTTTTTTTACCCTCAAAATTCTAATTGTTTAACAAGTATTATGAAGCAAATCTCATTACGATATCACTATTAATTCATTAATAATAAAAAATTTCACTGCTGTTCTACTGTATCTGAAACTTCATTTATTATCCTAGTAAACATGAAAAATAAAATTTTGAATTAATTATTTACGTGCTTAAAAAACAAAACGTCATTTATTCGTCTTAGGTGCAAATAAAAGCTGATTGACTCATATGTATATGTATTAGCACACATACAGGGTATTCCATAAGACCGTCCACATTTCAGTCTCGTGCTACAAAATCTTATGTTTCTTAATTTTCGAAACTATCATGCATTCAAAAACGAAAATATACAACAAGTTCCTCCGAGATAACCACAATTCCGAAAAGCGTTCTTTATCTTTAGAAACCTTAGAACACAATCTGTTTTTGTGATTTAAACAAACATTTATAAAAATGAAGTTTATCTTACTGCTACTTATTTTCAGAAACGTGCCCAAGTAATGTTTATAGTCTATTAATCAGTTTTCTCAAACCGAAATATTGACTTTTTGGAAGCTATCGATTCTCAATTAAAAATTTTCAGCAGTGCAATTGAATTTATACTTGCAAGAATAAGAAAATAATATTAATTTTAATGTTAATGTTAATGCTGTTAATTTATTATGTTTGTCTGCAAAACATGTTTGTATAATATGAAAATGTTTGCCTGAGATTTTATAGCATTCGAAAAACGTAACTTCCGGGTTGAGAAATCGGATAAGTTCTAAAAACTTATCGGAAACGTTTCCGAAAATCAGTAGCAGTAAAAGAAACTTTCTTTCTATAAATATTATTTTTAATCTCTTTTTTGTTTTTGTTTCTGAGGTGTTTAAAGATAAAGAACGCTTTTAAGAATCTTTGGTAGCTGAAAAATGTTATTCACAATGTATTCTCATTTTGCAAGGAAAATAAATGTTCATTTAGATAAACTTAAGACAAGCTGATCTCTTTCCTGAGTTAAAGTCAAAAATCTTATCAACATGTTTAGGAAATCTGCCATAAAATAAATCTTGACCAGTTTCTTGAAAAGAATCTATATTACAAAGCAAAATCCTATTGACGGATAACAGAGATGACAGGATAATCATATATCGGATAACAGAGAATTCACGGACATCGCTGAACAAAATATCGTGTAAATAACACCGATGTATATAAACCGATGTATATGGCCAATGTATATAAACATAAAAAAATGAAGACATAGAATATTAAATTTTAGAAATGTACTGAAAATATATATACATGTAGTCCACATACTAAATGCTAACTAAAGAATGGATCCGAAAACGGTGAGAAGAAATAGGCTGTAAAAATAGAGATTGAAATATACTGCTGAATGATTTTGTAGAACCATGTCGATCATTCTGCTTCACATTGGAGTTAGAATCACTGATTGCGAAGAAGCGCAAACCTCGGGTTTTGAGCTCTGTAAAACACAATATATTGTTTGTTCCAGATAACGTGCTTTTGGATATGAAATACATAACATGCCCTTAATTAATTAATAAAGGTCTGAAGAATTTCGCAGTGGTTGACAAATGGAAAACAATGTTATCAGAAATATATATAAGGAAGAGTAGGATAAAACCGAGTACCCTGTTTTCTCTCTGATGGGTGCTACCATGCGGACAGCACCTGTCTTAACCCTATCACTATGTCCTGGGGTCCAGGCGGACCCCAAGCACATTCAACAAGTTGTCAAAAAAATCTATCACTCACTGAGTAGTTTCAGCCGGTGACATCTCATATCGTAATGTTTGTAACACACGGTAAAAATTAAACTGTACAAATATCAGTGATACTTGTTTTTTTTTTTATTATTTGAAAAATAGATAGCATATTTGTCCTGGGCAACAACATTGCATGTTTTGATAGGACATAGTGATAGGGTTAAATACATTCCTTAGAATCCCCAAGCAGTGTGCTATCGGATTTTGAAGTAAATAAATCACTGTATTCGTGCAGTACTATTGAAAAGACATTTATCTCAAAAGTTTTAATCTTTCGTTGTCTTTTCTGTTCTTCAATTAAATCCAGTCTGATGGATCGATTTCGGTAGGTAAACCACTTTCAAGCGATATTTTGATGCCAAGTACTAGAAGAGTGCACGTCCAGCTATCCATTAGAACGACCATGTTGATTTTTGGTCGTCTGTTGGGGTATAGAACCGGGTACCCAGGGTTTTGCATTGAATTCTGCAATGAATTCTTTCTTCACTCAACAGGTGGTGAGAAATTGATAAAATGTTCTGTCTGCAAAGAGTGGGCACACGCGGAATACATCGGATGCGAGAAGTAAAAGCAGAGAAAGCCATTACATGACAACATTAAACATTAGTAAAAGTTACTGATCTTAAAAAATGTATATATGTTTAAAGTTTGATTCAAAATTTATTACGATAAAGTTTTTTGCTACTGGAAGTGTAAAAACTTAATTTGTGATTAATACCCAGTTTTACCCTACCACCAAAATTCACAGCTGTTTCAGATTGTTCTAGAAAACATCTTTTTCCAAGTATAGAAGAATTTTCTTGTGGCAACAGGTGTGGTTTTTCACTAGCCCAGATGTTTCAAGCACTTTTGTGGGGTGTTCCGATTTCTTCGCCCTACCTTGTCAACAAAGGAAAACTTTTAGGTATCCTGTTTTACCCTACTCCCCTCTATATTTATATCAATATATATATATATATATATATATATGTATGTGTGTGTGTGTGTGTGCACCGATACGTTTCGGTAAAAATACAAAATAAACTCATATTCTATACGGAATACAGAATTGAATCATAACACAAGTAATACATAATTAAATATATTTTTATTTCTCATGCAATGAAAAAGTGCTTACAACTGACAAACACTTAAGAACGGAAAAAACACTTAAGAAATATTAAATAAAAGAAATAAAAATTAAAGTTTGTTGTTCCAGTTTTAACGAGCAACAATACAATAATCAAGGTACCTAACTGTGCCTCTGGGGCAAGTTAGAGTTCCCCCAAAAATTACGAAATTTACTTTTACCTGCTAAGTTTCAGCCATGTTTAAAATTATTGTCGAAAATGTTATTTTAATCTTTGCAGTACTAAAACGTAATTGTGATTTCTCGATATTGATTAGAAATATGAACTGTTCTTTTTCGATTATCTTCTATAAATCAATTATATTACTTGCGATATTGGAATTTCGGAATTATCTAAACTTCATTTTTTCCTTTTAATACATTGAATATTACCTAATTGTTCTCAATATGCATTGAATATTTATGTAATAAGTAATTCAGACCTTATGTAATCCTAATAATATTATAAATCCGATTGTGTGCAAATGTTAGGATGAAGCCAGCGTCAAAATGGAGCATTTAATGATCCTGTATTTTTGCATATAGGATGATTATAACCATCAGATGAATATAGGCTGGCTTTTGTTCATTTTATTCAAATATTTTCCTTAATAATTCCAAATTTCGTTATTTTCATAGAGAATAAATGAACATTTTTCCATACAATTTAACCATTTTACTTTATCGTTGCTAGGGCTTTGATCGTTGCCAAAAAAATAAAAACACGGAAAAATAATTTTTCCTCAACAATTAATTTTCAATTGAATGATTTTCATGGGAAAACTGAAAATTAAAAAGAATTCAAAAGGAGATGAATTTCCATGATATTTGAAAAAAAAAAAAATATGGAGTATTTGTTATTATACATGAAGTATGAATATCGGTTATATTAAAAAGATCTTTTTCTGTCAAAAACTGCGTTATAATTAGAAGGAAAAATGAACAATAATTATATTATTAAAAATAGATTTCGCTTGGACCACGGAACTATGAAAAGGATTCTCCTCGGCTTGGACAAATATGACGTCATAAATAAAACGTATATTCAAATATTCGTAATAATACAAGGAGCATGAATATCAATGTATAATGAAAGTAGATAGATAATGGACGAAATATTTAAGATAAAAAACCGAAATATTTTTTATCGATACTGATTAATAATTAGCTTGAATACCAGTTACATAGAAATGTGAGTTTTCCGCTAAAATTTATGTCCTGATTGCCAGAAGAAGAAAATTAACAAGAATTATGCCATTAAAAAGAGATTTCTCTGAGGAAAAAGTGACGTCATACTTGAAATAAAACGGGAATTTTAAATGTGTTTTACAAGGAGGGTGAATCAATTCCTTACATTAATAATACAAAGATCGGTAAGTTTAGAAAGTAGATGAGTTTCACGCGATATTTAAAACGAAAAATTTAAATATTTTTTTTATCTATACCGATTATTAAGCATGAATATCAGTTACATACAGATGAGAGGTTTTTGCCAAAACCACACCATGATTATTATGAAAAGAAAAATAAATACGAATCTATTATATTAAAATTTGACCGCCTGTTTGTATTTCGCAATTATTTCTTTCAAACGTCGAACGCAACGCGATTTACTTAACATTATTACGCGATTTACTTGTCATTGATCCGAGGATGTCATAAACTCTCAGAATTTAAAAAAAATTCTTTAAATTCAGAGATTTTTTTTTTTTTTTGTAAATTTTAACGAAGTTTCTCTAAAAATGGCAACTAAATTATTCCAATTTTGTGGATAAAAAAGAAGAAATAAAACGGATTATTATATTTTTTCTCATTAAAACTGAAAAAAAGAATTTATTTTAAATTTGAATAAATGGTGAAAGAAAAAAAATTCTTGATTACAGTAAAATTTTTGAAAAATAAAAACGTATTTTCACATATTCAAACTTCATGAATCAATTTATTTTGGAGAACAAAAATCGTCTGTGAACATATTTTCATTTAGAAATAAAGATTTTTTTCAGTTATAGATTAAATCAAGGAGGCAAATTTAAGCTCCTTGCATTTAGGTCTACAATTATTGCTCCCTATTCACAAGAATTGAATTTAATGAAAAGAATATACTATTTCCATTATCTGTGAAGGAGGGCTATTAAAACGTTTCACAAAAGCGTTAAAAGTAAAATGGTTTACCAGGTAAACTTGACATATGTTTTTACACAATTCGCCGATTTCCACGATTTTATTTGGCCTGCCTTTTTTCATTGGTTGCAGTTTCCTTTTCGTGATTATTTGTCACAAAATTTCACTTTTTTAAAACTTAGTTATTTTATAGTGCCTAGGCCAGTATTCTAGGCGCTGTAGTTATGTCAAGGCCTCTATAACATAGAAATACTGTATTGTCTCCTATGGAATGTGATAAAGAGTTAGTTAATTATTTACGTTTCTAATTATCGGGAAAAAAATATTTTGCTTAATTAATGCATTTATTCTTCTTTTAATGATACGTGAACGAAGTCACGGGTAACAGCTAGTTATATATATATTTTTATCGCTTTAGGGCAGACCTGAGTAATAACGGACCTGCCGAATCTCGCACCCAGGTTTTATTTTATTTAAAACGTCTACCGTAATTTCCGAATGCATATTTTCGGTTTACTTAATGACAGACTTTTGGCGATTAAATAAAGCAATCAAAATTTTCGTAAATATTTTGAATAAAAAAAAAAAGTGCTAAATTGGCAACAGTGCCAAATACTAGTTTTGACACCAAATTCAATCAATCTACCAGAATTTTCTACTAGTAATGCTTGTTTAATTTAATCACGGAAAGTCTATCATTAAATAAAATGAAATGTATGGTAGGCCTTTTTAATTAAAACAAAACGCTGGCCCAGGGATTCTGTCGTTTGAAGGATAGCAGTTCCTAGGTGTATGGTGTGTCCATCTGCTCTGGTCAGATTTCTGAAGAAGGCAAAGTTCGACATTACAGCAGCATATGCAGATCTCAACGGAAGCATTTTGAGTCTTTAGACATAGCATTATTTCAGCGACCCCAAACTTCTACTACCTTCTTGTGTTGACATTAAAATAAAGAATACACCACTATGATTATAATTTATTCCCTTCAGGGGCAAAGTACTCTTGTAGCTAAAATATTGAAATGTTTGATTGACATCAGGATTCACGAACGAATTTATTTTAAAATAAGTAAAAGCTTTTCCTCATGTAATTTATAAATTCAAAATTTGATTATAAAAATCTGGTGTCATTGTGGCATTTTGGGATTAAAATTAAGTGGTATATATAATATACCGGTGCCATTCAAGGGGTTAAAGCCAATTCATCAAAATTTGAGATTTTTCTTTAAATTTTAAAAGACTTGAATCATTCGATTAACCAAAACATTTGTATAAAAACAATTATGATTATTTTTTGATGATGATATAGTTTAGATTTTTTTTATATTTTGTAAGATGTATAATATTAATATAAATATTTTTGAGGTGTAGTACAGTACTTATGAAAAATTGATACATCCGCCAAATACACCAGTCGGTGAAAGGGAAGACAATTGTTTAAGTAAAATATAGTGAGATACTGCGAATTTGAAAACAATTCTCTTTTTTATTGTACAGTAGTTTTTTGCATAGGATTATAGCGCTTCTGTACTAGAACCTGAAGACTCACATACCAGTATTGGTATGCAAACCACAGTCTGTGAAACTCTAATTTTAAAATTATATTCTTTTTTCAATGTACACCTTATTTAATATATATATAAATATATTATTCATCCAACTCTCAATGAAGTAAGTCTCAGTGAAGAATAATGTTACACTATTATTTGTTTTAATTGGAACCTGTTTTTTCGTTGACACATTTCAGCTTAGCGCTAAAGTGCGGCATTTTATGATTAATCTGATCCTATGGTTAATACTCAGTAATAGCCAAAATGATGTAATTGAGCAAATGGTATTTGGCATAAAAGTGTTGTTTAGCATTTTTATTGGTATTTATATCCAATTCAAAGGACGTTGTAACGATGATGCAACGGTAGGTATTGGATCCAATTACGGAATGTTAATGTAGGTAAAAAGAAAAAAAAACGTTTTTTTTAAATTTCATTGGGCAATCAATTGCAAACTGTAGCAACGTATATGTCATTAGCTACTGTGTATTATCATAGCAAAATAATTTCCATTGTTGAGATAGATAAAATAATCATGCTTGAAAATTATTTAAAAAGTCATAAGAAGTCACTAAATTAAGCTACACTATGAAACCAAATTTATTCACTAGTATTTTGTTTCTACCTTAGTGAATGATGTAAAAAATGAAATTACGCAATATTTAGAAGTGATGTACGAGTTAAAAAAAAAGCTAAAGCCACAGCATAGATCGTTTCCACTATCGTTATACATTTTTAAAAATAGCGACTGGTTTTTTGACAAAATAGCGACTGGTTTGGTCGTTCAAAAGTGAACTATGAGTTTTTGGAGACAGCAGAAAAAGATCCGTCATGAAAGAAATATGACTTTACCGCTAATATAATGTTCATTTTTCTATAAATTGCTCATTTTAAAATTTATTAAATCATAATAAGTTTTAGGAAGATATAAAGTTTCATACAAAGTTTTAATAGTAAATTTGATAAAATGTTAAGACAGTTTAATAGCCTTTTTATAACTTTTGTTTTTCTTTAAATAATGCTCTTTTCTTTGTAAAGAAAATTTATCAGACTATCTTCAGCAAGTAAGATGGTACATTAAGCAGATAATTCATATACTGGAACTGTATATTTTGATTGTGTTTTGAATAGATTGCTAGTGTTTTTAATTATTTTTATCTTTAAAATCAATTTTTATTCTGTTGTGTTTATGACACTTTTTGATACTTACAGTCGATACTGCTTGTTCAAATTAACATTTAAATAAAATAATGTTTTCTACTAAACGGTGCAAGTATATTAGTTGTAATGAAATTGTTACATAAATTTGTTGCAAAAATGAAAAATATTCTTTCATAGTTTTATAAGTAA